>OZ022239.1:32048016-32050772 GCA_963978895.1 Erpobdella octoculata
CTCCTATATCCTGTCAATGTTTGTTAACAAAGTAAATTCATTAAAACTCTGACTACAAAACTAAACTTTAAGGAAGGCAAGGCCACAAAGCTTAAAACAAAGGAACATACATCCGTTTCATTACTTTCTTTTCATAAATATTTTCATACTAAAATAATGTTACTGGTTTGCTTACACTTAAATTATGTAATGTAGATTAAGAAATACTGACTTATAGTTATAAAACTAGAATGATAAAAGTTGGGACATGAAGCTCAGTAATGCTATATACATCCTGTATTGCTTTTTGAATAATTAAAGTATTTTTGATCAAGATCTACTAAGAAGTTTAAGAAGCTACTTACTTCAGCTAAAAACACCTTGTGGAATCCTTATTATACACGACAAAAAGTATGTTTTTGATAATGTTTTGCTACAAAACTATTAGCAAACTATACCATTAACATCATTTTTAGGCAGATGGGTTTAAAAAGATTGAGATTTGTTGTTGAGATTGAATCAATTCTTCAAATAGCCAGAAACCTTCTCAAGTATCAAAGTCATGGTTTAACTTATAAGTTCAGCCAAGATCATCTTGAACAATTCTTTGCGGCAGTCAGACGAGTATGTGTGAGTGTATGTGTTTATGAACGTGTTTATTTCTGTGGATGTACGTCTTGTTTGCTCGCTAGTATTTTTTTATTTATTGAGAATTCGCTAGGTTTCATTCTCTCAAATATTTGCTTGCATTTGTTTGCTTGAGTGACTGTTTCAGAATTATCTTCTGTTTGTCTTGTTTTGCTTGCTTATCAGACTATTTGCGCGTTTATTTTATTTTATTCATTTGTATGCTTACTTAATTGTGTGTGAGTTTGTTTGTTTGTCTAATGTACTTTGCTTGTCTCTTCAGCGCCTAACGCAGACCAGGGCAGGGCAGGGTATATATTTATTACCCCTTAGGGGCTTAGAGGGATCTGGAATGAACACTTGATCTATCTACGAGCATGATAGTTTTAATAGCTTACGTTCATTAATACGTAAAACTAATTGAATGAATAATAAATTAAATATGCATGAAAACGGGAAAAGAATTTTTATATTGCATTTATAACAGATTAAATATGAGATCATAAATATGTATTAAGTATTAATTATTCAAGAACCATAATTATGCATAAGTTATGATAAGTTCATATGATGATGCGAAATTAGCTACCCATTCTCAGACTCTATTCTATTGCGAGACCGCGATAGAAATATTCCGATTATATCAATAAATATGTAATCTTAATTATGTGTTAATTAGGCGCCAGCTTATGAGGTAATATAATAAATGAATATTAAACATCAACGTATGAGATCATGCATGGGCAACAAATAAGTTGATGTCCTAAAAATGCCAAAAACATAGGAGAAAGATGTAATTGATAAATTAAACTGTATAAAAACACGTGCTTTGCTTAACGTGTTTATGCAGATTACAAACAAGTTTGATTTTATTAAGCATTTTTTTATTATGTAGACTAATCAATTAATCAGTCACTAAAATTAACCAGTCAACTAATCAATCAACCACTCTCTCAATCAATCAATCGCAAATGACCAACCAGCCCTGCCTTTCTCAATTCCTTTTTCCTGCTGTCGCTGGCGAAGTAGCCATACAGGTGTGGATCTGTCAGACTGTTGTACCTGTCCATTGTTGCTCTTCCTTCGTTGGTGTTCTAATCACGTTATTAAAAGCATTTTTTTTTAAAGAAATAATGAAAGTTCCGGTTAATTTTCAGAAAACTGAAGAGATCGCATCTACATAAATAAAAATGGTTGAAGCGTTAAAAAAAATACAACACAGCTTCAAAGAGAAACGTGTTCGCTTTTTCACTTATATGTCAGAAAGTTTTATAGAAACCGTGTATAAGTTTGAGAATTAGTAAAAAATTGAGAAAGTTTGAGAATTAATGAAAAATTGTAAATCTTTGCGAGCACGATAGAAAAACATGGTTTTGGTTAGGGAGCAGCCTTTTTCGTGGATTACAGGGCGTATAATCCAGATGTATCAAATTCACTTATACCGATGATAAAACAATTTTAATAGCCCTCCGATGAAAGCAATTTTGAGGGCCCCTAAATTTCATGAAATTGTTCGTCAATAACCAATAATGGTTTGGTGATACTAAAAACTCTTCCTCCACTCACAAATTACACGCCCCGTTATTTCGATTTCAGAACAATATAACTAAGAAATTATAATTTAATAGTTTTTTATTAGTAAAAGTTTTGAAAAAACATCTAAAAATCTTTTTATTATTAATTTGATTAAAGAAATTTGATATAATATATTTGAGTAATTATTTAGACAAAACAAAAAATCTCTTTACATAAAAACTTCAAGCAATTTACAATAGGTACTATCAGTCTAACCTTGAAAAGAAACTTTCAACAGAGAGTATAAATCCGAAAAATTTTACTATACATTTCTTATTATCGTAAAATAATTAAATTAAAATAACATTTTTAATTACGTTCAATCGTAGGAATAATCAATTATCATCTTTAATTGCGCTTAATTATACGAATAACCAGCATTAAGTGTTATATTGCATCTATTTATACCAACTACTATTATATGACTATGTGAATCGAAATTTTAACACTGTAGCTTTATATGACTGACACATAGTGGATTATTACTTTTACGAAATTAAACCTTTTTCATAGCATTTTTATTTCTTTTATATGATTTTTATATACGGCCATTAAAATATATGTCTTCACCTAGC
>OZ022239.1:32050972-32075972 GCA_963978895.1 Erpobdella octoculata
TAGAGAAAGAGAAAATTTAAATTATTGGAATGATTGTTTACAGGTTTTAGAGAGAGAGAGAGAGATAGAAAATGTCTTTTAAATGAAAGCAATAGAAAAAATTGATTAGTTAGCAGAAAAATCCGAAGGAATGAAGGAATGAACAGTGAAAGTGACCCAGAAAGCACATTCCTCGTTTAAACGAATACTTTCATTTTTAGCGAGCATGGAAAGAGAGAGAGAGAGAAAGAGAGAGAAGGAGATAAAAAGAAAGAGAGGGTGAGGAAGACAGAGAGATAGGGATAGACGGAAAGGTAAAGAAAGAGAAAGAAAGGGGGAAAAGAGATACTGAGGGAGACAGATGGAAGGAGAGAGGAAATAGAAAGAGAGACAGATAATTAAATGGCATAAGCTGTGACAACGTCCGATTTGTCTAAGTAATTTATGTTTATTTCAACTTTTTAAAATACATAAAAGAAGCCTATTTTTTAAATCCTTAATCTCTCTTTCTCTCTCTCTCTCTCTCACTCTCATGATAGACAACTTAAAAAACAATAAGACTATTATTACTTCGACAGATCATTACGTTCGTCGGTTGAAAGCAATATCAATAACACTTTAAGGTTGTTGTTGTGACAAGCAGAGTCCTATACCGATGGACAAACAAAGCGACAGACAAACAAACAGAGAGACAAACAAACAAACAGACAAACAAACAAACACAGACATGCGAAGCGCAACACTTTCGTTGCTTCACCAGGAGAAACAACTGACAAGGGTGACGCGTGACGTCGAGGGAGAAAATGGCGCGAAGGTCATTCCTTGACTTTGTAGAAATATAAAAAAGAACTTAATTGTTTTTTTATATAACTACCTCACTGTTGTTCGTTCTTAAAATCATGTTCAGTACGAGCTCAATGACCACCCATCAAGTCATTGAATAATAATAATAATAATAATAATAATAATAATGATAATGGTGATGGTGATGGTGATGGCGATGGCGATGGCGATGGCGATGGCGATGGCGATGACGATGACGATGACGATGACGATGACGATGACGACGACGACGACGACGACGACGACGACGACGACGACGACGACGACGACGACGACGACGACGACGACGACGACGACGACGACGACGACGACGACGACGACGACGACGACAACGACAACGACAACGACAACGACAACGACAACGACAACGACAACGACAACGACAACGACAACGACAACGACAACGACAACGACAACGACAACGACAACGACAACGACAACGACAACGACAACGACAACGACAACGACAACGACAACGACAACGACAACGACAACGACAACGACAACGACAACGACAACGACAACGACAACGACAACGACAACGACAACGACAACGACAACGACAACGACAACGACAACGACAACGACAACGACAACGACAACGACAACGACAACGACAACGACAACGACAACGACAACGACAACGACAACGACAACGACAACGACAACGACAACGACAACGACAACGACAACGACAACGACAACGACAACGACAACGACAACGACAACAACAACAACAACAACAACAACAACAACAACAACAACAACAACAACAACAACAACAACAACAACAACAATAACAATAACAATAATAATAATAATAATAATAATAATAATAATAATAATAATAATAATAATAATAATAATAATAATAATAATAATAATAATAATAATAATAATAATAATAATAATAATAATAATAATAATAATAATAATAATAATAATAATAATAATAATAATAATAATGGGTCAATCATACGTGAATGTTTTTAAAACGTTTGTTTATCAAGGTGTCAGCGTTAAGTGGAAGTACTAAATGTCATTAAATGAGCCAGTGGTGGCATTTATGGAAGAGTCTCTTGTGGCAAGACTTTGCAGCATACCAATTCCAGTTGTCGTTCTTTTTCAAAAGCCCACGTTCTTATGGAGCTCGGGAGATTTAACTAGAGTTCAGTCTCCCTGACTTCCATTAGGGGAGTAATCAACCTCCCCTCCCCTAGTAGTAAGTAAGAGAATTTGATCCGACGTTGAGAAGGTAAAGTTCAACTTTGAAACATCTGTGTCAAAAAAGACACCTGGAGTCTTGAGACGAGACTTTATATGGAAAGAAAAACTGTCTCCAGTATTTTTGCATTTTAACTAATGCAAATTTATAAAGAAGTACAGAATTTAAAAGTAAGTGTTTTTAGTTGGATTTTGTGATTTTTGGTCCTTGTAAGTTCATTTTTTGGCGATGTTCGGTCTCGGTGGCTCAGCCAGTAAGACCGAAGTCGTGTTGCCAATGTAGGTCCTGGGTTCGATTCCTTCTATATGAGCAGTGATATATAAGTTAACGAGAACAAAATAAAAACGATAATTTTTATGTTTCCATTAACAAGAACGAGAACAATAACGGAAATTAATTACAAAACGTGAATAAACTAAGACCGAGAATTATTTATTAGGAAAAGAATAAGAACGAAAAATAGGAATTATTTTCAGAACTTAAATAAATGAGAACGGTAATTATTCATAAAGAATAGAAAAAAAATAAGAACGAAAAGTGGAAATATTTTTAAAACAAAAATTTTTAATAATTAAAAAAAATTGCATAGACAAATTTTAAAATTAAGAAGTTGAAATATTTGAACAACAAATTGGCGCATCAATTATCAATATCGACTCATAGAAGTAAATCCTCAACTTCTGCTGATCAGCTTGAATCGATACATCACAGATGTAAAAGATCGAAATGGTGTGCAAGGTGCTTTGCAGTTTTGGCGGAACAGATATGATGTGTAAGACAAAATTGTTGCAATTGCCGAAGATCTCATAGTCGCACCCGCATTCTAGGCTTACGTTGAGAAGATTTCCTTATTGTGTGGGTTGCTTACGAGTGGTAGGAGAAATCAGACAAAAAGTTCTCTGGAAATGCTTGTTTTTTTAAACTAAACCAAAATATTGATTGATATTTAGTATAAAATAAATTATAAAAAATTGTTTTTGACTTGAAAAATAACTTTGTTAAATAAGAGATATAACTTTTTTTAATTTTTCGCACGAAGAACGAGAACAAGAAAAATAACTAAATTATATATTCAGAACGTGAACAAAATACGAACGAAAATTAGGAATTATTATCAAAGTGAGAATAGAATAAAAACTACAATTAGGAATTATTTTCAGAACGTGAATAAAATTAGAACGAAAATTTTTTATAAAGATTAGAATAAGAACGAAATTAAGAAATTATTTTCCAAACATATATATCACTGTATATGAGTTCGCGTGTATGTATCTGTGTGTGTGTGTTTGTGTGAAGTAAAATTGGTTGAAAATGGAAGACGAAATGAATGGAGAACAATTTAACTTGTTTGTTAGATATTAAAGACGTGTTAAAAACACAATAATCAAGATCAAGTATGGAATGAATGAACGAACGGACGGATGGATGAATTGATGGATGGATGGAAGGAAGGATGGATGGATGGATGGATGGATGGATGGATGGATGGATGGATGGATGGATGGATGGATGGATGGATGGATGGATGGATGGATGGATGGATGGATGGATGGATGGATGGATGGATGGATGGATGGATGGATGGATGGATGGATGGATGGATGGATGGATGGATGGATGGATGGATGGATGGATGGATGGATGGATGGATGGATGGATGGATGGATGGATGGATGGATGGATGGATGGATGGATGGATGGATGGATGGATGGATGGATGGATGGATGGATGGATGGATGGATGGATGGATGGATGGATGGATGGATGGATGGATGGATGGATGGATGGATGGATGGATGGATGGATGGATGGATGGATGGATGGATGGATGGATGGATGGATGGATGGATGGATGGATGGATGGATGGATGGATGGATGGATGGATGGATGGATGGATGGATGGATGGATGGATGGATGGATGGATGGATGGATGGATGGATGGATGGACGGATGGGTGGATGGAGGGAAGGTCAACAAATGTTATGAAAGAATGCCGAGTGATGGAAACCTTACGGATGCAGTGTAGAATGAAATAAATATCAAATAGAATTAAAATCGATATTAATAAATTTAATTCCAAAAACGATAAAAACATTGATTGAGATATTAATACGAAATTAAATAAATCAATTAATTTATTAAAAAACATCTATACTTGAAAAACATAACAGCAATATAATTAGACTAATGTATGAAAACTTAGCACTCAATAATAAACTCAATGAGCTTACCTCTCTTGACACTGCTACGTTGAGTTGAGACTAAAGACACCCAAAATTCCTTGAGTGTTGAAAAAATTGTAGGTTGGATCGGGTGAAAAACTGAACCGCGGGTATATACAGGGGGGTAACTTTTCTTTTTTTCTAACCTTCTTATACTTTTGCAGTAGGGTGAGCAAAACTACGTTTCAAAACCTGTTTTTTCTTCTTTTATTAGCAGTGTTTATGTTCCTCAAAATTCATTCTCACATTCTTTGTGGGTCTTGACTAGGGCGAGACCTTGAGTGGCTCAAAACAAGTCCTACGACCTCGGCATTCTTTCGTTCGTTTGCACTCGTAATTTGAGAAGCTGGTTGGTTCGTTGTTAAGCTTTACATTTAACAAACGAGACCCGTCCTTAAGCTCTTAGCGCCGAAATGCATCGAGGAGTTGATACGAGAACGCATTTATAGTTATCCACACATAGATATATATATATATGTATACACACATATGTATGTATATATATATATATATATATATATATATATATATATATATATATATATATATATATATATACATATATATATATATATATATATATATATATATATATATATATATATATATATATATATATATATATATATATATATATATATATATATATATATATATATATATATATATATATAAAAGAACATGTCCTGACTGATAATCAACGCCGAGATCAAACGCCTCATCCTAGGAACGTGAAATTTGGAACTTATATTACTTTTATTGCGGAAGCATCCACTAAGAAAGGATTTTTGAAAATTTTGCTCCTGAGGGGAAGAAACTGGAAAACAAACTTTTTTTTATAAAACAATGTATATCTCGAAAACCAAAAATGAGGAGATTTTGAAATTTGGTATATGGATTCTTCTTGAAAAATAAAAAGATACATGTTTCACCATTTTTTGAAAATTCGGTTTCCCGGACCTCAAATGTGGGTTGGAAAATTGGGTTATTTGGCTTTTAAAGTAGCTGCTACTCGAAAACTGTAGATGCTACAAGAGTAAAAATTAGTATTTGGTCTCTACTCCAGAAATAATGATATACGTGTTTTACCATTTTTTGAAAATTTGGTTTCCAGGACTTCAAATATAGGGTGGAAAATAGGGTTATTTGGTTTTTAAAGTAACTGCTACTCAAAAACTGTAAATGCTTCAAAAGTAAAATTAGTATTTAGTTTCTACTCTAAAAATAATGATATACGTGTTTCGCCATTTTTCGAAAATTTGGTTTCCAGGACTTCAAATGTGAAGTGGAAAAAGGGTTATTTGATTTTAAAATAACTGCTACTCAAAAACTGTAAGTGCTACAGTTGTGAAAATTAGTATTTTGAGGTTTTGTGCCGGTTAAAAGTAGATGAGTTCAGTTTATCACCGGACGGACGGGCCAAGCCGTTATTTTAGGGTCTTCATACGGCCCTGCCCAAACCTTAAATCAAGGTGGGACGGGCCGAGATTTTTAACCAAGTATATAGACATTTTAGTGATTTTAGGGTGTTCAGACGGCCGGGCTAAACCTGAAGTCAAGGTTGGACGGGCCGAAGTTTTTCATCAAGTATATAGAACTTCTAGACCTGTAAAAACGGGCCGGGCCCATATTAGACGGGCCGTGCCGGGCCAGGAATATCGGTTTTTGAAACGAGCTGGGCCAAGTTGTCGACGGGTCGAGACGAGACCTAAAAAATTGATCCGTTCAGTACTCTACTATGCATGCACGATTCAAATTCTCTAATTTCATGCGAGCGAAGCCGCTACGGGCACTGCTAGTATATGTATATATATATATATATATATATATATATATATATAAACGTACACCAAACAACCCCACGCCAAACACCAACTATCTATCTAACCTAGTTATAATATATGAAGAAATCTGTGGGCATCAGCAATGCGCAATTAATATCTCATTACTATGCCTAAGTAAGATATGTTGATCAACCGAAGGTGGTTGTTTCCTGCCAACTAGCAGCTTTTACATGAGGATATCCAGCTAAGGCGATTCTCATTTGGTTTTCAGTTGTTTTCGGGTTTTCTATTCTTTGTTGTTTCCTGGCGTTAAAAATTAAAGAAAAATTGAGTTCGTCCGAGTTTAGAAACCCAGTTTTTCCATATACCTATATTAATCGAATAAGGAAAATACCTGTTGTAACTACGAACTATTATTTATTGTTTTGGGTCTGTTAGTTCTGGGGACGCGGATGTGGTCAATGCGAGCGAGGTCTCGGGGTCTTTTCATTATCGCAGCGGTCGCTTGTAATCAATAAACGTTGTATAAAAAAAATAATAAAATATAACAGTGGCGCAGTCGATATGGAAAATTCCAACGAACTTGTTAAACACTTGCTAGATGAACTAAAGCGTCAATCCGACGCATCCGATCGCCGCAAGAAAGCTCTTTTGGAAGCTTTGGCGTGCCTCAATTCATCTGGAGCGGCAGTCTCAACACCCAGCGGAGTGTCTTCTGACTTTCGGGACGTGTCGAATCAAATCGACAAATTCGTTTACAACCCGGAGGAGCGAACAAATTTCGATCGCTGGATCAGACGCATGGAAACAGTACTAGCTTCCGACAAGGCCCAGAACATCAGCGACGCCGACAAATCGGCAATCATCCGCTCAAAACTCCCCACCGACGAGTACTATCAGTTTGAGAGCTACATTCTTCCAAAAAAGCCACAGGAGCTAGAGTTGAAACAAACCATCTATCAGTTTTCCAGGCTCTTCCGACGTAAAGAATCCTTATTCTCGCGTCGCTTCCGCTGGATGAAAGTTACTTGGCCCTGGCTTCTCGAATAAGAAAGATCACCGAGGACTTCGAAGTCACTACTTTCACCCGTGATGACCTTCAATCTCAGCTCTACGTTCAGGCGCTCAAGGACCCTCGACTCCTAAAGTTATGGATAAAACTCCTCCACAGTGACTCCTCGAGCCAGAAGAAATTCCCTCAGACATTGGGCCAGTTTCTGACGACGTTTTGAGTGACAGGGATGACAAGCAAAATAATCAAGCTGAACAGACCGTACCTCAGTCGGAGTCTCATCAACGCTCTCCTGTTTTGCCACTCACAAGACCAAAACGAAATACTCGACCTCCAGCGTATCTCAACGACTTCGAACGGGACCTCGACAATGCCATACTTCTCGTGAACAAACTCAACCTTTACAAGCTTCCCAGAGGCAATGACTACAAGACCTCCAGCTTACCTATTTTCTTTCAAGATGTCAGGCTTCCATCTTGTTTTGGGTCTGTTAGTTCTGGGGACGCGGATGTGGTCGATGCGACCGAGGTCTCGGAGTCTTTTCATTATCGCTGCGGTCGCTTGTAATCAATAAACGTTGTATAAAAAAATAATAAAATATAACAGTGGCGCAGTCGATATGGACAATTCCAACGAACTTGTTAAACACTTGCTAGATGAACTAAAGCGTCAATCCGACGCATCCGATCGTCGCCAGAAAGCTCTTTTGGAAGCTTTGACGAGCCTCAATTCATCTGGAGCGGCAGTCTCAACACCCAGCGGAGTGTCTTCTGACTTTCGGGACGTGTCGAATCAAATCGACAAATTCGTTTACAACCCGGAGGAGCGAGCAAATTTCGATCGCTGGATCAGACGCATGGAAGGATGGAAGGATGGAAGGATGGATGGATGGATGGACGGATGGGTGGATGGAGGGAAGGTCAACAAAGGTTATGAAAGAATGCCGAGTGATGGAAACCTTACGGATGTAGTGTAGAATGAAATATATATATATATATATATATATATATATATATATATATATATATATATATATATATATATATATATATATATATATATCATGTGTATATTTAAAATAACTTTTTTCTTTTGTGTTGTCTATGTTTCTGATAAGGTAAGAATTGCAATTTAAAAACATTAATTAAAATGATGATATTTGAGAATTAATTAAATGGAGAAACGTTTTGGTGGGGTTTTTTTTGGGATTTTATATCAATGGGTAAAGGTTCCCCTCAACACCACTTAACTTAACCAGGTAATTTCACTTTTGATATGCGTAAGAACATAGTTCATCTATTGTAAAGAAAACAAGCGTTTTTGATTAAATTTTTCACACCCAATCCATCTTTGCAATTAAGTTATAAAAACACAGATTATTATTCAACTTTCAGACTCATAATCACAGCAGCTGGGCTGGCTGTTTTTTCGGTAGTTTCGTTACGTTCGTTGTATATAGAATAATTCTATATAGGTCTTAGATTTCTTGCTCCACAACATTTGATTTGGAATTTTTCCGACAACCAATTCAGCTCAAAACCTATATATAAAAAAAACTGTCCCACTTACCTTAAATAACTCCGCCTCGCTATATGCGAGCCAGTCCCAAGCCCGGATAAAGAAGGAGGGACAGTTGAAAAGATCAAATATGATCCACGACAGGAAGTATTTAAGTGCTTCCTACATATAGCCATTAAAGTCTTAAAACACCTGGTGTAAAGGACTATAAACTATTATAAAAAAAAAACTTACCTTAAATACAGGGACGTAAATTGCGGGGGCATTTTCCTCCCCCTGATTTTCAAAATTTAACTTTTTTACCTAAAGTTTACTATATAATTGTTTAATTTTAACTTTACTTAACCTAGTGATGATTCAATGCGTATTGGAATTTTTCTGGGGTGTGTAGACAATTTGCCCCCAACATGATTTCCAAAATTTAATTTTGTTCACCTAGAGTTTGTTATACAAATTGTTATTTTAAGTTTTAACTTTACTGAACCTCGTGATGATTCAATGCGTATTGGAATCCTTTTTGCACGTAAACATTTTTATATCTAAGCTCGATGTTAGATTTACCAATAAATGCAGAGCAATAAATTGTGTATCAGCTTTGGTCCAAAGTTTAGCTGTTTCTGTGCCAAAATACAATCAGCGAACTCGTGGAACTTACCCTATTAGTGGTATTGATAGAATGTTGATTCACTGACAGCTATCTACATCAAAGTTATTATGATTATTTATTACACAAAAATAAAACAAAATTCTACACACCCCTTTTTGGACATCTTTTTTTCCTAATCCTGTACTTGCCCTGCAATATGATTAAATCATTCAAGCTCTTTTTACCCAGTGGCAAATCCTGGAAGAATGCACTGATGCACTTCAGAAATTTTTCACATTTTCTTTAAAAAAGCTGATGACAGGTGAGGGGGAGTCGTAAGTATTTTTCTAATTTGTTTCCAAAGACTTCCACTTTCTCTTCCCTAAAAAGCTACGGTAATTTTACAAAAACGAGGTATTATACCGAAACAAATATCAATTGTTACTCTGGTGGGGGGATGCATCTCTCCACTCCTCCCTGCTTGTACTTAACGTATTTATCTATATATCTATATATATATATATATATATATATATATATATATATATATATATATATATATATATATATATATATATATATATATATATATATATATATATATATATATAAATTTCGTGTCATAGTGTTTGTCTTCAAACTCCTCCAAAATATATAGCAAGGGGGAACGAGAAAGCAAACGGAAACGGGAGAGCAAGCGGGGAAGGAAACAGGAGCAAGAGAGAAGAACCTTAGAAAAACTTTGAAAAACCCCGGGCATTGAACACTCGATTGCTTTTCGAGATTGATTTTTTTTTAATTGTCATAATTTTTTACATTAAACTTTTAATAAAAAACCAAAACAATTTATAAGGCAAAACAACGTTTGCTGGGTCAGCTAGTATACATATAAAAGGTGATGTGTGTGTGAGAGCATTCGCATATCACATACAAGCCGCACGAGCGACATTTGGCATACAGGTAGACGTCATTGATAAGAAAATTTTGTAAAATTAAAACAAAATCTGTTATTTATTTGATGTTTCATTGGCAAAAAAATAAAAAAAAACTAAGCAAAAAACCCGGGCAACACCTAGTAACCTTGTCAGTAAACTATATAATGGAAAAGAAATTTTGCCTCCCCCCTGAAAAATGCCGAATTTACGTCCCTTTCTAAATATGAGCAAATATGAAAAAGGCAGTACATATCAGAAGCATAACAGATTTTTCTAGACGGTCTATAACAAGGATCCAACGTGCTTTTTCCCAATGGCAAAGTATTGGATTTAATATTTCTCCAATACCTATGTTACGGTTCCAACTGTTTTATTTTGTGCATGGCCAGAGCTTTGACCAGAGGACTTGCAGTGATTTAGTTGAAGCTCTATACAAAACGTTTCGGGGTCTGTCAAACGAAGCTTTATAATCGCAGGCTACAAGCATTTAGTTCATATTTCACATCACAATGTGAGCATCTTCTACTGAAAATAAACACATCTTGTTTATATATCTTCGTTTAAAAATTCATCTATGGTTATTTTCAATTCCACCACCACTGTGATCAAATGATTGGATAAAAAAAATTTGATTATAAAATTTTTAAGGTTTAAACCAATTTAAAAAATTATTAATGTCAAACATTAGACTAGACATTATTAAATTAATGTAATTTTTAGTCTAGTTTACGACGCTAAAATTCAGGAGACGAATGTTTGTAATAAGTACATCACTACTTTAGTTTTTAAATCACCCGGGATAAAAAGAGAAGAACCTCATCTCCCATATCGAATTCTTGCATTACGCTTCGCAATAGAAAACTTCAAAACATTTGCAACGTTTAATAAAACTAAAATATCATAAACATTCAAAAGTCAATTTCCAGTTGATCAAATCACGGCAACTACCAGAATAAATATAAATGCAGTGTGACTGATCCAACTAAGCAACTAAAATCTCTGTAAAAGCACAAGCTATATAGCAACCAAACTCGAGCAGCCAAGAACAGTGGGGAATGGGGAGGGTAGAAAAGGGGAGAATAAACAGAAACAAGAACCACTGGCTGTTAAAAGCCCAGCTGCATTGTAGAAATTAAACATGGCAAACATTTGTAAAGAATATCAAATAACCGTTTAGTTAATAAATTTGACAGATTATTGCCGATGCGTAATCGCACTCAGTACGATCAATAGAATGTTGCTGTGTCTGACGTGACATTTGTAATCTCAAAGGAATCTATTATCATAATTTATTATAATGATTATAAATGCAGATGTACAAGTTCCAAACAAAAACAAACAAATTATTCAAAACTAAAGCCATAAGGAGTTAATATTATATATATGCATATACTTTTTCTTCACTACGACTTCTCTCTTCTCCTTCTTCGTCTTCTCTGACGACAGGGACTGACGAACAGAAGCCGCGATGCGATCACTTCATACATCCGTTGATGGTGTAAACCACTCCCTCGAGAACGAAATCTCGGGAGGTCACCTCGGTGTTGCCGTTGATCCTAAGGTTGTTTCCCGATTTCTTAAACTCCCAATTAAATTTGCCCCTGATATTGAAATTAATTAACATGATTTATTTCTTTAATGCATATTACACCTATAGCAATAGCATAAATTAAATCATGATAATTTAGAGAAAGAAATTTATTAATTAATTATTTAAGCAGTTGTTAATTATTTATTTAAGCAGTGATTACTTATTCAAACCAGCATACAATTTGTATTACCCGGTTATGTATCGATAAGTAAGTGACTCGCTGAATCCTACAGGGAATATGGCTCTTTCGATGATATGCTTTTTAAGGAACTGTCCAAGCATAGGAAAATCATAATCAACAAAGTAAATGACCAGTAATCAATGATTATTGAAAAAATGTTTTACTATTACAATTTAATTATAGTTTATAGATTTGTTTATTTTTAATAATAATTAGAAATGAGATATAACAAACATGTTTTAAATAAACAAATATCTTTGTTGTATTAAATTTTAACTCAATCCATAGTTAACCAGTAAAAAAACAAAACTTTCAGCCAAATTTTCTTGTTATTATTCTTTTGACATAATTTATCAATCACCACAATAAAATCAATCACAACTACATCCACCACCACCACCACCACTGCTACCATCAACATCTTTGTCCAATAACATCAACCGATCTCCAACAATTGCTGTAAACCCCTAAAACCTTGGTACGAGCTTCCTCTTTAATCCTCAACATTCCAAGCTCTATTTTTCCAAGGGACCTCATGGCATTATTGGTAGGGGCGAGCACAGTCAACTGTTTCCTCTTCTCCTCTGACCAGCCACTCAAGATCTCGCTCTTGTTGAAGATTTCGTTGAAAATGCTGCAAAATGAACAATATATCGTATTTCATCTTAAATTCGTATACATCTCTCAGTGATTTCAAATTTCGCTGCATTTCAATTTTAAGGTCTTTGCCGCGGCCAAACGTTTGCAGACGGTTTGGAGCGGTTCAGAAAACTGAACCCCAAGTGATAATCACTACAACAATTAAATTGCAGTTGTTTATGGTGTTTGCCTCCCCATTGGTGACGCTGGTTAGATTCGAAACCGCTGTCCTTTAGGACAAAAATTTTATAATTTATCTATAAATTAGTCAATTTTTCTTCTAAATTTGGTCAATTTGAACTTTTTCTCACTTACTCCTTGTTTCAAACGGCATTTCTCGTATTAATATTGTTATACATTTTTTCAGTATTTAAAAAAAGTAAATTTAAAAAAAATCAAACTTGAAGAGCCATCGAGTGTACAATGCCCGGGGTTTTTGAAAGTTTTTTCTATTGTTCTTCTCTCTTGCTCCCGTTTCCTTCCCCGCTTGCTCTCGCGTTCCCGTTTACTTTCCCGTTTTCGCTTGTATATATATATATACAAATATATATATATATATTTATATATATATATATATATATATATATATATATATACATATACATATGAGTGTCTGTTTGATTGTTTGTTTCTCTGTCTGTCTGTCTGTCCTTTGTTTTTCCAAAATAACTTTTTAAATAATTTGAAAAAAATATTTTAAATAGCCATGGACCTATCCTCAGACCTATCAAATGTACAAAAAAATGTCATAAAAATCGGTTCAGCCGTTTCGGAGAAGTTCAATTTAAAACACTATGACACGAGATTTTTATATATATATAGATTAGAGATGAGAATCGAACCCTAATTTAAGAGTTCGGGTTCGGTTTGGTAGTGGCTATAGTTCGGGTTCGGTTCGCTAGTGGTTACAGTTCGGGTTCGGTTCGGTAGTGCTTACAGTTCGAGTTCGGTTCGGTTCGCTAGTTGTTAAAGTTCGGGTTTGGTTTGGGATAGCTATGGCTCGAGCTAGATTCGATGATAATTGCATTAAAAAATATTCAGTTTATTAATTCAAGACATTTAAAAAAATTTAGGTTCCATATTGTATTTAAAAAAAATTACATTTTTAATGTTTCTGTACTCATTGGAGCTCTTCGCTCACTCATAGTCATGTTGCTGACATTAAGCGTGCTTTTCCTTCTGTAACAAACGTTTCCAGCTTTTGCTTGCTCCATTTAGAACCGTTTGCTAACTTATTAGTATTTGCCATATTATTTAAGTTGTTCTATATAATAAATACAACAAACAACAAAATAGGTAATTCAAGCAACACGACCGCACGGTGTAATAAGCTACGCGAGAAAGAAAGTAAACATAACAACAAAGATGTGCATAAGTTTCCATAAGCCAAACAATAACAGCGATATTAAATACAGAAAACAAAATAACGATTTTTATTTCAAGAACATTTAATAGTCATAATTTAAATTTAAAAAAATAGGTTCGATGAATTTAGCATGGGTTCGTTCGGGTTCGGTTCGTTCAGAGCGAAACAGAGTTCGGGTTCGGTTCGGTTCGGTCAATAGTAGGGTTCGAGTTCGGTGTGTTCGGTTCGGGTTCGGTTCGATTCCCATCTCTAATATAGATATTACATTTCTTTGGCGGGGGGGTAAAAAATGTAAGTATTTGATCTTAGATTCACAAACCCCACTGGGAAACAAATGCCGGAATCTAAAAATGTATATATGTATATGTATATATGTATATGTATATATATATATATATATATATATATATATATATATATACTAGCTGACCCAACAAACATAAATTTGCCTTATAAATTTTTTTTGTTTTTTCATTAAAAGTTCCCTCTTTCGCTTGCTCTCCGTTCCCGCGTACTTTCCCGCTTGCCCACCCGCTCCCGTTCCCGCTATATATATATATATATATATATATATATATATATATATATATATATATATATATATATATATATATATATATATATATATATATATATATATATATATATATATATATATATATATATATATATATATATATATACATATATATAATAATAATGCTAACAATCTAACAACCACTGAAGAAAAAAATGGGGATATATATATATATGATTATTTGTGAGTTTGTCCTATATATTATATATAAACTCCTCCAAAACGGCTGAACTGATTTTTATGAAATTTTTTGCGTACCTTTCCTCAGATCTACCAAATATACACAACAAATTTCACCTTGCCCACCCGCTCCCGTTCCCGCTATATATATATATATATATATATATATATATATATATATATATATATATATATATATATATATATATATATATATATATATATATATATATATATATACTACCGGGGTTACCCGGCGTTGCCCGGGGTTTTTAGAGGTTTTTCTAATGTTTGTCTCTCTCGCTCCCGTTTCCCTCTCCACTTTCCCGTTTTCGTCGCGTTCCCGGTCGCTTTTCCGCTCTCGGTTGTTTTCCAGCTCCCGATCGCTTTCCCGCTCAGAAGTTTTGTTATCGATTTTCTCTCTTGCTCGCGTTTCCTTCCAAGCTTGCTCTCCCGATTCCAGTCGCTTTCCGCGTTCCCGGTCGCTTTCCGCGTTCCCGGTCGCTTTCCCGTTCCCGGTCGCTTTCCCGTTCCCGCTCACGCTTGCTCTCCCGTTCCCGTTCATGCTTGCTCTCCCATTCCCGGTCATGCTTGCTCTCCCATTCCCGGTCACGGTTGATCTCCCGTTCCCGTTCCTGTTCACGCTCATTTTCTCTTTTCCATTTTTTCATAACTTCTGTTAGCCTATAAAACGTAAAATAGATTTGCTAAGACTATATATATATATATGAATGTTTGTGGGTTAGTTTGTCTATTAAAGAAACGGGAAAGCGACCCGGATCGGACAGCGAGCGGGAACGGAAAAGCAAGCGTGAGCGGGAATGGGAGAGCAAACGTGAGCGGGAACGGGACAGCGACCGGGAACGAAAAACGACCGGGAGCGAGAAAGCGACCGGCAGCGGTAAAGCGACCAGCAGCGGGAAAACGACCGAAAACGGAAAAGCGAACAGGAGTGGGAAAGCAGGTGGGAAAGGAAACGGGAGAGAAAGAGACAAACATTAGAAAAACCTCTAAAAAACCCGGGCAACGCCGGGTATCTCCGCTAGTACATACATAAACACACACACAGACACACATACATGCACATACACATACATACATACACACATACATACGCACATACATATCTATGATATTGGAACGGAAAAGCAAGCGTGAGCGGGAATGGGAGAGCAAACGTGAGCGGGAACGGGACAGCGACCGGGAACGAAAAACGACCGGGAGCGAGAAAGCGACCGGCAGCGGTAAAGCGACCAGCAGCGGGAAAACGACCGAAAACGGAAAAGCGAACAGGAGTGGGAAAGCAGGTGGGAAAGGAAACGGGAGAGAAAGAGACAAACATTAGAAAAACCTCTAAAAAACCCGGGCAACGCCGGGTATCTCCGCTAGTACATACATAAACACACACACAGACACACATACATGCACATACACATACATACATACACACATACATACGCACATACATATCTATATATTTCCCGCTCGCTCACCCGCTCCGCTCCGCTCATTTTGTGACGGATTTCAAAATTTTTTTCTCTATATTTGATTCCCCTTGACTCTCAAGGTTGTTCGAAAATTTCATTATGATCGGATGAATGGTGTAGCAATGCATGAATACAATACCTATATACATACATACAAACATTCATTTATTTCTATATATATATATATAAAATGCTAACATTTTTTTTCTTCTTTGCCGCATCCCCAGCTTTGTCCTGTTAGGCATCGCATGATATTTAATCTTTTTTTGCAACGATCAACGATCTTATCAATGTGTTTTTTCCAGGTTAATTTTGAGTCAAATATTATACCGAGAAATGTAGCTTCGCTCTTCCAACTGATTTTTTTGTCATCCATACAAATAGGTAGGGCATTTTTTCGGAATTCATTGTATTTTGTAAAACAGACTACTACCGATTTCTCGGTTGACAGTTTGAATCCCCAATTGAGGAAGAATGTTTGGATTTCGTTTAATCGAGTCTGTAAGCAGTTTCGCATAGTATGTGGGTCTTTTCCTGAAATCCATACTGCTACATCGTCCGCAAATATAGATGTCCGAATTCCATGGATTTCTTGACAAGGGATGTCGCTCATCATAACAATGAACAAAAGGGGGCTCAGGACAGAACCCTGCGGGGTACCATTTTCCAGCAATACCGGGTCTGACAACGTGGATCCCACACGAACCCTGGCCTCTCGATTATTCAAGAAGCTATGGATCCATTTTAAAATCTTTCCTCTGACACCAAGCTTTTCAAGCTTCAACAAAAGCCCGTCTCGCCACATTAGATCGAAGGCTTTTTCTAAGTCCAGAAAGACCGCCATTGTCCCACCCTTATTCCACATCGAGCGTTTAATATCGTTTTGTAGTCTAAGGATGTGATCTGTGCATCCTCTTCCTTTTCTAAAGCCTGATTGTTCACGGTTTAAGAGATTATTTTGCTCCAGGTAGAACCTTAACCGATTTGCAATAATTCTTTCAGTAATCTTACACAATGAAGATGTTAGGGAAATGGGTCGATATGAGTTGGTGTCTGCAGAATTTTTTCTCGGTTTTAGTAGCGGAACAATTATGGATTGCTTCCATAGTTTTGCTACCTTTCCTTTGGACCAAGATAAGTTTATAAGATCCAAGAGCTTATTGAGACCTATCTCGTCAATTTGTCTTAGCATCTCATAGCAGATATTGTCTGGACCTGGAGATTTGCCGTTTGCACTCTGCATCAGAGCTTCCGTAAATTCTTTTAAGGAAATTTCTGTGTTTAAATCATGTGGGTCGTTTTCGCAAGAAATGCCAGATCTGATGGTAAAGGTAATTTTTCTTTTCAGAGCCTCTTTCCTTTGAATAAATCTTAGGTCAAGATTTTTGTCTGATGAGTTTTTTGCGATGGCAGTTGCTAACGCATTCGCTTTGTCTTTGTCAGAGTAAGCGGTTTCATTTTCACTCAGTTTCAGCGCTGGAACGTTAAAACCTGCATGTGTGTGGACCATATTTTTCACCGCTTTCCACATGGTAGTCTGACTAGAGTGTGAGTTAAGAGAGCTACAGAATGTTCGCCAATGGTTCTCTTTTGCTGTCCTCACTATCTTCTGTGCTATTTGTTTGAGTTCTCGATACCGTTCAAAGCCAGTCGTAGTATACTCTTTCCGAAGTGAGTATAAGACTTTGTTTCTTGCTTTGATTGTGCTTTCACATTCATCATTCCACCATGGTACTGGCCTAAGTCCTGATCGTCTTCCATTTTTGGTTGGTATTGATGCTATGGCTGCTTTGTTCAGACCTTGCGTTAACATGTTTGTTGCTTCGTCAACATTTGTGAAAGTTTGGAGTTCATTTAACATTCCTGTTGAAAGCCGTTGGTATTTGTACCAATCGGCTTTCTACAGGTTCCATACCTTTCTGTTGTTTACCTCGTAATTGACCTTTTTATTTAGTGTGATCAAAACCGGGTAGTGGTCACTGCCCAGATTTTCATCTAACACCTTACACAAGGCCTTTTGAGATAAAGAAGGAGAGCACATTGCTAAATCTATAGGAGTTGTCCTTCCGCTGGGAGTCAGGTGGGTACCTGATCCGGAAAAAAGGGCAACAAGGCCATACTGATCTAACAATTTCTCAATTAATTTTCTTCTATTATCTGAAGTTTAAGCACCGAAAACAACAGAGTATGCATTGAAGTCACCTAATACAATTGAGTTGGTATAACTGAATGACTTTTCCAGTATAGATAGCAGTGTTTGATGATTGGCATTTGGTGGAACGTATGCATTGATAATGGTGATGTTTGATCCCTTTTCAGAAGAAATGGTCACAAGTAGTGACTCATATTCGTTTTGTTCTAAGGTTTGCGAGGTGTATGAGATGCCTTCTCGGAGGAGTGTTGCGACCCCTCCTCCTTGATGGCGACCTCTATCCAGCCTGACAATATTATATCCTGAAATACTGAAGTTATTGCCCTCTTTCAGCCATGTTTCCTGCAGGGCAATGATGTCGGGAACCTTCTCCATTTTTCCGATAAAAATATTTAGTTCGTTGACTCTTGCACGAATACTTTGACAGTTCCACTGTAAAATGGTAATGTTGTTGTCCATTTTTGGTTTTTTGAACTGGTTTATACCGTTTTCTAGAGGATTCAAATTTTAAGATTCGGAAACCTCCATATCTCCAGGGTACGCCTGAAAGCCATTGTATTTAAGGATGTTATTGAACATTTTTATAATGACTTTCATTACAGCTTCCAATGGCATTTGTGGTATGTCTTTTGTTATTTCCTGAATCTCCTCGACAAGCCCCTGTATCGTTGGCATGCTCATTGGTTCTTCACTTTTTTCTGTCTTTTTTTCATCCTTTGATGCTTTCTTCTCTTCTTCTTTGTTTTCAGCAATAGCTTGCTTTTCCTTTTTATGAGTTTGTGTGACAGGCGTTTTCTTTTCAGAACCGCTCTTTTTTGGCGTGTCCTTGGACATCTGTTCTGGCTTTTTCTGTGCTGTGTTTTTCTTGGTAAAAGGTTTTTTTGACAGAACCTTTTTCAAGGCAGCAGCATAGGAAATACCTTCTTTCGCAACAGCTGACTTGACTTTCATGGAGAAAACATATTTTGGACAGGTCTTACTTCCTGTGCAATGTCCATTCTTTCCACAGCTTGCGCATACACGAGGGCGTTCTTTTTTGTCTTTTTCCTTTTCAGGACATGATTTGAAACCATGATCTTTGGTGCAAAGTGGACATTTAATTGCATTTCTGCAATCCTTTGCTTTGTGACCAAAACCGTTGCATTTGAAACAACGAAGTGGTTCTTGTACATAGGGGCGTGTACGAAAAACTAAGTAGGCGAATCTAACTCTTTCCGGTGCTTCGCCTTTGGGGTATGTAAAGATTACAGCCGTTGTTGTGCTCACTACTCCTTTTATCTTTTTCGTAATTCGATACGCAGTTGTACTCCCGGTCGATGTCTTGATGTCTTCGGTTGTCAGTTCCAGGGGAACCCCTGTAATGACAACCTTTGAAACAGGTTCGGGTCTTGTCTTGAATACCTTAACTGGGTAGTTTTCTATTTTGGACAAAGAGAAAACATTCTCTTTTTCTTTTGCCGAAAAGACAAGCACACCTAACCTTGACCCTCGGGCTTTTATTTCTACTTTTCGACCAAATAAGGTGTCAAAGAATGTTTGCACTTTAAATGGGTCGACAAGTTTTTTGGCCTCAATAATTTGAATCTGAATCATGGCTGCTTCAGACGTTTGTGGAACTTCCGTACGTTGAGATTGTTCAGCATTTCCATGAAAGCGTTTATTTGCTGGTTCACTTTGCTGCTCCGTGATTTCTCCGCTTCGAACTCTTTTTTTCTTTTTTCCCACTGTCTCCCAAACGTTTCCATCATGTTTTTGGTTTTCCAACACGACAGTATTCGTTCTTTCCTCCATCGGTTCTTCGTTCTTTGAATTGTAAGTCACTTTCTGCATAGAAATTGCCATTTTAAATTTCTCTTGCTTATCTGTACTTGAATATATCTACAAATATATCTATCTAATGAGATGTGATTTGTCTCTCTCGTTGTGTATGTAAAATGCTAACAATCTAAGAACCACTGAAGAAAAAAATGGGGATATATATATATATATATATATATATATATATATATATATATATATATATATATATATATATATATATATATATATATATATATATATATATATATATATATATATATATATATATGATTATTTGTCAGTTTGTCCTATATATTATATATAAACTCCTTCAAAACGGCTGAACTGATTTTTATGAAATTTTTTGTGTACCTTTCCTCAGATCTACCAAATGTACACAACAAATTTCATAAAAATCGGTTCAGCCGTTTCGGAGGAGTTTGGACATAAACACAGTCACGAGCTTTATATATATATATATATATATATATATATATATATATATATATATATATATATATATATATATATATATATATTCATAAGCATATATATATATACATGTGTGTGTATGTATGTATGTGTGTATGTGTGTGAGTGTGTGTGTGTAAAGAGCACGTTCCACCATCAAACATCGAAACAACAGTTCGGCTATGCTAATCCGGACCACAATGCGAACTGCCCAGAAAGTCGCAAAAATGAAATGCTTCTAAAATATGATCGTAAAAATGGTTACCAATCAAGCAGTGAAGTACTTTTACCTTATATCACCTTTCTGTGCAAGAAAGAGACTCATTTTTGTGCTGGCAGGAAGGAGGGCATCGTTGATTACTTGTAAGACCCCGTTGGCCACAACGTAGTCAGCTTTGACGAGCATGGCATTGTTGACACCAAATTCCTGTCATGACGGCGATGATGATTTACTTGGAGTTGAAAAGCGAACAATGATTTTAAGTCACAATCATTTCTCTGAAAAAACCTGGATTTCAGAGCAGAATCTGAACTGAACGTGGAAGCAGTGAAGCAATAGGTTAATAAACAGATATACACCACTTTAACCAGAAACGAGAGCCAAGATGACGTAATTTGTTTTTTTAATTTGTTCAAACTCCATAGCTTTAAAAAATGCTAGGTTTTGAATTTAGACCGATATTCCACTCATCGATTCATTTGCTCAGTCCATCAATCACTCAACCAGTAAATCTCTCAATTCATCGATCACTAAACCAGTCAAAAACGTTCATCCATTCATACAAAACCAGCTTCCTTTTTGCCAAACTTTTCAATCTCTCTCGTTCACTAACAAAAAACCCCATGTCCCGTTTCTTACCTTCTGGTAGACGTTGACTGCCATCAAGTCAGCATAATTGGCGTCCATGTTTACGGTTTTGAGGAAATGGAGACCGATCAGTTTCGATGTGGTGTACGAGCCCCTGACAATGTGATTGGAGACGAATGCCTTCAGCCTCGTTTCATCTCTTTTCAGTTCTATCGATATGCCTGGATCGGAACAACAAGAGGAGTTGAAATCCACGGCGATTAATAATAATAATAATAATAATAATGATGATGATGATGGTGGTGATGGTGATGATGATGATGATGATGATGATGATGATGATGATGATGATGATGATGATGATGATGATGATGATGATGATGATGATGATGACAAATTAATCGGACAAGTTGTGTTTTTTATTGATGTGGATGATGATAGAAACAAGTGAAGCAAAAACAAAGTTTTTTAAAAACACACTTTTATATTTTTTTTACTACATAAACAACAAACATATTAGCATATCACAAATAAATATTTAATTAAATTTTATCCAATCGATCCAAAAATGTCATAGAATGCAATATTAATTAGTTCGGAGGTATGTTTACATTTTTAAGTCTCTAGCTCATCGGGAAGTTAGTTTAAAATCGATTGCAAAATTTGACGACAGACAGATAGACAGACAGAGAAGCCAAATTAATTAAAAGTGTGTAAAGAGGTGACGATGATCATATTGATAGCATGTCGTTTCACTAGGTAAAAATGGTATGCATGACTTTGAAAATAACTTAGGTTCAATACTGTTCATATCCAACTCATTCAAGCATAGAAAAACGGCCATAAAATGGAAAAAGAACAAAAATCTATAATAATCACTGTAATATTAAAAACCCTTCTAACTTTTAAGTGCACTGTTAGAAGGTGCAAAGACAGTCAGTTCGCCGCGTCCAGTTAAAGTCAACATATCGTCCATTCTGGCTGCCTCGACCAACCCGATGAATTCACTCAATCCCTGCTCTTTCAGTTTCGACATGAGAGATCTTGCCGAGTCAGGTATCAGCACCTGTTTGTATGCGCAAGAAGTGTCATGAAAAAGAGTAATTGGATAGATGAAAAGAAAAGTTATAGTTTAATTTTTTCGAACATTGCATTTCTGGGTTAATAAAAAAGAGCAGAATAACATGTTTCATTGTGGTATTTTATTTAATTTAATTTATTTACTACTTTTTTCTATAATAGTTAATAGTCCTCTACACGCGGTGTTTTAAGTACATAAGAAATACCAGAGTATTTCCTGTCTGGGATCATAAATTGATCCTGCTTAATAATAATGTTATAAATATGGAAAACTGCAAAAGAATATATATATATATATATATATATATATATATATATATATATATATATATATATATTCTTTTATATATATATATATATATATATTCTTTTATATATATATATATATATATATATATATATTCTTTTATATATATATATATATATATATATATATATATAACAGATCTAAAAAATCTTCTTAGATCAAACCTTATCGATGACATGGACGATCCCGTTCTTGGCAACATAATCAACCTGTATGGCGACGGCCTCGTTGGCCATGAATAAATCCTTAGTGGTGCATTTCAAGTGCAGCTTGTGCCCTTCCAGGGTCGACGGGTTGGACCAGGTGTAGATCGCGGACGAACAAATGCAGCATTCGACGATGTGATAGAGCAGGAGGTCTGTGTCGTTTGTTTGTTTGTTAAGGTTGGATGTTGTTGTGCGTACGGGAAAGAGTTTGGGTTTTTTAAACTTTTTGCTTGCAGTTTGATACGGTTTTGAATTAATTCGAGATCATCATCATCATCATCATTGATGGTTGCTGTTTTTTTATGAATCTCTTTAAAATATTTTTTAGCTTGCAGTAGCACTGAACTGACATTGATTGGAGAAACTTTTTTTTTTAAAGTTTTTCTTTTCAACTTATTTCAAAGTTCAAATTCCAAGTTAATTAAAACAACTTGCATTCCACCGTGGATTCTTAAATACTTTCGCAATCAAATGAATTTTTGCCCTCCGTTAATAATGAAATTTTTATTCAATTTTTAAACTTTTTTAAGCAGCAGAACTCAAAATTTTTGTTTGTATTTCTTCAGAATAATGCGTGGTTTTCGTTACAAAACTAAACCGTTAAAAGGTAATATGTGTATATATGAGGTTATGATTATAACAATTTAAAAATCGCTCACTTTTCAGTGCAACGTCGTTGCTATCAATGACTTTCTTGACTTCCTCATCCATTTCTTCGAACGCCTCATTCGTGGGGGCAAACACCGTCAAACAGCCCGGGTCTTTCAACTTCTTTTCCAACTTGGCCCTGATCAAGTACTCTTTGAATTTTGTCAGTTCTGAATGGCTATCGATTACTTGCCAAACGGTCTCCGACATCGGCATGACAAACTACGTGACAACGACAGGGACGGTTATGATGATGATGATGATTATGATGATTATGATGATGCTTATGGTCGATATCCAAACAGTTAAAAAGCCAGTAGTTATAGCAACTTTCTGCATTATTAAGCACTAGCGACTTCAGCAGGTTTTGAAGTGCTGACCTTCATGCAAGCACAACAAGCATCTACCTCTCTGACGCTGAACAATTACGTCATCATTTCTTAATGCTGACGATTATGATGAGAACGACTTAATCATTATATTATAATGAATAACAATACTAGGATACAGAATAACCTTTTCAGTGATGTGAATGATCCCATTGGTGGCCACCTGGTTTGGCATCAGAACTCTCGCGCAATTGGCCGTTAAAATCTAATGAATATTAATCAGTCTCCGTTTAGTATTTATTCGTAAAACAAACTAATTCAATTAATAATGCTGGTTTTTTTAGCTAAGAGATTTTTTTAAAAACATATTTACTAATTTGGTTCGTCTACCTCTCTCCCAACCCAGTGCTAGTTTTACAGACAAACGATGTTATTTTTTTTTACATCGATTGTGTTTTCGTGGCATAGGTACCTACTATCGAAGAAAGTAAAACTTTACGCCATAACATGAAAAAACATCCATCCACATTGCCAGCATCCCTAACGATATCACTATCATCATCAACATCATCATCATCATCGTCGTCGTCGTCGTCGTCGTCGTCGTCGTCCTCGTCATCGTCATCATCATCATCATCATCATCATCATCATCATCATCATCATCATCATCATAATTAACATAACCCAAGTCATTTTCACGATACGAATTAAAGTAAGAAAAAAAACTACTCAAATGTAAGATTATTTAAAAAAAAAAACTCCGATTTCAGTGAGAACAAGAATCAACATTCCCATACAAGCGATTTAACTGGATAATCTACTTATCTGACATGATTCAGGCCTATATATTAATTACTCACTTACTTACTTACTTACTACAAGATGTAATATCGTGTATGTGTGTGTCATGTAATACCCTTAATCTCAAAAGCAAATAATCAAGACTGAGAGACAGAGTTTTATTCGCAGATTAACACGTGGTGTCAGTTGGTTAATCACCGTAAATTTCCGTGAGAGAATACACACTGATTAGTTGAAAAAATTCTAACAATCACAACCACCACAATCAT
>OZ022239.1:32080972-32105972 GCA_963978895.1 Erpobdella octoculata
GGAACTTATATTACTTTTATTGCGTACGCATCCACTAAAAAAGGATTTTTGAAAATTTTGCTCATAAGGGGAAGAAACTGGAAAACAAACTTTTTTTTATAAAACATTGTATATCTCGAAAACCAAAAATGAGGAGATTTTGAAATTTGGTATATGGATTCTTCTTGAAAAATAAAAAGATACGTGTTTCACCATTTTTTGAACGGGAAAACAAGCGGAAACGGGAGATCAAACGGAAACGGTAGAGCAAGTGGGGAAGGAAACGGGAGCAAGAGAAAAGAACTATAGAAAAACTTTCAATAACCCCGGGCACTGTACACTCAATTGCTCTCTGAGATTGATATTGATTTTTTAAATTGTCGTTATTTTGTACATTTTAATTAAAAAAACCAAAATAATTTATAAGGCAAAACAACGTTTGCTGGGTCAGCTAGTAATCTATATAAATAAATAAAAGGCAATGTGTGTGTGTGTGCGTTCACTTATCACATCTGAACCGCTGGAGCAATTTGAATGAAATTTTACATGGAGGTAATCTTCATTGAGGAGAAGGTTTAGAGAAATTAAAGAAAAATCGTCAAAAAACGAAACATCTCAAACAAAACCAAACAACACAGAGTAACATTGCTAATAATCTATATAACATAATATAATACAATATAATACAATATAATACAATATAATACAATACAATACGATACAATACAATATAAAATATAATGAATAAATAACCCCCAGCTCATATTATAATTATATAGATGTTAATGTTATCCATGATTATAATGACAATAATAATAATAATAATAATAATAATAATAATAATAATAATAATAATAATAATAATAATAATAATAATAATAATAATAATAATAATAATAATAATAATAATAATAATAATAATAATAATAATAATAATAATAATAATAATAATAATAATAATAATAATAATAATAATAATAATAATAATAATAATAATAATAATAATAATAATAATAATAATAATAATAATAATAATAATAATAATAATAATAATAATAATAATAATAATAAGAATAATAATAATAATAATAATAATAATAATAATAATAATAATAATAATAATAATAATAATAAAATCTGAGATGAAAAACTTCCTCACCTACAGTGCATCCCCGAGATGAAGATTGTTCTTTTTCGAAACCCGTGCAGCAGTGGACGCTTTGCGTTCTGGTCGCATAATTATGTGATGAATTTAAATTGAAATCGATTAAAATGCATGCTTTACTAATTGCTATGTAATTAAATATAAACAATGTTAAATATCAAATAAATAAATTAGAATAAAAAGAAAATAATTTCCCATTATATTAAAATATGTAACAAATTCAGAATATAATATATAGCAATAGAATAAATTATATTGTATATGATTAATGAACTTTAATGAAAATCGTACAAAAATAACTCCAGTACTTGTTCATGTTATGTTTGTTTTTATACTATCCGAGCCGGTCAAGCCAGGCAGAACATGCCGGGTTTTAAATCTCCATTTCTTATTAGAATTAAAATGATAATATCTTATCGGAATTCTAATGGAAACCTTTTTATTTGTTGTTTTTGTTATATATTTGAATTCTTTAAACTAAACTTCATTGAGTGATTTTGCAGCCTACATGTCTTTTTATTCTCACTAAAAATATAGTTTTAAAAACTAACTCAAACCTAAATTATATTTGTTTAAGTTGCTTAATAATAATAACAATAATGAATTAAAAAGGCCAGTAGCACCAGAGGCGTAGCTAGGGTCTTGTGCGCCCGGGGACAAAACACAAAATCTGCGTCCCCACATAACTTTTTTTGGTTCTTGCTTCCAAAAAACCTGATGACCGGGGAGTAGTCGGAGCCATAGAAATTCCTAGATACATCAAAATAATAATAAAAAAAACTTTTTTGCTCACTGAAAATGCGCCCCCTCCAGCACTGCGCCCGGGGACAACTGTCCCCCGCTGCCCTCCCCTCGCTACGCCTCTGAGTAGCACATCTTTGGATTGGCTTGGAAAGAGCTCCTTATACAATATTTTGCACTACTTTTTACCCATCCCTTGTCATTTCTTACATGTGGTGCCATTTTCTACACATCCTCTAATACAGCACAATAATGCATACAGAAGCTACCAAATAGAGCAAGCTTTGGCTTATGAAGCGCTGCTGACATCAACTGCTAAAAATGAAATTAATAGAAACAGAATCATTTTCTTATCTAATAACGCGAACACATCTAGGCATTATATCGCTATTGCAGACGATAACAGAAAACAAAACTGCAGGAAATGCCCAGACAAAAATATGTCACTAAAATAATAATATATGGCTTAAAACTAATTAAAAATATAAAATGTTATTTAAAATGTATACAACAGTTAAAACTATTTTTTATTAAATTATTAAACTAGCGCTGCAGAAAATAAATGTTTAGCAAAGACCTGTAGGTACCTATATAGTATCCGGAAATGTTGATATCTACCAAAATATCCTTTTAAAATTTTCTGCTTATTCAATTAATTAATTAATTAATTTAAACGTACGTCTTCTTCTCGCAGATCATTGCCGGAGCAACGGACATGCACTCGGAATAGTAGCTTCTCTGTTGTCTTCCTGTCTTTCCACCCACTGTAACCGAGGCACACATGTTCGCCCTGAAATATAAGAAATAAAAATCAATTTTTTTTAAAGTTCTTGAAATAATAAACAAATCAGTCATTTCATTTTGATTCTTATTCTTCTCGTCGCAATACAGTCAAAAAATACACGTGTATTAGGTGTAGCACGTTAAACTCAGACGAACGCAGCCAGTGGGAGCATAGATTGAAACTTTAGAAATTATAACCTGGCCATAGTTAGTTAGATAAATCATTCTGAAATTTATTTTTATTTACACACTATAAAGCAGCGTAAAGATGTAATAATGTACTAAAATGTTAAAAATAATATTAAATTGTACATATAAAATTTTTTTTATCTAAACTTTTTGTTTTGAATATTAGAGCGTTGGGCGTTATCTACATCGTTTATTATCTATAACCTACTATCGCCCAACGCTTTAATCTTCCAAACGAATAGTTTAGATAAAAAAATTAATATGTATAATTCAATATTATTTTTAACATTTTAGTACATTAGTATGCGAGCGTTGTTTTAAAAAAATATTTTTTATACTTTATACTTTAAATATCATCTTATATCATTTTGCGAATGCAGCGCCACCTAACAGCGTTACGCAAATGGAAAGTTATAGCAAACATACATATGCATACGTGATAGGATATACACACATTCAACGAGAACCATATAGGACGTAGGTCTGTTGATGAAAAAAATATTAAACTTCTTTGTTGTTCTCTTCATTTTTTGGTCTGAACACCTTTTCATTGAACAACATGATTTTTGTGCATTCCCACTGAATAACCAATGAGCAAACGAAATAGTGTGTGTGATGAAGTCAGACACAGGAGCTGACTGACATTGGTTTACTGTTGAAGAAAATCTTCAGTGCCAACATTTGTTTTAAAAGCAAAAGCTTCTTTGTTTTTTATTTAAAAAAACGTACGCTTCAAACCATTTCTAAATTATCTTGCGTTTCACTGAGAGAGTGGTGTGCATGCCTTAAGACCATGGTGAGAATTCTTTCTCCGGAAAAGCAGGGAAAGCCCAAACGCAAGGGTCAAGGTAATAGAATCAGTAGGTAATGGTATGTTTTCTCTCTCTTTCTCTCTCTCTTTCTCTCCTGGGTTTCAAATTACTCGTCCCGTCGTTAGCACTTTTCAAACTGACATCTCCGACAAACATCCCAACACAGACGGGATTGGTTTCTGCATTGTTTTTTCTTTCGAACGAAGCTATCAAAATTCCTCTACGCCGGCACTTAAAACTTTTTCTTTTTAATCTTTTTACTTTTTAAATTTGTGTTTTCTTCAAACTCAAACAATCTTTTAAAGACATTTTTGTTACAGAGCAAACGAACAACCATAAAAATATATTAAAAAACCCACAAAGCCAGAAACAAAACTGTTTTAGAAATTTAAACTGATTTAAAAAACACTCTCGACTCTGATGAATTGTATCTCATTTAAGCATCGATGTATTTATTTTCTCACATGAGATCGAAATGTTACTCAAACACATGTGACACATGCCTCTCGTTTTCTCCTTTAGTTTCCTTTCCTTTCTCTCACCCTCACTCTCCCCTCACTCTCTCCCCTCCCTCTTCCTTTCCCTCTCTCTCCCCTATTCCATCTCCCTCTTTATATTTCTTTCTTTCTCTTTCCTTATATCTCTCTTTCTCTCTCTCCCTCCCTCTCTCTCTCTGTCTCTCTCTCTCCATATCTTTTTTCTCTCTATCTCGTCATCTATGATTTCAAAGATAGATGGGTGAAAAGATATTAGAAAAGAAAAATTTCATTTGATGGTGAATAAACATAAATTAATAAAATTAAAAAAAGATTAGTAAACCAGACGAGGTGAAAGATAGATTTGTGTTGGAAAGTTTTCTGATGTGGAATGATTGATGAAATTTTGCCATATGAAGTGATGGTGTGAGTAATACAATTTGAATGGAAAGAGAGAGAAAGATTGAGAGAGAAACTAGAGAGAGAAAGAAAGAGAGAAAGAAAGAGCAAGATAGGGAGAGAGAAAGACAGAGAGACAGAGAGAGAAAGAGAAGAGAAAGAGAGAGAGGAGAGAGAAAATATATGCAAATGTTTTCTTTTCCTCACTTACCAGAAATTGACGCCGCAACGGATATATATTATTAAAACTACAACGACCTTGATCCGTCACCCCGTCATGAATATGCATGAGGAGGGTTTTCGTTTAATTTATATACTTAGAACTAATTAATAATCAGTCATAAAGAAAAATAAATTCTTGCATACTTTTTTTCTAAATCTACATTCAATTGCAATGACGAATAAGAATTTATTTGACGTAATTAAATGATAATTATGATATTTTTAATGCGACATTTCTTAATTCATCTTTGTCCTTTTGTCAAGAATTTAACAAATCTCGGACCTTTCCTCAATAAATAATCTGTGTGATATTAAAGAAAAATAATAAATTGTTTTCAAGTTTAATACAAAACACCATTTATTCGTGGTTGATTTTACTCTAATAATGACAGAAAGTTGCAGGAAGCACATTACTGGCGTGCTTTTTAAATCCTTTATATTATTTTCGATTGTCTGTCTTCCAGTCACAAACTTTGAGTCTCAAAATTAACTCACTTCCCGTTATCCGATCGAGCTGAAATTTGGCACATCGACTTGGGCTGCGAGACAATTGAATCTATCAAAATTTCAGTCAAAACGGTCCCCGTCAAAACGGTCCCCGTCAAAACGGTCCCCGTCAAAACTGCCCCCGTCAAAACGGTCCCCGTCAAAACGGTCCCCGTCAAAACGGTCCCCGTCAAAACGGTCCCCGTCAAAACGGTCCCCGTCAAAACGGTCCCCGTCAAAAGGGTCCATATTTTTGAATTTGAATTTAATTTTTGAATTAGGCTCTGGGCTTAAAAATAAAAATCTAGGATCGTATATAAAGGATTTATAATAAAAACTTTGTTTTTATGGGTTAGTTTTTTTAGTAATTAGTAGGGATGTCACGGGTACCCGACCCGAACCCAAAGTTCGGTACTACCCGGTCTTTTTTGATACCCGAACCCGAATTATTACAAATTTGAAATCCGAACCCGAACTTTTACAAAGTCAAAACCCGAAACCGAAATTTTCAAATATCAAAACCCGAACTTCAACTTAAATGTTTGAATAAATTGCAAGGCGAACACAAAGTTGTTGAAAGTTGATAAGTTTATTAGTATTAAATGACATTAGGAACCGATTTCAGCAAGTTGTATTTCATAAACAACAATTTTTCTGCAGTCTTGCCTGATGTATCAATTTATTATATGGAGCCATTAAAACGCGAACTATGAAAATTTTTGTAAAATCATTTTTGCGTAACATATCTGTGTCTCAACAATCTATAATTTGAATGTCTTTCGATATATCCATTTATTATATGGAATAATTAAAACTCGAACTATACAAATCATGTAAAATCACTTTTGCTTAACATATTTCGTACATAGGCAACTTTATTGGTACCTGTATGAGCTAAACCACTAAGTCGCCAAATTAGCCGGCGGTGTAGATTTGCAAAAGTACTAATCCGTGAATTTGAATTTTGTAATTTCTTACATAACTTATCTAGAAATCCAAATATAACCCAAGATTACTTTTATATAACAAGAACTCCCTGATATCAGAATAACCTTTCCCAAATTTAAACTCCAATCAAGGCTAAAAAACACAAATATGTACTGTAGTTTATATGTTGCTTATTATTGTAATCACAGAACTTCCCAATTATTTCGCTAAATCCATTAAACCAATTCTAAATAATATATAGCCCAAAATTCATTCATTATTACTTAATGTAATTTGATTGACATATAATGCGTTATCAACTATTATTAATATATATATATAATAGCCCATGTCTGTGTAAGACGTTTTTATGTGACGCTTTGCTATCTATACTAAATTAATTTATATATAATAACTAGCAGTGCCCGTAGCGGCTTCGCTCGCATGAAATTAGAGAATTTGAACCGTGCATCCATAGCAGAGATCAATTTTTTTGGTCTCGGCTCGGCCCGTCAACAACTTGGCCCAGCCCGTTTCAAAACCAAAATTTCTGGCCCGGCACGGCCCGTCTAATTTGGGCCCGGCCCGTTTTTACAGGCCTAGAAATTCTATATACTTGATGAAAAACTTCGGCCCGTCCCACCTTGACTTCAGGTTTGGCCCGGCCCAAAATCACTAAAATGTCTATATGCTTAGTGAAAAACCTCGGCCCGTACCATCTTGATTTAAGGTTTAGCCTGGCCCGTAAAAAGACCTTAAAATAACGGCTTGGACCGAACGGTGATAAACTGGACTCAGCTACTTTAAACCGGCACAAAACCTCAAAATACTAAGTTTTACATCTGTAATGCTTGCAGTTGTTGAGTAACAGTAATTTTAAAATCAAATAACTCTTATTTTGACCCCACATTTGAAGTCATGGAAACCAAAGTTTTAAAAAATGGTGAAACACGTATATCTTTTTTTTTGAGTAGTTATTTTTTGAGTAGTTACTAAGTATTAATTTTTACATCTGTAGCAATTACAGTTGTTGAGTAGCAGTTACTTTAAAAACCAAATAACCCTATTTTCCACCCCACATTTGAAGTCCTGGAAACCAAATTTTCAAAAAATGGTGAAACACGTATTTCATAATTTTTAGAGTAGAAACTAAATACGAATTTTTACTTTTGTAGCATTCACAGTTTTTGACTAGCAGCTACTTTAAAAACCAAGTAATCCTATTGTCCACCCCACATTTAAAGTCCTGGAAACCAAATTTGTAAAAAATGGTGAAACACGTATATCTTTATTTTTAGAATAGAAACTAAATACTAATTTTTACATCTGTGATATTTACAGTTTTTGAGTAGCAATTACTTTAAAAACCAAATAACCCTATTTTCCACCCCACATTTGAAGTCCTGGAAACCAAATTTTCAAAAAATGGTGAAACACATATTTCATAATTTTTAGAGTAGAATCTAAATACGAATTTGTACTTTTGTAGCATTCACAGTTTTTGACTAGCAGCTACTTTAAAAACCAAGTAATCCTATTGTCCACCCCACATTTAAAGTCCTGGAAACCAAATTTGTAAAAAATGGTGAAACACGTATATCTTTATTTTTAGAATAGAAACTAAATACTAATTTTTACATCTGTGATATTTACAGTTTTTGAGTAGCAATTACTTTAAAAAACAAATAACCCTATTTTCCACCCCACATTTGAAGTCCTGGAAACAATATTTTCAAAAAATGCTAAAACACGTATTTCATTATTTTTGAAGTAGAAACTAAATACTAATTTTTACTCCTGTAGCATGCACAGTTCTTGAGTAGCAGCTACTTTAAAAACCAAATAACCCAATTTTCCAACCCACATTTGAGGTCCGGGAAACCGAATTTTCAAAAAATGGTAAAACACGTATTTTTTTATTTTTCAAGAAGAATCCATATACCAAATTTCAAAATTTCCTCATTTTTGGTTCTCGAGATATACATTGTTTTAGAAAAACGTTTGTTTTCTAGTTTCTTCCCTTCAGGAGCAAAATTTTCAAAAATCCTTTCTTAGTGGATGCTTACGCAATAAAAGTAATATAAGTTCCAAATTTCACGTTCCTAGGATGAGGCGTTTGAGCTCGGCGTTGATTATCAGTCAGTCAGTCAGTCAGTCAGTCAGGACATGTTCTTTTATATATATATAGATGATAAATAATTATATATATATATATATATATATATATATATATATATAATTAAATATTAATATTTTGTCCTTTCTCCTTTCATTTGTTTTGGAGTGCATATGAACGATAAAACAATTTCTATCGATTTCACTTATATCGCTTTCTAAAAACTTACTCCATCGCCGAGTTCTTTCTGTTGTCAAACAACGATTTTTTGCTTCAATAGACTACAAATACAAAGAAAGTTTAAAGTAATAAATATAAAAAGCATCGCTATATTAAATGGCCTAACTAATTATAATTATTAGTTCAACTCGACAGCTGACAGCTACTAGCTTAGGCCTAATACCATAATAATAATAATAATAATAATAATAATAATAATAATAATAATAATAATAATAATAATAATAATAATAATAATAATAATAATAATAATAATAATAATAATAATAATAATAATAATAATAATAATAATAATAATAATAATAATAATAATAATAATAATAATAATAATAATAATAATAATAATAATAATAATAATAATAATAATAATAATAATAATAATAATAATAATAATAATAATAATAATAATAATAATAATAATAATAATAATAATAATAATAATAATAATAATAATAATAATAATAATAATAATAATAATAATAATAATAATAATAATAATAATAATAATAATAATAATAATAATAATAATAATAATAATAATAATAATAATAATAATAATAATAATAATAATAATAATAATAATAATAATAATAATAATAATAATAATAATAATAATAATAATAATAATAATAATAATAATAATAATAATAATAATAATAATAATAATAATAATAATAATAATAATAATAATAATAGCGAGCGGTTGATAATGGCAGTCAAGATGTTACCGCGTTAAGATATAACAATAAGTTAGTTCTTTCAATGAAATATTAGCAAAGCAGTTAAAGTTAATTTCATAATAAAAACGAAGAAGTTGGATAAAGCACATATTAAAATAAATAAATAAATCATTTCATTCGCCGTGAAAAGATATATCACCTTTATACTGGGTGGTTATCAGAAGTGGATCAGTCGCTTGTGGCGACAACGTTCAGGGTCAGTGGTATATTATACCCCTTTGGGAATCAGTGGTAATTATACCCGTATGGGAGTGAGTGGTATATTATACCCGTATGGGAATGAGTGGTATATTATACCTGTATGGGAATGAGTGATATATTATACCCGAATGGGAAAGAGTGGCACATTATACCCGTAGAAAAATTATGGGAAACCGTTTTCAACCAGTAAATTATTTAGTGGTTACGCCGACAGCGTTATAATTCATTCTCGTTTCGTAAATCCACGGCCGACGGATTCTTGTTACAAAGTAAATTTATTCCGACAGCGTCGCTCGGATGTTCTAAAATGTTTGAAGATAACTGAGCGTGTGGGTGAGTGATTGAGAGATTTGTGGGCAAGAGAGAAGTAAAGATAAAAGAGCTGATTGTGATAGTTAAACGAGTGAGTGGGTGTGTGAGTGAGTGAGTGAGTGAGTGAGTGAGTGAGTGAGTGAGTCAGTGAGTGAGTGAGTGAGTGAGTGAGTGAGTGAGTGAGTGAGTGAGTGAGTGAGTGAGTGAGTGAGTGAGTGAGTGAGTGAGTGAGTGAGTGAGTGAGTGAGTGAGTGAGTGAGTGAGTGAGTGAGTGAGTGAGTGAGTGAGTGAGTGAGTGAGTGAGTGAGTGAGTGAGTGAGTGAGTGAGTGAGTGAGTGAGTGAGTGAGTGAGTGAGTGAGTGAGTGAGTGAGTGAGTGAGTGAGTGAGTGAGTGAGTGAGTGAGTGAGTGAGTGAGTGAGTGAGTGAGTGAGTGAGTGAGTGAGTGAGTGAGTGAGTGAGTGAGTGAGTGAGTGAGTGAGTGAGTGAGTGAGTGAGTGAGTGAGTGAGTGAGTGAGTGAGTGAGTGAGTGAGTGAGTGAGTGAGTGAGTGAGTGAGTGAGTGAGTGAGTGAGTGAGTGAGTGAGTGAGTGAGTGAGTGAGTGAGTGAGTGAGTGAGTGAGTGAGTGAGTGAGTGAGTGAGTGAGTGAGTGAGTGAGTGAGTGAGTGAGTGAGTGAGTGAGTGAGTGAGTGAGTGAGTGAGTGAGTGAGTGAGTGAGTGAGTGAGTGAGTGAGTGAGTGAGTGAGTGAGTGAGTGAGTGAGTGAGTGAGTGAGTGAGTGAGTGAGTGAGTGAGTGAGTGAGTGAGTGAGTGAGTGAGTGAGTGAGTGAGTGAGTGAGTGAGTGAGTGAGTGAGTGAGTGAGTGAGTGAGTGAGTGAGTGAGTGAGTGAGTGAGTGAGTGAGTGAGTGAGTGAGTGAGTGAGTGAGTGAGTGAGTGAGTGAGTGAGTGAGTGAGTGAGTGAGTGAGTGAGTGAGTGAGTGAGTGAGTGAGTGAGTGAGTGAGTGTATGAAAGAATATAAAAATGTTCCCACGCAGGCGCATATGACGACTATGACAGCCGTACTTCAATTGACGTTTTATAGTCGCTCGTAGTCGACAAAGTCGAGCTTTTTAAATTTTCTCAAAACTAAAATAAATTGAAGATGTCGAAATGCAAAGGAAGAAGAAGAAAAAGAAGAAGAAAAATATTGGCCATTAGATTACTTCAAAGTCTACAACGCATTTTGAGGTTTACTTTGAACTGCTCTTAAGATGGTAAGTTAATACATCGTGACGGCGAGTGCGGTTTAAGACGACGACGACAACCAAGGTCTCACAGACTTAGTTTTCTTAGATGAAATGTGAGATGTTAAATTTCTACTCAAACATTACAGTCTCCGCCGAAGGTATGAAAACAAAAGAATTTTGACGAGGGCTGTCAACAGCCAGACTGATAGATACTTTACTTCAAAAATGGGTTCTTTGCAGGCAAACTGCTATGACGACAAATCAGAGAAGTTGGATTTATATATACATAGGTATATCAAGTAACCCCTGTCTGTGGTACAGCGGTATATCAGGATCAGAAAAATGTTCCACAAACAACAATGCATATTTTTAGATCAAATAAAATAAAATAAATAAATACATTGAAAAGGTGTAGAAAGAGATGGACTGTTTGTTGTTGCAGTGTCTGGTTTTAGTGAGAAGTATCAATAAAGTACTCGAAATGCGTCGAAATGTATGTATGTATGTATGTATGTATGTATGTATGTATGTATGTATGTATGTATGTATGTATGTATGTATGTATGTATGTATGTATGTATGTATGTATGTATGTATGTATGTATGTATGTATGTATGTATGTATGAATGTATGTATGTATGTATGTATGTATGTATGTATGTATGTATGTATGTATGTATGTATGTATGTATGTATGTATGTATGTATGTATGTATGTATGTATGTATGCATGTATATATGTATTAGGGATGTCTCGGGTACCCGACCCGAACCCGAAGTTCGGTACTACCCGATCTTTTTTTGATACCCGAACCCGAAAGTGATTTTACAAGATTTGTATAGTTCGCGTTTTAATTATTCTGTATAATAATCAAAATACATTCAAATTATAGATTGTTGAGACACAGTTATGTCACGCAAAAATGAACTTGTCTAATGTCATTTAATACTAATAAACTTATCAACTTTTAAAAACTTTGTGTCGCCTTGCAATTTATTCAAACATTCGGGTTTTTGATTTTGTAAAAGTTCGGGTTCGGGTTTCAATTTGTCAAAATTTCGGGTTTTGGTTTTTATTTGTCACATTTTCGGGTTCGGGTATACAAAAAAACCGGGTAGTACCGAACTTCGGGTTCGGGTCGAGTACCCGTGGCATACCTAGTATGTATGTACTATGTACATACGTACGTACGTGTGTGTGTGCTAATATGTTTTCTTATAAAAAAGGCATTTAAAAAATTCTTTCTCATCTGACACTGCTCTGCAGCGCCTGACTCCGGATCGCGGACCTTCGTAATAATTGTCACAGATGCCGAACGTAGATAGCAGAAGTGATTTTTCATGCGAAATAATATCAGGCTGTTTACGAACTTTGCCATATACAATATATGTATATGTATTTTTTAAATATATATTTATGCAGCACCATCATCATTATCATCTGTTTACCGCTAAAAACATTAATAACGCGCATTTTTGATTTATGCTTCTTTCTGTCAAAAGACAGCGCTGGAGTTGTGCATGATCTTCTTTTTCTGGCTCCGGGTTTGCCGGGACTGGTAGTCAGCACATCATTTGGAGTCTAGCTGCACTTTTTAATTAGAGGCTGGTTGGAAAAAAATCTGAAAATAGATTTAAAAATTAAACGACCGACCGACGCTGCAAAGTGTACTGGTTTACAGATGTTTTTGGTCAAAGCTACCCTACCTACACAAAAACCAGCTAAAACCAGATAGGACAAGCGTTTAACAATAAGAATTGTCTTGTTGAATAATAACGTGAACAAGAAAAGGTTACATTTATGACACTATAAAAAAAGATATAAAAGAAAAATTATTTAAAATAAAAATAAAGAATTTATTGCCTCATTTGTTCTCGCTGTCGTGTTCACGCGTCAACACTTTTTCTATTTTTGTTTGTGTGTGTATTCTTAAACAAATTCCATCTATTTTTCTGAAATTTGTTTTGGAATTAAAATAAATGGATTTTTAAAAGTTTAGTTTAATTTTGATTGACTCTCTTTGACTCCATTTGATGCGTTGTTTTTGTTTTTGTCAGTTTAATGAAAATAACTTGTGTGTGTATTATTGTCTGTTTTAGGTGTGTCTGAAAAATAGAGAAAAGTCAGAAAAAAGATGAAAAAGAGGGAATGAAAGGCAAAAAAAAAGAGAAAAGGAGATCAAAACTAAAAATATCGTTTAAATTTTTTATTTTTAGTAACATTTTCAATCCATTCTCGCACGTTTCTACCTTTCTTCCATCATAGGCAGGTGTTTTCATAATCTGAAGATACCTGTCCACTGTCCACTACTGTAGGTACAGACGTGAGTTTATTTATATCTATAAATCTAATATATCATCGGAGGAGCCGTGTAATTTATCATCAATTCAATCGGCAAAGGACATATTAACATTTCATCGCCTCAATTCCAGTATTTTCATCTCACAAAGACTCCACGTGAAGACGACTGTGATTGAGTGTGAGTGAGTGAGTGAGTGAGTGAGTGAGTGAGTGAGTGAGTGAGTGAGTGAGTGAGTGAGTGAGTGAGTGAGTGAGTGAGTGAGTGAGTGAGTGAGTGAGTGAGTGAGTGAGTGAGTGAGTGAGTGAGTGAGTGAGTGAGTGAGTGAGTGAGTGAGTGAGTGAGTGAGTGAGTGAGTGAGTGAGTGAGTGAGTGAGTGAGTGAGTGAGTGAGTGAGTGAGTGAGTGAGTGAGTGAGTGAGTGAGTGAGTGAGTGAGCTAGTGTATATATATATATATATAGTGATGGAGTGAAAAAATTGCGGTAATAAATCAGGAGACGAAATCTCAATAAGATGCACCTTGTCATAAAACCGTCGACTTCTTCATATCTCTTTGTTTCATTCACTCTTTCTCTCCCTCACTCGCCCTCTTTCTCTCTCTCTCTCTCTCTCTCTCTCTCTCTCTCTCTCTCTCTCTCTCTCTCTCTCTCTCTCTCTCTCTCTCTCTCTCTCTCTCTCTCTCTCTCTCTCTCTCTCTCTCTCTCTCTCTCTCTCTCTCTCTCTCTCTCTCTCTCTCTCTCTCTCTCTCTCTCTCTCTCTCTCTCTCTCTCTTCTCTCTCTCTCTCTCTCTCTCTCTCTCTCTCTCTCTCTCTCTCTCTCTCTCTCTCTGGCTGTTATTCTTAAATTGACGGCTTGTTTATTTACTCTCTCACTCTTTCTCCACTCTTTTGATTCATTTATTAAAAATGTATAAACACCTCTTACTCCATATTTTTTATAAAAAAAATAATGAACCTTGATCCCAGGCGTCCAATACCTGCAGTCCCCTTCACATCAATCCATATCTTTCCCTTCTCTATCTCTCCCTTCTCTTTCTCCTTACCCCTCTCACACCCCTCTCTCGTTTGTCTTTATTATTTTATTTCATACAAATTTAAAACTTTTTAATCGTCTTAACCCTGACTGTCACTATTACAATATTTCCCATATCCGGTTCAGAAGCGATGCTCTAATTCGCCCTAGCGCTTTTCTTAAACCTTTAACAGATGACGAAATCAGCTCTACTGGAACGATATAGAAAATGTCGGCTCAAATTGATATTATCTCGATAAATAGCCTTTTATTTATATAATTTTTTTTACTTATATACGTTTCGGGATTTGTTTATTCTGTTTTTATAGTCTCGTGTCGGTTTAATTTTGTTTACTAAAAACAGCTAACGTAATAACAATACTCGTCTCATGCCCTGAGGAAATGGCTTAAAAAAATTCTGTCTACGTCTGATTATAATGATAGACGTGTGGTGAATACAGACCAACTGATATCAATGTATATATAATGTAATTAAAATATTATAGAAAAATAAAACAAAACAAAAGAGGGTTTATGTAAATGTTATGGAAAAAGATGGAGGATATGGAAAAAAAGAAAATCAAGAGAGGAGTGTGAAGGAAAGAATGACAGACAGAAAAAATTAATGACATAAAAAAGAGAGATATAGGGAGATAAATAATGATAGAATCCATGATCACTGCTGTTTAGTATGCTCCTAGACGTGGGTCTAATGTCATTTAAGATTTTTACACAATCTTCCCGCTGTATTTTTCCCTTCCATTGTTATTTATTATCTTCTTCTTTTTGTAGCACTCATCTTCTCTTATTTTCTTTCTCTTTTCTTTTTTTCTCTTTACTCTCTCTCTCTCTTGGCTCGCCCATCTAATTAATTATTTTTTCCAACCACTCAATCATTCTTTTTCATTAAAGACCTCCGTGTTTTTTCGGGGCGGGGGCACAAAAGGGTGGCAAAGTCGAATTGGAAAAACTTGATGTGAACTTTGATCTTTTAAGAAAACCTTCATGCTTGTACATCAGAGGTAGGCATGGGTCTATTTTTAGCGGCCCAATCAAACCCACCATTTACTCAACTCAACCAAACCCAACCCATCCCATGGGTCAATCCAACCCGTTGTCCATCGCCGATGTACTTCGTGGCTGCCTGTACCGCCAGATGTGGTCGACAAAGGCTTCGCACATTTTAATCAGTGCAGCGTATCAATGCTTCACTCATTCTGTAAAATTTTCATAGTGCCATTCAACATAAAACTTTATACAAAGAGCTGCACTTATCCATTGCCGAGAGCGATATAATCAATTATTAATGAATGACTTTTATTTTATTTCTTATTTATAATAGTTCTTTACACCAGGTGTTTTAAGACAAAAATAACTCTATGTAAGAAGCACCTAAGTACTTCCTGTTGTAGATCAAAAAAATTTGATCTTTTTTTAACTGTCCCTCCTACTTTATCCAGACTTGGGACCGGCTCGCAATTGGCGAGGCGGAGTTTCTTATTTATTAGTAGCTTATAATATATTATTATTTCTCACTCAAGATGCTATCAACGAATATAATAAATAAATATTTAAAGATTCAAGTTTTTACACAAATCACCTGAAGCTGATTTTTGCCAAACTACGCGGAGCCGAGAAACCTGCGTTATCGATCAGACACACCTCTTGCGTTATCGACACCTCGGCGGCACCGCGCCACGAATTAAGAACGGAGAGAAGTATCATCTTTCGAGTCTGCGATAACAAATCTCCAAAGTAAGTAAGGAGGCTCAGTAAAAAAAATAGCACAAATCGGAACGAAAAGTTCTTCACACGGCACTTTTGTTACTCTCAACTTCTTCAGAAGATGAGGAAAAAAATTCCGTCTGTTAGTTGCGAGTTTTGTTTTACGACTGGCCTTCTTAAGTGTTTTTTTATTATGCATGTTTTTTGAGATGCAAGTTGTTTTGCTCTCTTTTTTCCTTTTTTTATTACTTTTTTTACACATTCCTTGTTTGTTTTTTTTTACTATTTTTGATTTTTGATTTGGAAATTATAGTTTTTATATCGTTGGTAAGTAGCAATTTCACGAATACATGCTCTCTCCGTTGTAAAAGAAATCATCTTAACGGAATTTCGAGATCTTTCGTACAAAAAAAGAAGTTTATGGTCAAGATCATGGCTGTCATCTATCACCAGGACATTCTCAGGTAACGACGACGACGAGGAAGATGATAATGACAATGACAATGACTCTGACTATAATGACGATAACGCCACTGATGCTAATAATGATTATGCTGATCGTCATCATCATCATCATCGCCACAGCATGAAATGCGTAACCGCGACTGTTTGGTCGGTAATGACGATGACCACCATCAGTTGGTATGGTTTTGGAGTGGTGATATTGATTATGATTTGGTCTGGAGTTCACCGGAAAGGGGGAGATGTATGACGCGACCATGCCATTCGAGCGCTACGCGCGGAGGCAAAAAAAGCCCAGCGCCATCAACGCTTCGAAGACCTAAACAATCCGCTGGTCAGAGTCGTGTGTGTGTGTGTGTTTGTGTGTGTGTATGAAACGTGAGTTGACTATAGATCTCTTCTGTACATGTTGTACAGCGGTGGCTCAGTCTGAAGGAATTTAATAAGGATTACATCGAGGATACCCTTAAAAATAATTCCCGGCGTTTTGTGGGGATTTATAAGGGTTTTGTGACCCGGTAAACGTTTAATATAATATAATACTAGCTGACCCAGCAAACGTTGTTTTGCCTTTCAAATTATTTTGTTTTTGTTTTTTTTTTATTAAAAGTTTAATGTACAAAATTATGACAATTTAAAAAAAATCAATCTCGAAGATCAATCGACAATGCCTTGGGTTTTTGAAAGTTTTTTTTATCGTTCTTATCTCTTGCTCCCGTTTCCTTTCCCGCTTGCTCTCCCGTTTGCTCTCTCGTTCCACCTTGCTCTCCCGTTCCGTTTATTCTCTCGTTTCCGTTTGTTTCCCCGTATATATATATATATATATATATATATATATATACATATATATATATATATGGCGGATCTAGACTACTTTGGCGGGGGGGACAAACAAATGGCGGGAGGGGCCAAAAACGGCGAAAAAAGCAAACATTTGATCTTATATCCACAAACCTCACTGGAAAACCACTGCCAGATGCTAAAAATTTTGTAATTTACCTAAAAAGTAGTCAAATTTTTTTTAGTATTTAAAAGAAAGTTAATTCTGTAATCCACGGGGGGGCCATGGCCTTCCACGGCCTCCCTGGATCCGCTTCTATATATATATATATATATATATATATATATATATATATATATATATATATATATATATATATATATATATATATATATATATATATATATATATATATATATATATATATATATATATATATATATGAATCTAATAAGGTAAACAAGTTTTCTAATTTTTAAACTAACTCGAATAAAAATGCATAAAATGTTTTGAGACGTGGCTGTAGCTAGCTACGAAGGTTAAAAGGTCGAATTTAATAATTTATAGTCTCCGTACCAGGTGTTTTAAAATCGAAATGGCTCTAGGTAGAAAAAAGCGTTTTCACTGATCTCAATTAAATCTTTCTTTCCCGTCGTTTCTCTTGTTGTTACACAGGCGCGAGATTGGTTCGTTTTTAGCCGACTGGCAAAGTTCAAAGATCTAAAAATGTGACTTACCCGTAAGACTGAAGAAGACTGTTGAAAGATTGGTGTCTATTCGAAATCCAGTTAAATGGTGAGTTTTTTGATGAATCGTACGATTCTGCGTTTTTCAAGATGGCGGCACCGTAGAAGGCGACGACCAAGATGGCTACAGGAAGAGACGGGCGTCCTGCGGCCATTTGCTAAGAGGTTCAAACAAAGAAAATATTTTGTTTAGTCGTTGGTAATTAAGCCGCACCTAATATAAATCATTTGTCATTTCTACCACACGCGCGATTAAGAATGATTTAGAGTGCTTGAAACTTTAAAATGACAAATGCAAATCCTTTATTGTTTGGATTTGTCTCTTAAATAAGAAATAGAAAAAATTTTGTATAAAAGTAAAATAATTTTTTTAAATTTTTTTTTTAAATTTATTAGAATGCATTGTCATAACGAACGAGCTTATATTCCAAATTTCATTGCATGATTAGATGTCGGGAAGTTTGATAATTTTAACTTCAAAGTTTTTCCCACAATCAGTCAAGCAAGCAAGAACGGTGGTGAGAGGTGAAGTTAATATAAGAGATTAAATAATAATTATTTTGCTAATGTTAACAAACTTTCTCCAAATCACGGAGGGAGAATTTTTTCAGAGGTTGACGAAAAAGGCGACAGGAAATCGTATTTACAGAATCGATAAATAAATTGAATCATTGAAAGATTTTGCTTAGAATAAATGATTTATTTAACATTTATATTAGTTTAGTATTTAATCAGTATCTATTAAAAAGTTTGGCCGTTTCAAATATCAAAAAATAAAATATGAAAACTATATGAAAACGGTAAAAAAACAAAAAAATAATTTATTTAAAGTTTAAACAAATTATTTTAATTAGTTTAAATTTTTAACTAATAAAAATAATTTAACTAAATTTTTGCTCCGCTTTGAATAAAATCAATAAACAAAATTATACCTTTATTGTTCAAAGAAATTAGAAAAAAAAATTCTGCTGAACTTCTTTACACCTTTGTTTTTACTTTTATTTCTATTTTTAAGTTCTTTTCACCAATTTTTCTTTTTACTTTTCTTCTTTCACTTCTACTTCTTCCTTTTCTAAAAAAAAGTTTCAATAACGGCAGAGCAGTAATAAATGAGAGGACTTTTAAAGAGAAATCGAAGCCTGCTTGATTATATACATACGTATATATATATATATATATATATATATATATATATATATATATATATATATATATATATATATATATATATATGTATATATATATATATAGAAAGAACTTCACGTCCGTTCACAGGGCGGCGCTCTTAGCTATTTATATATTGTCGTGCTATTTTGTTTTTCTATTTATATTTATTCATCATCATCATCATCGTCATCGTCATCGTCATTGTCATCTTCATCATCATCATCATCATCATCACCACCACCACCATCATCATCATCACCACCAGCACCATCATCATCATCATCATCATCATCATCATTTTTTATAATTTGTTTCGATAATATCTGTTTGTTGTCAGCGGCACAAACGTTATTTCGGCTGTTTATTCATCATAATAGAAACAAGAATGGATATTTTTTCAATAATCTCTCGGTCCATCGAAGTACGAAGACAAGAACAAAGAAATCCAACACACGGAAATACAAACAGAAACCCTTAAACAACCCTCCTACATTTTGTGTTTTCTGAGTTCTATGAAAACATAAAAAACTTATTAATACAAAAAGTATTTTAAAATATTATTTCTTGTTTTTCTCAAAGACTTATTAAACCTATTCTCCATTCCTTCAAGCAGTAGTCCCAGATGGTCATACAACTCACAGATATTAAGTTGTAACTCTTATCTGAACGATCTTTGCATTAATTCCATTTTTCGATTGTAACCGTGGAGCTCTTGTATTTGTAGGAAGACTATTCCAAAGTGCTGCAAGCGATTTATTCTCCCCCATGCTTTCGAGACGATAGGTCGGCACAAGAGACGAATAGATTTAGTTTTTTTTCGACACGGAACATCCTATACGAACATGTAGTGTCGCTCTGAACTCAAACCAGAGGTACCAATATGAACTCAAACAAAGAGTACCAATATGATCTCAAACAAGAAGTACCAATCTCATCTCAAAGAAAAGATGCCACTCCCGAACTCAAATTTGGCTGAACTTCCATTCTTGTAAATCGCCGGTATGTTCTGGAGTGATAAATTCGTTACAGGTGCATCTGATAGCTCCGTATTGTCAGCATTACAATGTTATTGCAATTGGTGAAAATACGACAGCACTTAATATAGAATTACATATATGTTTATATAAAAAAAACTTTCTCCAGGGTATCTACTAGCTCTTAATTGCCTACCAAAATCGTGGAGATTGTTGTGCCTGTGTCTGGCTTAGAGATAGAGAACAGGTGCTGTCTTGACTGTCTGATCCTATTGTCGTCGCTACTCGCTGCTATTATTACAATAACAATAGAGGATATTTTATTAACAGGTGGGTGACAAATAGAACAATTTTGTCAACTTGTCTTTCTGGCTGTTGCTGTTTTTGTGCACACTTTCTTGCAGAGATGATGGACTTGAGATTTTTTTCAGATAGACGCCCAGGTCTTAAAGAGACGTGCCCCAGTGAAGATCTGTGATGACCGACCGCTATCACTGCAGGAAGAATAAGGAGTTGTTGTTGTTAATGATGATGATGATGATGATGATGATGATGATGATGATGATGATGATGATGATGATGATGATGATGATGATGATGATGATGATGATGATGATGATGATGATGATGATGATGATGATGATGATGATGATGATGATGATGATGATGATGATGATGATGATGATGATGATGATGATGATGATGATGATGATGATGATGATGATGATGATGATGATGATGATGATGATGATGATGATGATGATGATGATGATGATGATGATGATGATGATGATGATGATGATGATGATGATGATGATGATGATGATGATGATGATGATGATGATGATGATGATGATGATGATGATGATGATGATGATGATGATGATGATGATGATGATGATGATGATGATGATGATGATGATGATGATGATGATGATGATGATGATGATGATGATGATGATGATGATGATGATGATGATGATGATGATGATGATGATGATGATGATGATGATGATGATGATGATGATGATGATGATGATGATGATGATGATGATGATGATGATGATGATGATGATGATGTTGTTGTTGATGTTAATGATGATGATGATGATGATGATGTTGATGTTGATGTTGATGTTGATGTTGAAGTTGATGTTGATGTTGATGTTGATGTTGATGTTGATGTTGTTGATGTTGATGTTGATGTTGATGTTGATGTTGATGATGTTGATGACGTTGATGTTGATGTTGATGTTGATGTTGATGTTGATGTTGATGTTGATGTTGATGTTGATGTTGATGTTGATGTTGATGTTGATGTTGATGTTGATGTTGATGTTGATGTTGATGTTGATGTTGATGTTGATGATGATGCTGATTTTGATGTTGATGTTGATGTTGATGTTGATGTTGATGTTGATGTTGATGTTGATGCTGATGTTGATGTTGATGTTGATGTTGATGATGAGGATGATGATGATGATGATGATGATGCCACCAATATGTTTACTGTGGTCACTGTGTTGGTGGAAAATAATAGCCAGATTGCTGTTTCTCTCGCTCTCCTCTCTCTCTCTCTCTCTTTCTCCTTTACTCTCTCCTTCTTCTCTTTTTCACACCCTTTCAGAAATATTGTAATTAAGCGATAAAAAACGTTGCATGAATTCTTAATAAGGCTGCACACGATAGTTGAAATCACATTGAGGTTACATTGCCTAAAACAGCATCGCCAGAGGTCACTAAATGTCATGAACTTTCAACCTTGAATTTATCACTGTCGCACTGTTGCCTTTTAGCCAAACTTATATTTTGTTGTGTTTGTGTTACTAGGGTAAGGGGGTCTGGCAAAGGAACAAAAACTTGTATCACGGGGACTCCCCGGCGTAATCGACATCGTGCACCACGGGCCGCCCCCAGAAACCTTTATTATTACTGACTCCTGTCAGCCCATTTCTCACCTCTCCCACACGTTTCAAACAAGAATATTGAAATACAAATCATCTTGTTTGTATAATTGAAACACTTTTCTGTTTTTTGTCATCGATTTTTACCAGCTTTCATTTGAATTCGGAAACTGCATAATCAGTTAATCAGTTTTGAATGTCAACAGAACGCAGTTTCTAATGCGGCTAAACTGACTTGCAGTCCTGGAAAGGACCATCACATTCAGCTAGCTAGCGATCTATTGTTTTACCAACATGACAAATGAGCGCTGGAGCAGGCGTACATGTGTTTGGAAGTATTCTCTTGCGGTAAGCTACGGGTTTGTCGTTGCAATGGTCGCGATACTCTTAGCCATCACAACTGGAAGAGGTGAGAGCAGTGCTTCTGCTACAGACAACGGAAAACAGAGAGGTTTGAATTTTGCCACACTGTGTTTTCTTGGTTATATGATGATTTATTGGAATTCCTCACTGAAAGGTTGTCACGGTTTGTGCACTTTTGAGTAACATTAGCTTTTTTGTTTTCGCCGTGCCAATTGTGAAAATTTATAAACACGTAAACCATATAAAAACAAAGCTTTTAAATCAAATACTTTTATGTTATTAGAACTCAAATTTTAAAATCATTTTGTTTAAATTTTTCGAAAAAAAGACTTTTTTTGTTAGGAAAACTAATTATTGAATATTGCATTGTCCTCGAGCAAGAGCATGCCTAAAAAAATTGAACAAAAATCTATCATCAAGAAGTGACTCAAAAATTGATTGCAACAAATAGTAATAGAGATTAGAAGTTAATGAAAACATTTATATAAAAACAAAACCAGCTAGGGTTCGAGAAGTTGGTCTCTCGCCAGATGCTCGATATTTTCCTCGTGTGAAAAGGGCCACGAGGATGAAAAGAACCTTACTGAGCACATTCAAACCTCTGTGGAAAGACGGTGTCGTGCCTTACGAAATGGACACAAGCATTGGTGAGACAGTTCTATCAGTTTTGACATTACCTTTTGATGATTTTTGTAGATGCCAATAGGTGTTACTAAGTGTTACTTCATTCATCTTTACACATTCGTACAATTTCTGATTATAGCCCTTTTTGGACTTATTTAGTAAAACTTGCATTGAAACAGGTGACAAACACAAAAAAGTCCTTGAAGACGCGCAGGATTTAATCAGCCGAGTCAGCTGTGTCAGTTTCAGACCGAAAACCTCGGCTGACCCGGATTACGTTCGGTACACTGCGAAAGGAGGGTGAGTCTCGTTAAAACGATAATGGTCTACCTGATTTGATCTTTAAAACCTATGGTTACCGATGCCATGTGGCGAACAAGCCAGAATTTTTCCCAATGCTTTTATCTACTCGTCGTCTCTGTTTGTTTCTCTGTCTGTTTCAAATCTTGCAATTAATTTTTGAGTCACTTCCTGATGATAGATTTTTTTCAAATTTTGCATACATGCTCAAAATAGAAGACAATGCAATATTCAATTATTAGTTTTACAATAAACAAGAAACCGCAAATTGAATAAAATTTTTCTCATGGGAAGCTAGCTAAGTTGTTTATTTAACATGATGTGGTAGTCTGGAAGTATGCCAAGGGAATTGTGAAGCTAGTCAAGTAAAGCGGTTTGTTTATTCAACTCAACATTAGGTGCTTGGACTGGCTTGGAGACCTAGTTTTCTATGAATAAATAGAGAGTAAGTTTTTATGATAATCAGCTAAGGAATTTGTCAATTATCATTATCATGGTTGGGCAGATTAAAATTAAGATTAAAAGATTGATTGCAAAATTTGTGTTTTAATTACATATAAAAGCATTGGGTTTTAAAAATTCGTTTTTAATTTACTTGTTTAAAACTTAAAACGTGGGGCGCCTTTTATATTGATATTCAAACAAGTAAAGATAGAAATAATTTAAAAAAAAAGCTTTTATTTGCATCTTTATCTGAGTCAACGAACTAAAATTTTTGAATCTAAAGCAACAGTTTTACACACACACACACACACACACACACACACTAAAACACACACACAAACACACACACTCACACACACACACACACACACACACACACACACACACACACACACACACACACATATATATATATATATATAATTTGCTAAATATGTATGTTAGCAATTTTGTATGTATGTATGTATGTATGTATGTATGTATGTATGTATGTATGTATGTATGTATGTATGTATGTATGTATGTATGTATGTATGTATGTATGTATGTATGTATGTATGTATGTATGTATGTATGTATGTATGTATGTATGTATGTATGTATGTATGTATGTATGTATGTATGTATGTATGTATGTATGTATGTATGTATGTATGTATGTATGTATGTATGTATGTATGTATGTATGTATGTATGTATGTATGTATGTATGTATGTATGTATGTATGTATGTATGTATGTATGTATGTATGTATGTATGTATGTATGTATGTATGTATGTATGTATGTATGTATGTATGTATGTATGTATGTATGTATGTATGTATGTATGTATGTATGTATGTATGTATGTATGTATGTATGTATGTATGTATGTATGTATGTATGTATGTATGTATGTATGTATGTATGTATGTATGTATGTATGTATGTATGTATGTATGTATGCTTAAAATAATATATAATTATATTTAAACAAATCCGTCATTTTTGACGGGCTATCTCTAGTAAATATATATTATACATATCAGTCAAAAAATAAATTTAAAAACAATGTTTTTCTTTGCCTCTTTATCTGAGTCAACGAACTAAAATTTTTGAATCTAAAACAATCGAAAAGTGGGTAATTTTTCGTTTCTAAGATTTGATCACACCAGACAAACAAACCAACAAACAGAGAGACG
>OZ022239.1:32110972-32303472 GCA_963978895.1 Erpobdella octoculata
TCAATTCGAGCAAACGAGCGTCGCTGAGGTCACCGCGCTCATTCATCGGCTGCCCGATCGACAGGGTTTCCTGGATATGTTCCAACATGTGTTCTCAAGGAGCTTTCCACCGTGCTTGCTCCTTATCTCTCCAGACTGTTAAACTTCTCTTTCACAAAGGGAATTTTTCCCAACCAATTTAAAACATTGTACATCACCCCACTCGTGAAAAAGCCGGGAATCTCTCCGTTGTCTCAAAACTGCTTGAGAGGCTCGTGCTCCCACGCGTCCTCAAACATCTTCGTCTTTACCATTCAACCGAAACAGCATTACTCAAAGTTTACTTCTGATTTGCTTCGAGCTGCCGACCAAGGAAAGCTCTCACTCGTTGTTCTCCTTGACCTGTCGGTGGCATTTGACACCGTCGATCACCACATCTTACTACAGCGACTGGAATCGTCCTGCGGCCTCGGTGGCTTCGGCGTCGACTGGTTTCGATCATACCTTACCAATCGCCTGTCCTACGTAAGACACTGCGACTCATCTTTTCCACTTTCATCCTCCGATTGCGGTGTCCCACAGGGTTCAGTCTTGGGCCCACTTCTTTTTTCTTTGTACACGGAGGGAATTGGAATGTCCTCTAAAAACACCATCTCAACTATCATTTCTACGCCGACGACACCCAGATGTATGGACATTGCCTTCTGGACCAGACTGCAGAATTGTCTGCAAAGATATCCGCTTGTGTCGCGGACGTCGGTCGTTGGCTATTACGGAGTCGTTTGCAACTCAACCCGGATAAATCTGAGGTTTTGTGGTGTTCGTCAAAGCGTTTCCTCCATCAATTTCCAAATAACCCCATCAATATCTGTGGTGTTACCATCAGCCCATCATCCGCAGTTAGAAATCTCGGTATCTTCCTAGACTCTGACCTCTCCATGCGGTCACAGGTCTCCAGTACTGTCTGCTCATGCTTCTCCATCCTCAGGCAGATCAGGAGTGTGAGCAGATCTTTATCCATCCTTGGAAGAAAGGCCCTCGTGACTGCCCTCATTCTTCCATGGATCGACTACTGCAATTCAACACTTGCCGGTTTACCGAACTTCCAACCAACCAGCTCTGTCAACGGCCGGAAGAGATTCAGATCTTCGTCTTCTGGAGAACTCGTCGTGCCCACCTCTCGTCGAGCAACCTTGGCAACAGATGCTTTGGAGTCATTGGTCCCAGGACCTGGAACGACCTTCCGACATCACTTAGGCTCACAGCATCAGAAGCGGAGTTCCGTGAAAGGCTGAAAACACTTCTTTTCACAAAATCTTTTGGATTAAATTAATAATCAGTGGCTCCAAAGTTTTCTTGACTGTGGCGCCACTTAAAAGATTCTTTTCAAATAAAAAATAAAAAGTGCAGTATCAATAGTTGAATGATTGAAAATTTTGTAAATTGAACGTGCGTTTCGTGACAATTTTCAAGTTATTTCATTAAAACAGATAATAAAATCAATTGATAAATAATAGAGACAAAGACCTTAATGATGAGTTCAAAGTTCTTGTAAAAACAATTGACAAGATGGGCCCAAAACCAGTTTTCAAGTGGCAAAATGAGACCGGAAACAAATCGGCAAATGGAGGATTCATTTGCCAAAGCAAGGCCAACAGTAAATTTATTTATTAATTTGTCAAATAATGTATTTATTTAGCATTAGTCTGCATTAATAAAAAAAAATCACATACACACACACACATCGGAACTCTATCTCCCTTAACACGCGTTATCTTCTAACTCCACTGAATCACTGAATAATTACCTACTGGCTATGGAATGCTTGATGTTTGGTCTTAAATTCAACGGCGTGCTAAGATCCAGGTTTCTATTTGTGCCAAACGCTGATCACTTATTAATTCATAATATTTGTGATATTTAAATGGTTATGATGAAGACTTCTATTGCTTGAAAAATTAAATGATAACATTATAAACATGATCATGATCGATTCGAACTTCATGTTGACTCGATCATAAAAGGACGTTAAACAAATATAAAAAAAAATTACCTTCGACATGTTCATATACATTTATTGGTTATTTATTCTTACATTTAATCTTTCAATAATTTTTCTATAGTTATTTGAATTGTTAATATGTAATCATTAATTTTCCACCGAACTAGAATCAAAGTGCATAACGAGCAGTAACAATGGAAGAGACTACAGAGGTAAGGCAACTTTCACCGTCTTCGGTCAGTTGTGTCAAAAGTGGACCTCGACCTATCCTCATAGCTACAACGGCTCATTGGACAACAAAGCTGATGGTCTGGGTGACCATAACTTTTGCCGAAATCCAGGCTCGAGCAAGTCTAAACCCTGGTGTCTCACTCTCATAAAAGATGTTGAATGGGCTTTCTGCGATCTACATATTTGTAAAGGAAAGACTTCTTCTGACTGACTAATTAGCTAACTCTTGCTAGCCTAAAGTGGAGTTAGAACGTTCCAGTTGTATTTTATTAATTTTTTTCTTAAAATTAACGTCAGAGTTTCTTGAACGCAGTTTGTTGCTAAGATTCAAAACGGTCAGGTTTTTAGGCTCTCGAAAATTGGTGAGTCTATCGTCGGCAGTATACTTGCGATCCTGTAACTCTTCTTTTTTTCATTTTTTGAGCGACAAGATTGCTTATTTGTCAAGGTATTTTTGATAGGTGGAAAAAAGCCAACTCTGACTGATTCAGACAAAAAATATTTACTTGTATGATTTTTATGACAGTAATTCTTCAGCACTGGGTAAAATATTACAGCAACAAGAAAATGTCTCGTGGTACATGTTACATTTTGCTTTTAACAGTTAATAAAATGAAAATTTTAGTATTTTTTTCTAAAATCAATAATGAATTCGTAAGAAAAAAGTTAAATTGAAAGACTCACATTTTTTGGGTGGCGTATCGCATGTAACTTCTGATGATAAATTGCATGCGATAATGGTGAATTACAAATAATGTTTGCTGATTACTTTGCATGTAAATTTTTATTGTGTTGTGTTCAGGGTAAAAATTGCCGGAGGGGTTGGAAGCGGTCGACCCCCCTAGAGACATTGCCGAACCCCTCTAAGAAAATCAAAACATTACACTTGGGGTCGGGTTTTGACCCCGCCTGACCTCCCCAGCTTAGCTTATCCTCAGGCTTGTATTTTTAGATTAATGGGCCAGGAATAAGAGATGTTCAACTACAAAAATATGTTATCTCATGGCTTTAAAATAATAAACATTCAGCCTTAGAAAAGGCCACTCATACTGCCGGCGAATCAAATGTTCAGGAACATTGAAAATATATTTCTGGCATTTTGTTTGATTTTTAAATAAAATATCATTTTTTTAGAAATATTTATAGTGGCTTTTTTAGCTAAAGAACTATATTTTAGCTTTATTTTAAAGTTATTTATTAAGGTCAATGATGGTTTTGTAACGTTTTTTCTAAGAATAGTAAAACATCTTTTTTTAATATATATATATATATATATATATATATATATATATATATATATATATATATATATATATATATATATATATATATATATATATATATATATATATATATATATATATATATATATATATATACATATATATATATATATATATTGTTGTAATATCGATAACTATACTAAGGTTCTTTAGAAATGGTCCAAAATTTATTAGAAGAAATTGTTCAATTTTTACACTGGTTGTGTTGAATATGTTACTTCAGAAGTAATACTTCTGCTGTATTACATGTAACTTCTGATAAGCTTTTACATGTAAGTTATAATGATTTATTACATGTAACTCCTGACAATATATTGTATTCAAATTCTGATTGGGCACTACATGTAACACCTGACGAGGTATTATTATTTGTAGTCCAAAGCTTGTCCTATCATTTATAGGCTTCCAAAGTTTATTAAGCTACAGTTATATACAGCTACCCATATATGCCGAAGTTTGAATTTGCATGTTTTATTAATATGAGCTGTTCTTCATATTGGTCTCATTGATAATTTGAATTTTTGTTTTAAAATATTTTAACATTAAGTTTTTTTTTAATGAAGATTGATCTTCTATAAAAGATTGTCGGCACACAGCAGAACGTTTTTTTTACTTTTTTTTATATTTACATTTTTAAAAGATATTCTGCATCAACATAATAACACAAAAAAAATTATTAGGGTTCTAGTGCACTGTTTCTACAAAACTTTATGAGCTAATCTATTTCCGGTTTTCATAGAAAACAAGTGAACTTCAAAACTTATCTATATTTTAACCAACATGAAAAATATAAATAAAACAAAAAATACTATCGTTTTCTATAGATACCACATAACACTAGAGTGTTAGCCTGGAATGTGAAAGCTCCACGGTTCGACTCCCACTCACTGCCTTATAGCCAATGCCAACAGAAAACTTAGCGGGTAAAATCGTTTCTCTCCGTTGGGCCTGTAAAAGAACAGCGCCTCTGAGCTCTGGAAGAGGCGCTATATAAATTATAAAACAAAAAACACACATTCGAAGTGTGAAGTTTATTTGAAATGAGCAAAAAATATTTAATTAAATATGCTTCATGTTAGCGGACCAAATATTACCCCCTCTCTTCCCTCAGAAAAAAGTAAAACGTGGATTTTGTTTCAACACTATTTTTTTAGAGAATGCAGTATTTATTTCTCAACTTGAATTATAACAATACCCTAGTGTGATTGTCACCATAATTTTTCAACAAACTTATTTTTTCTTGTATGACCTAGTTTAGTTGAACTTGAACTAGTGGGCATTTTTTGAAGTTCCAAGCAAGGCAGCAATTTTGCTCTTGTTTCTGTTGTTGACACTAAACTATTCACTTTTTCCAACGTCTCCATTTTTTTTTGGAAAGTTGTCTTACTTTTTGCAACTGTTATCCCGGAAAATGGGAACTTTATAGAGATGACAGAAACCTGGAAAAACTACTAGCCGTTCCTCTCGTACAAATTTGTTTGCATAGGTATAAGTACCTGTTTTGCTATTCCTGCAGAAGTAATTGTATGCAGAAATAGTTCGGCAGTTGGTTTCAATACACAGTCAAAGGAGGTGCAAAATTAAACAAATAATTCACCAATGTGTAAAGTATACCAGCTCAAAAAACTCATGTTCAAATAAAACAAAGTAGGTATACAATCAGAGAAGTTAGATAATGAAAGATCAATGCTCTTTTGACCGTGAGAGCTCCTAACCAACAACCAAGATTCCAAAAAGAGCTACTTGCTCACATGATTACGTATGTGAATTGTTTCTACCTACCACCAGTTGAATCTGGAAAAGAAAAATGAAATGCATCACTTTTCAATTTCTTCCCACTTAAATTCACACAGAATCACCTTGATGTACATTACATAGCATGTGTAGGTAATGTAAGTACCTACCTGTTATACCCACAGCAGGTACTGTCCCAGTTTTCGTGTGAAGATTTTAATCATAAAAAAGCAAACATATGACACATCGGTAGGTTCATGGAATAATATTTTCGCTCTACATTATTTGAATTGCATCCTCTACTCGTCTATATCGATTGCTTCGCACATGTTGTCGTGCAAGTCTCTAATATTAGCCAAGCAAAGCAATGATTCATTCATACTCGAGTGACTATCTCGAGGATAATCTGATAGGTGAAATCACTCGCTTTTTTCACTTCATTTGAGCTTGAGTAACTTTTTTAAAAATCACTCATGACACTCGGAGGAACGAGGTACAATGAAACACGTGACAGTCTGGCTACAAGATCGTTTATATGGCAGTGCGTTGTCGTCACCGTCTGTGCAAGCCTCATTTGCGTTGGAATTTTTTTCGTCCTTCTGAAAGTTTCGATAATCATCATCGGCCAAGAAGAAATCAGCAGCATATTCTATAGCGGAAACGAAACCAGTCGGAATTACCTGGCTAGAAACGAAAATACCTGCTAGTTGTTGAACTTGATGAACGAAATTTTTCGAATTATTAAATGATTACCGCAGTGGAAACATTTTTTGACAGCCAAGCAGGGTTCAACCGGTGAACACACAATATCTACAATTAAAATGTTTTGCCCTTGTTTTTTCAATTATTTTTTCTGTCTATGAAAGCCAATACCTGAACGCATAAAAACGGCTACAGTTTTCCGCGACGAAGCCAACAGACATTTTACGATATTATTACTATCAAATTACTTATTTAAAGTCAAAAAACTAAATTTCAACTGATTTTTAATATAATAAAAGTTAAAACGATGTTTTCACCAGCCAGCTGAACCTGATAAAACTGGCTGTACAAACCTGTCCAGTTGAACATTCCCAATTCTACACTGCTCAAACAGATCTCGATGGAAAGTTACTGTATTTAAAAAAAACTTTATCAATTTTTACTGAATTTTATTTGATCCATATTATGTTATAATGTATTGTTTTTGAAAATTGGGCTTGCACAGGTCAGTAGTTGCCACCTGGATCTGCCCGTGAGGCTACCATTATCTATTACTATTTCCATCCTTCTTTAGAAGTAAATTTCTTTAATCTGTTAACGATAAAAATAATCCATTTTGTTTTTATTTGTGTTTGCTTTTTTGAGGAATGAAAAGACACCTAATTCTGTAGGGAGGTGCGATGTTAGGTAGCTTACTATATAGCTGCAAACTCATTGACTTTAGAGTGCAACACATGGGTTTTCTGGTTTCATTCTCCCCCCTCCCAAAAAAAAAACTGATGACCGGGGGGGGGGGGGTAATCGTAGGTATTTTACAGCAATTTTACTTTCAACTACGTCATTTTAGAAAAACCGTGTATGTTGATTACTTTGGTGGAGGAGATGCATCTCTCCCTGGATCCGTCCTTTCATATATATTAGATTGTTTCAATCGTATAAATAGGTTGATCACAAAACAATTATTTGTGGTTAAAAATTTTAAACTCTATCTAGAAGGAATTTCCATTTAAAATCATCATGTACCAACTTGCGCGTAGCTATATATATATATATATATATATATATATATATATATATATATATATATATATATTTATATATATATATATATATATATATATATATATATATATATTATATATATATATATATATATATATATATATATATATATATATATATATATATATATATATATATATATATATATATATATATATATATATATATATATATATATATATATATACCTAAGTTCCAAAGTTCCATGAATGCCCACGAAATTTAGTTCTACCTGGTTCTACCTTATCTTTAATTTAATCCTACACCGTTGTATCGTAAATAGTGCCTTACTGAGATTTAGATTACTGTACTGCAATTGTTGTTTAAATAAAAAGAGTAAAAAGACTTAAATTTTCTCTCTAAATGAATGAGCGACCTGCTGCTGTTTGGGATGTTCATTAAAATTCCTAACCTACGCAACCTTTTTAATGACCTGCGTATTTTTGCCTCAGCTATTTATACTTTCCACAATCATTCTTACTTTTCTAACTCTATCTCGTCTGATATTAAAATTAAACTACTGAAAACACAGTAAGGAAATGATCGTTCACTTTTTATGAAATGATGCCCTTATCATCTTATCTTCATCAGCCTAAGTGAATTTAATTCGAACACACGCCCATCCTGTTTTACTGTAACAGCTCTCTGTATATAAATTAATACATTATAATAATTTATTTTAGGACTATATCTGCGCACGTGCACAACGCATTGCGCAAAAAAACGGCGTGAGAAGTATAGTCTGTCGGTGGCCATTTTGTTCCGATTAGCGGGCGAGTCTTGCGCAGACGTGGGATTTTCAGTTGCCATTCTTCTACTGTTTTGTCGTTTAAATTTGAAATTTTGAATCGAAAATGTCTGAGGGCGACAAAGACGAACAGGTACAGATGGCGAAGCTGGCTGAGCAGGCCGAACGCTACGACGACATGGCGGCAGCCATGAGACGTGTGACAGAGCTGGGAAATGAACTGAGCAACGAGGAAAGGAACCTCCTTTCAGTCGCTTACAAGAACGTCGTTGGCGCTAGGAGATCGTCATGGCGGGTCATATCCAGCATAGAGCAGAAGACCGAGGGTAACGAGAAGAAGTGCAAGATGGCCAAAGGATACCGTGAAAAGATAGAAAAAGAACTGAAAGAAGTCTGCAATGACGTTCTGGTTAGATTTTTTTTTTATATATATATTTGTTGTATTTTTATTTTTGATATTAAGCATTTTGTGTGCAGTTATGTTAGCCTTTTAATTGAAAACTTTCTGAAATGTGCTATGAATAATTTTTCTTTTGCATTATTTTTTATATGTAGCTAATTTAAAAAATGGGAGAATTTCATTATTTTATTTTGAGCTCAAATATCATTAGACTTGTGGATAAAAGAATTAAATTCAAGTTGGCTTTACTTGTCTACAAAACACTAATTGATCAGGCCCTAGCTATCTGTTTTCCTCAGTAAATAAGATATCTAACTTCTCAGCTAGCAGGAGGCTAAGATTTTCATCACCGACCTCAATTCGTTTATCAAAGACTAGATTGAAAATGGCTGGTGACCGCATGTTTGCCGTTGCCGGCCCTGACTTTGGCCACTATCACCAACTCAGCCATTGTCGAAGAATTTTGAAAGAGCTTAAAGACACATCTGTTTGTGGCCTAGAAGTCTAAATGACATTATCCCCCTGTAAAAAATTATCAAATAATAATAATAAATTGTGATGTACTAATAACTTTCGGATACATTTATTACCCAAGGCTCTCCTGGACAAGTACTTAGTTCCAAAAGCCACCAGTGCCGAGAGCAAGGTCTTCTACTTGAAGATGAAAGGTGACTATTTCAGGTACCTGGCCGAAGTTGCTGGTCAAGATAAGTCTGGTGAGTTATTCATCTCAATTTCGGGCGTTATGTTGAGCAGTGTGAAATGTCATTTAACAATGATGTTGTGCAAAATTGAGTGGGTGTGATGATGTTCATCATTTCTAAAGAATAATTATAGCAATATTATTTATTTTTCACTAAGGTTGTTAGTTAGCTCCTATTTTTAATTGAGACTGACGGTGGGGCACAAGAGCATTTTTTTCATATAATCGTTTTGTTGTAGAGAATTTATTAGACATTGCAAATAAATGTGGCCTTATGATATTTTTTAAAATTTATTTTTAGTTTGTGCATAGGTGATGTCTGATCTGTTGCCAACCTACTTGGATTTTGTTTAGTGCTTAAGTTTGTGTGTATGTGTATATTTTGATTGGAAGCAGTCACGGACTTTCGTCTACTACTTGAGTTTTTTAATTGTGCGATGAAGCGTGGTTCGTATTGATTGCAACGCCGTAATCTAAACTATTTTTCTTGTGACATTGACATGTTCTATCTATATCTTACATATTATTTTAATGAAGGATTGGGCAGATTTTCTTTAGTCATTAATTTTTTTTAAGTTGAGAAAACTGGATTTAAAGAAGTTTTTTGTAGTTCAGGTAGTCTGATGACTTTCCCTTATTTGCCGAATCTCTTCTAATGTATTTTTGTTCCTCTATGTCTCAAATGTAGTTTACTTTATGTATCCAATTCATTTATTTTTTTGACATATGTGTCAAATGTAGTTTTCTCTATGTATCAAATGTAGTTTTCTCAATGTATCAAATGTAGTTTTCTCAATGTATCAAATGTAGTTTTTTTTATGTATCAAATGTAGTTTTCTCTTTGTATCAAATGTAGTTTTCTCTATGTATAAAAATGTAGTTTTTTTCTTTACTAACGATTGTTTAATAAACTAATGTAGGAGTCCTTGATGAATCAGAGAAGGCATACCAAGAGGCATTGGAAATTGCCAAGGATAAGATGCAGCCGACACACCCAATTCGACTCGGGTTGGCCCTAAACTACTCTGTCTTCTTCTATGAGATAACCAACAACCCCGAAAAGGCTTGCCAGCTTGCCAAGACGGTCAGTTCTTATTTTTCTTATTCCATCCATGTAGCCGGGAGTTATTGGCCCCGCTCTTTTTTTACTTGAAATTCCATAGGACAGGTTTTTGTACTTTTAACAAACAAGATGAGTTTTATGATGGTCAACTTGAGCTTATTGGTATTATCGTCGTTATTTAATTTGATTTTTATTTTAATTCTTTCTTTTCTCTTGCTTTCCCGAATGCTCCAGGCATTCGACGAGGCAATAGCGGAACTGGACACGTTAAACGAGGATTCGTACAAGGACAGCACGCTTATTATGCAGCTCCTTCGTGACAACCTCACGGTGAGTTATGGAATGATCGTTGGTGGCATTAGTTTGTTGTTCACGGTGATGATGATGGTAGTAAGAATGATATTGTCGTAGTTATGGATGACGAAGACAATTTTGTAGTCTGTAGTATTTTGTCGCGTCACATCTTAGATCGCCATGGTAGATATTTTAGTATGATCTTAAACTCTAGTTGATTCCAGTTTTGATCTTTTTCTTCCAGTTGTGGACATCTGATGTGCAGGGAGAAGAAGAGGGCGTAGCCCAGAACTGAGAGAGGTTGTTCGGTTGATAGGATGCCGTAGTCACTTTTATGGCTTGTCCTTACTTGTGTGTCTGTCTTTGTATGAGTGGTTGTTTGTCTTGAATGGAGCTGGTTTGGACATGCATGCATGGACGTACGTGTGCGTGCATGCGTGTCGGCCTAAATGGAATTTAACATCACACGCTTCGTTTTATTTTCTTCCTTTTTCATTTATTCGTTTGTACGTTCGTTTGTTTGTTTACGCTCTTCTGTGGCAAGTTTTGAATTGTTACCTATTTCTTCATCTTCCACTTAAATTTGTTATTAATAAACATTTGTAAGATTACCAAACATTTCGTTTCGAGAGAGTTCACCGATCGACTCATACAAGACGGCCGTTTACCAGTTAGAACAACTACACTAAGACATATGTCGTTACGTTTAGTCCTCTTCTGCTTCTTCACTCATTCGTTTGCCGGTGCAGTTCTGCTAGCGTCGCCGCTTAGTTTGTTGCGCCACTGTATTACTCGATTGGACTATCGGGCTTATGTCTCCCGGACCGTATTCGCTATGTCTAGTTGATGTTGTTTTTGTTCCTCTATATATATATATATATATATATATATATATATATATATATATATATATATATATATATATATATATATATACATACGCATGAAAATATTTCTTTGACCTTTAGAATAAGTGAAATATCACTGAAAGTTGGATGCCTGGACGTTGGAAGCCGTGAATTGCGTTGAATTGTAGCGCTTGTTTTGTCGGATTATTTGATACTACCTTCTGCGAAACTTACCACACTCTGCCTCTAACTTTCTATCTATCTCCCTGCATTTTAGTAAAAAAAACTTTGGGCTGGCTTTCTATTTGCCAGCATTATTACTGCAAATTATGTAATTAGTGTTAATCACTACTATCGTAACCATGGTGATTTTATCCTCATCTCTATAGTGATGTTACACGTAGTAGCTTGTAAATGATTTCACGCAAAAAAAAAAGACGATGATCAGTATTTGCTAATTGCTCGCCTGCCTGCTGCCTGTTAGTAATTAGCTTTGTTTTGTAACTCGTTTATTTCTTTACTCAAAAAAATTTTCCTAATAGGTTTGTTGTTCAACGCCACTGGATGGCTGGTGCAGTTGTGATGATAACGATGATGATGATGATGTAGTAGTGATGGAATAGGTTACATTTAATCGGCAGTTGCTATTAGTAACAACAATGATAATAGTAATTACAATTATTATTAGGATGTTGCGATTGCTGTATTTTTGTTTGTTCTATTGTTCGTTTGTAATTTCTACTGCCACTGTTAGATTTTTTTGTTTTTCCTTGCTCGCTCTCTCTTTCTTTCTGTATGTGATAAAGGTAGCGCTGAATTACCCGATATCGTATTTGCTTAACCAAAAATTCGAAAATACCTCTCTACTCTGAACTAAGTAGATTGGTGCGTGGGTTGCATGTTTAGCAGCCCTAAATCTGCTCTAAGTGGTCTCAGCAGTTGCAGAAAAGTGTAACAAATATTTCTAACCACAGAGGGGGGGGGTTAATATGACTTACTGCTACCAAGAAATATCAAGACAGGGCAGTACAATTTTATATGCAGCTGTTATCTTTGAAGCTGCAGTGATTGAGCCATTTTCTTTCGAAAAAACTGTAATTGCTGTATTTACGCGAAAGAAATGCTGTAATCACCGTGGTGATATAATTTCAGCTGAGAAAATGTAACCAACTAAAATTTAATCTCAATAATTTAACAGTAACTGATAGTTTCATAAAAGCATCCGTCTTAGTACTGGTTGTCAGGATTCGTGGAAGTGGGTGGCCTTGGGAACCTGAAAAGAATATCATAAAATCTGTCAGTGGCACGAGAAAGAGATTCCCTGTCACAGGTCGGAGGTCGGGAGTAGTCTACACAAAAGCTGCAGCTTAGATTGGATCAGGGTTGAAATCCCTAGCATGCATATGTACCTTTCAAAAATGTCTTGTTAAATAACGATAAGAAGAATTAAGATCTACCTCCCACGTCCTGTATGGAATCTTTCTCTTGGTCTGTAGACATCACTTGGCATCCTGACTGTATGTATGTAGTAGCAAGAGTGATATCAGTTAGTAAATGTCAATGGTTAATTATATTATATGGCTACTACAATTAGCATTTCAGCTGTTGGCTCAAAGTGGTTACCCCCTATTGTTGTTAAGTAACCCATGTCACTGGTTTTGGGTAGAGAAAACCTACTTAAAATAATTAGTTACTCAATTCAATTTTGAAGATAGACAATGTCACCAACTTACTTTCTGAAAAAGAAGGAGCTGCAAATATAAAAAAAAGTAATCAATATTATTTTAAATGGTTAACTTTAAAAACACTGGCAAGTTTCTTTTTATACTGATTTTCAAAAAAGGTCAATCAGATTTTGAGGTCATGAGTTTAATTTCGCATCCCATAACTCCCACAAACAAAAAAGTTCGTTCTTGTTGTTCTGGTAACTGAGACTCCCTCGAGTTGGTCAAATGAGTAGTCCCAACGGAGATAGAACGAGCACATTACTAAATATAGCTGCCTTTGTGATAGCAGTTTTGAAGTCGAAGCAAAACTAACTGAACTCACCAAAGCTCTATTTGTAATTCCACGTAATCGAGGTAAACTTACGTCTGTAAACGATATTCCCGGCTCTGTGGACGGGCCGCCGGACCTGGGTGTAGTGGTGGTGGATAAACCTCGGAATGGGAGTATTTTGCTGCATCTGCGAGGGGGACGTGGGCACGTTTTGCGGCAAATTCGGAGGATTGTTCTGGAGGAGGAGAAGTTGAGACTCCGGCAGCTGCGGTCGTCTCGTGTCTCTCAGGTAGTTGTTGAAAAACTCAACCTGAGGACAATTTCAGGATAAAAAAACGAATAGTACCCAATTATAAATGCAATATTAGGTTATTTTCACTAGCACTGATAACGAATTAGGAAATCTGTTGGACCAATTACTGTGGCAAATCTGCAAAAACAGGTGAACATGTAACCAAGATAAACACAGGATCTTCTTAAGATGGAATTGACTTCATGCATTTGATTGATGTTTTTTTTTAATATTTATATAATTATGTTGGATTTTTGTTTTTTTTTAAACATAGATAATTATTTTTTAAATTTCAAAAAGTTTTTTTTTATAAAAATTGTCAAATTTTAATAGAATGCATCGACATGAGGAGCAAGTCCATATTTTAAAATCCAGTTATTTCGTTGCAATAAGCAATATGGAATAACTGTCATCAGTGTAACATTAAATTGATCGACTCGATTAAAATAAAAAATTTAAAAGAAAACCACCATGATAACAAGCAATATAATTTATGCGTAATATTTAAGACTGGCAGCCTATCTCACGACAATCTCAAACAATACTATTTAATCAAGGTCACCTCGACTTTGACCTGATCCACTTTGTCTGCGTGTTTGGTTCTGATGTGCTTCCTGACAAAATCCGGTCCCTTGAATTTCTTGCCGGAGAGGGGGCAGAGCCACTTGTCCTTGGATATCTCTTGAGTGTTCGCTACTATGAACTTCTCAATTTCAGTATTGAGAAAAACCAGAATTAAGAGTCGACAAAAGGCAACGTTCGAATTTCGAGAGTCGGGTCAAAAGCAGCGATGAGCGGATTAGACGTGCAGATGGCAATGATGAAGAGATTGATAAGTTAAGGAAATAATTAACCGTTTAATTAAAGTTTTAAATTTATGAAAATTTTGATTTCACGAACATCTCAGGAAATCACCCGAGGATTATTTATGAAAATGAGATTTTACTAAACAGAATAGAACTTCGCTCAGACTAAAGACATATAACACTCAGCATAGCAACAATAGCTTAATATAATATATATATATATATATATATATATATATATATATATATATATATATATATATATATATATCTATATATATAAAAATGAATGTTTGTATATATGTATTTATGTATGTTAATGTCCTTTATGCATTGCTACACCATTCATCCGATCGTAATGAAATTTTCACACAACCTTGAGAGTCAATGAAAATCAAAAAGAAAAAAAAATTTTTTGAAATCCGTCACAAAATGAGCGGAGCGGGTGAGCGAGCGGGAACTATATATATATGTATGTGCGTATGTATGTGTGTATGTATGTATGTGTATGTGCATGTATGTGTGTGTGTTTATGTATGTACTAGCGGAGATACCCGGCGTTGCCCAGGTTTTTTGAGGTTTTTCTAATGTTTGTCTCTTTCTCTCCCGTTTCCTTTCCCACCTGCTTTCCCACTCCTGTTAGCTTTTCCGTTTTCGGTCGTTTTCCCACTGCCGGTCGCTTTCCCGCTCCCGGTCGCTTTCCCGCTCCCGGTCGCTTTCCCGCTCCCGGTCGCTTTCCCGCTCCCGGTCGTTTTCCCGTCCCGGTCGCTGCCCCGTTCCCGCTCACGTTTGCTCTCCCATTCCCGCTCACGCTTGCTTTTCTGTTCCCGCTCGCTGTCCGTTCCGGGTGCTTTCCCGTTTCTATAATAGACAAACTAACCCACAAACATTCATATATATATATATATATATAGTCTTAGCAAATCTATTTTGCGTTTTATAGGCTAACAGAAGTTATGAAAGAATGTAAAAGAGAAAATGAGCGGGAACGGAAACGGGAACGGGAGAGCTACCGTGACCGGGAATGGGAGAGCAAGCATGACCGGGAACGGGAGAGCAAGCGTGAGCGGGAACGGGAAAGCGACCGGAAACGGGAAAGCGACCGGGAACGGGAAAGCGACCGGGAACGGGAAAGCGACCGAGAACGGGAAAGCGACCGGGAACGGGAAAGCGACCGGGAACGCGGAAAGCGACCGGGAACGCGGAAAGCGACCGGGAACGCGGAAAGCGACTGGAATCGGGAGAGCAAGCTTGGAAGGAAACGCGAGCAAGAGAGAAAATCGATAACAGAACTTCTGAGCGGGAAAGCGACCGGGAGCTGGAAAACGACCGAGAGCGGAAAAGCGACCGGGAACGCTACGAAAACGGGAAAGTGGAGAAGGGAACGGGAGCGAGAGAGACAAACATTAGAAAAACCTCTAAAAACCCCGGGCAACGCCGGGTAACCCCGCTAGTATATATATATATATATATATATATATATATATATATACATACATATACAGTAGCGGATCCAGGGGGGCCGGGGGAGCCATGCCCCCCCGTGGATTCGAAAATTTACTTTTTTGAGATACTAAAAAAAAAATGTTGAGTACTTTTTAGGTAAATTACAACATTTTTAGCATCTGGCAGTTGTTTTCCAGTGAGGTTTGTGGATTTAAGATCAAATGTTTGCTTTTTCAGCCGTTTTTGGCTCCTCCCGCCATTTGTTTGGCCCCCGCCAAAGAAGTCTAGATCCGCCACTGCATATATATATATACATACATATCATAAATATCCTTGATAAATGAAGAATGAGCATAGATACATAACAGGATAGGATAAAGAGAACATGATGACAGATTTACAATAAGAAGATAAATGAAGGATATATTTTGGCATCTTTTCCTAGTCTTGTCATCTCTTCGTCTGTGAGGTGGAATTTTCCCTCGGTGAATTTTACAATCCTTCCATCGAAAGAGCTCATCCATTCGTTTACTAAATATGGAAACAAAATGTGAATTAATGAATTAAAATTATATAAGAAACCTGGAATAAAAAAATCATGTAACAAGGAATAAAAATAATCACAAAACCTGGTACATAGAATTATGAAATCCGGAATTAAAGATTATTATTAACAAATTATAACGAAGGACAAACACAAATGAAACTTTTTGACTGAACAAATTCTTCATAAGAAAATCACAGCAACGAATTTGATGCACACCCTCTATTGTAGAACTCCAGTCAGCCAACAATTCTTCCAGCCGAATTCTTATTTTCCGGCGTCAGTAGTGATGCGCTTGTACATTAATTATGCTTAAAATAATGCAAACAGAAAAAATCACCCACTATCGTTCTGAGTGACTCTGTGCGTCGGCTTTGCGGCCCTGACGTGCACGATGCCGCACCTGTGGGGCATGTCTCCCTCGTCCAAGTAATCTACGGCCGCGTAGTAGTCGAGAGAATGGACGATCCTCAGGTAGATGATCATCCGATCCAGGGCCCTCAGCAGCTTGGCATCCTTCTCTATAAAAACCTCGGCGTGGGCCGGTTTCGGGCGGTCGTCAAAGTCGTCCCCTGGTTGGAATCCGTTCAATTAATTAATTACGCGATGGAATGAACGCTGAATGCCACGGGCATTAAAGTTGAAACGTCAGTTTTGAAATTCAAAAGAAAAATTAATTCCTTTTTATGAAATTTTAGTATTAAATTTAAAAAAAATTCTATGAAAGTCTAATTCAAATAAATAAAATAATTGGTGAAAAAATTCGAAGCAAATACATAATTAGAAGACATGAGTAATGCCACAAAATGAATCCTCACAGCTTGATCCTGTCTTGTCCAGAAGTGCCTCCTCTTCGTAACTGCCTTCCTCTACCAGGTAATCAGTTATGTTCTTCAGCAGAGGATTCTTCGACACAAACCCAAAGATCTAGAAAGTAGTACAGTAGGTTGATCAGTACATGGTTAAAAAAAGTACAAACTTTAGCTTAATTGTAAAGTTACAATATTTCAATGTTGTGAAACTGGGAAATATCAGCTGAAAAAAGATCTTAAAACAGCGTAAATAAAAAACTCACTTCCTTCTTGCAATCGCTGTCGCTGCCGCGCGTACCGACGTCGTTGTCTTCATCCCACACGCTGTGGAGAGAGTCAAGATTCTGAATGACCTTGACGATGTGCTTGACGTCTTGTCGTGCGACGCTATTGTGACACGTCACACCGTTGACCATCCTCACCCGTTGCTTCAACTCGCTGTTGACCGTTGGGTTCAACTCGCAGTCTTTGAGCTTAAAAAAATCATAAAAAACTTGATCAGCACTCGGAACGCCAACACAATGGCGTCATGCCCAGCCCCAGATCCCTGTCAGTAGCACAAGACTCGGTAATTTGAAATCGAGAGCTAATGGATGCGGATAAAAAACTGTGTACCACACCACTTCTTACTTTAATGCTGCTCATGTTCCAGCAGATGTCCTTGATATTCACCCAGGGTTCGAAAGACACCCAAGCCCTTCTCAGAAATTTATTCTCACACTGGGGATCCTGTAGGGCCACTCTCAGAAACCCTGGGTAGCACTTGCATATCTGCATTTTGTGATAATCATAACAATAAGAAAAAACTAAAATATATCTAATTAAATGCATCCCCTATAGTTGATACGCTATATCAAATAAAATTTACATAAAACAAACTTTACAACTCTAAAATAAACAAATTATTTTCATAAAATGAAATTATCGTGATCAAAAAATCAAAAGAATGTGTAAAAAATACCTCTTCAATATCAGATTTTTCAGTATTCGTAGGCAGATTTTTTAAAAACAAAGAAACAGTTCGGTGGAACAGCCTCGGCCTGCCACCCCCCCGTCGGTCCCTTTTCATCTCCTCATCGACGACATCACCTTCTTTGATTTTATTTCCACTGGAGTCGATGCCATCTTTGACATTCTCGTTCGCGACGGCTGATGGTGGTAATCGCGTCGATGCATTGACGTCTGCGGGTGTTTCGTCCGCTGGTGTCAAGTCGTCATTATCATGACATTTGTCATCATGATCATTATCATGAAATTCATCATCATCATTATCACGATATTCATCATCATCATTATCATGACATTCATCATCATCATCATCATCATCATCATCACTTCCATCTTCATCATTATAATTATTAGTATTGAAACATAATAAAAAAACACGACGGTCACCTCCTTTTTCTTCATCTGACTCCGATATGGAACTCCTTTCCGGACTTTCCAGTTCCACCTGAAATAAGGTCATTTCAATTATCACCGAACCATCATTACCTATCTCATAACTTCACTGCATAAAATCATCATCACTGCAACCACCATCATCATCATAACTGCAACCCCCACCACCATCATCATTGCAACCACCATTTTGAAACTGCTCACTCTTTTGGGTACATCGGCAACCTCGCTTCTGTCACCGGCTCCATCCAATCTCAAAGGCTCCTGTGATCATAAAAACAAAAATATTACAATTATTAACTAACTTATATTAAATAACTACTGTAATCAGCCGGTGTTTTGTTCGGTGGTGCTAAGTTGTTGTCATCATTATTATCATCATCATTCTCATTCTTAAAAATAATCATTGATGCCACATGCTGACCGTGAATTTGACCGGCATGGACGATGTACATTTCTCGCTTTCGCGCCAGCTCGTCTCTCTTTGGTTGGAAAACAGACACAAATTATTTCTATTATCGAAATCGTAGAAAGGAAAAAATTAACAAACATAATTTCCAATGTACGTACAAACGCATGCATGTATACATGTATGTATGTATGTATGTATGTATGTATGTATGTATGTATGTATGTATGTATGTATGTATGTATGTATGCATGTATGTATGTAGTATGTATGTATGTATGTATGTATGTATGTATGTATGTATGTATGTATGTATGTATGTATGTATGTATGTATGTATGTATGCATGTATGTATGTAGTATGTATGTATGTAGTATGTATGTATGTATGCATGTATGTATGCATGTATGTATGTAGTATGTATGTATGTATGTATGTATGTATGTATGTATGTATGTATGTATGTATGTATGTATGTATGTATGTATGTATGTATGTATGTATGTATGTATGTATGTATGTATGTATGTATGTATGTATGCATGCATGCATGCATGCATGTATGTAGTATGTATGTATGTATGTATGTATGTATGTATGTATGTATGTATGTATGTATGCATGCATGTATGCATGAATGTATGTAGTATGTATGTATGTATGTATGTATGTATGTATGTATGTATGTATGTATGTATGTATGTATGTATGTATGTATGTATGTATGTATGCATGTATGTATGTAGTATGTATGTATGTATGTATGTATGTATGCATGTATGTATGTAGTATGTATGTATGTAGTATGTATGTATGTATGTATGCATGTATGTATGTAGTATGTATGTATGTATGTATGTATGTATGTATGTATGTATGTATGTATGTATGTATGTATGTATGTATGTATGCATGTATGTATGTATGCATGTATGTATGTAGTATGTATGTATGTATGTATGTATGTATGTGTGTATGTATGTATGTATGTATGTATGTATGTATGTATGTATGTATGTATGTATGTAGTATGTATGTATGTATGTATGTGTATGCTACAACTTGGTGTAATGCTGTTAGGTGGCGCTGCAATTGCCAAATGATATATATTGTTATTTCTGACAGGCTATCTCCAGTAATAATAATAATAATCGTTGTCACGAGCTAAAGCTGTCCAAGATGAATAATATTTTAAACATTGCTTAATATACAAATGATTGATAAATATAAATGATTGTTATTAAAAGTGATCCAATCGATCAATAAAAAATAGGAATGAATAACAAATAAGAATAAGAAGCGAACGTCGTATCCTCTTCGTCCAATATCTTTAGATCACTCTCTGATCCTCCCTCCATCAGGATGACAGCTGGATTGAAAAAAATAAAAAGTAATTGAAGTAAAGAAATTACCATCTCCACAAGTCTGTACAACAACCGTCATCACACCAACTCCACATGTTTGTACTACAACTACCACACCATCTCCACATGTTTCTACTAAAATTGCAACATCTACAAAAAGTGTTTTTACTATTTTTAATATGAACTAACATTAAAATTTCAATTTTTTCCAAGTCGCCATCAGTATTTTGTTTACACCTTGTACTTAAGCAGTTATAAAATGAACAATTAAATTTGTGTTTTTACATAACTTCAAGAAATCAACATATACAAATACAAAACTAAAGAAATCCAACCAGCGTCAAGAATCTTCACGATGTCCTTGACCCTGTTAACTTCCAGGTTGACCTTTTCAAATAGGTTGAGTCTCGCCAGCCTCTCGAACACCCTTCGCCGATCCTTAACCATTTTTCGTCTTTCCGTCACGCGATGTGGGAACTCGAGCGGGTGGTACTTGTGTCTGAACCTGAGGAGGCGATCGTGGAGAAGATCATGAAAATGTTCATGATGAAGATGATGATAAAGATGATGGTAACAGTGATGATCTTTAAAGAAAATTATGACTCAAGCAGCATAAAAAAAGCTTAAAAACGTGCACTCTTAAGATGAAAAAGATATATATACATATGATAACACTAATCTTATATAAAACACATATGATAAGACAAAATAAAATCACAAAAGAAATATCAAAGATTCCTCACAATAATAAGGAATAAAAAAATCTGTACTTTCATTTAATTTTTGAACGGATTAACATAACATATGAATTTATTAACGATTGTCAAGCAAAGAAAAAAACTAATTAACATAATATATTAATTTATTACCCAATATAAAAAAAACAACTGAAAACGAACCACTCCTCGTTCTTATGCTGCACAAAGAATTCCCCAGCATGTTTCCTCATTATCTCATCTCCTCCTCCTCTCTCCGACACCAGCGACTCCCCCGCATTGTGAGTCGAAGAGACCTTCGATGACGTGAGTGAAGATGTCACTCTTGCAGGGGATGGAGGAGGCATACTGGAAGTGTCAGCAAATTTTCAATCAACCAATCGATCGCTGTTTTTATCAGATCTACCTTACATAGACCAGATAATTATAATTAACATTATACATCTACGCATTTCTAGTTTCAATATGTCACAGGATAGCAGCCATTTTATTTTAACACCTTTACCTTCTTTGAGAATAGAGGTGATTGTGAAAATCAGGCTGAGGTTGCCACGGACTTTGACCGGGACCGAAGTGGGGTATCCTGAGAGACATCGGCTGTCCTCCTGCCAGATAAGACGGTGCACCTCCCCTGATAAAACGAAATTTTTAGTTTTCAAAGAAATAAAAACATACAATTAGATTCTATTTAATTTTGCTTAATAAAAATAATAAAATTTGAAGATAAAATTTGAACATATCAATCAATAAACGGAACTATATAAAAATCAATCAAATATAATTTAATTTAGATAATAAACTATAATTTAATTTACATAATAAAATAAAATAAACAAACCACTCTGGTCGAAACTTTTTGGGATGAGGTCCTTCAAACCTGGCACCAATGCTCGGTGATATAAACCTGGAAGAACTGGGATGGTCATGAGAGTACATGGAAGATCTCTGACCCCTCGGATACCAAGGAGTCCTGAAGAATGAAAATCAGCCTCACTTGACCCCCTAAAATTTGCTACGACAACAACTTGACAACAATATGCGAGGCTGTCAGCGGCACCGTAAACGCTGCATACGCTAGTCTTATCTGCAACGTTGTACTTGTAAAGAAGCCCTGAGATTTTTCACAAAAGAGCACTTCAAATTTTAAATTTTAACTCTAACTTATTAACGAATTTCCAGATAATCAATATATAGACATTTTTATTCAATGATAATCACATAGTTGTAGAATTAAATAACCTCTCCTGTGACGGTCTAGATCTTGAATCGCCTGCTCGCGACACTCTCTCGTGTCGCAGCTTTTCTCGCATCAGCTGCCTGTCGAAGTCGTTTTCATCTTCGGCCGACCTTCCGAGGTTCGAAGCCATGACGACGAGTCGGTTCGACGTCGTGACGACGATGATAAGAAACAGGAGCAGCAGCTGAGAAAGATGAAGGTTAAAATAGAATTCAAATTCGAGTTTTAATTCATGGTCCTCAAAAATCATATAGACACGGACAGCGATAAAATCTTGTTTTCACCAGATATCTTGAAATGATATGAAAAAAACTAAGTTTAAAATGAACAATAAAATTTGATTTCTTTTTTTTATCATACTCAGTGCAAAATTAAGTTTAAAATTTTTAAACATAGTACAAAAACAAAATAAAAAATATATGAACAAAAAATTTAAAAAAATGTATTGAAGAAGTGATCAAATTGCAAAATGAAAAAAAACAACAAAAATATTGAGTTAATGACACTTACACATGAAAACCCATCAAAAACTTATGATTCAAAGAGAGATTATAATGCAACAATGTCGCCTTTACAATTTTCTGCTCTTTATTTTTTCGCAGCAAATCACAATTTAATAACAATTAAATTTCGCATTCACGAATGAATTTCTTGAAGTTTTTAAATTAACTCTCTTTTCAATTTTTGTTTTATTATTCCAAATTTGCTAGTTTGTTTTAAACAGTTTTACAATTTAGTATTGTCTATGATGTTTCAGTTGCAATGCAACTACCGATGCCCATTTCATTTTATTGTGTTCAAATAGTAATAGTAATAAAATAAAACTGTCTTTTTGAGCCTTTGTTTGCACGACAGTCACAGACTAACGAACAAGTTTTTATAATATCAAGCTTCGAATTTACTATTTATTAATTATTAACTTATTAACTCTGTAACAACACCAGTAACAAAGCGATTTTCTGCTCTTTACTGGCTTTAAACTTTATATTTAATAGTTTATATAATAGATAGATTAATTATGACAATTTAAAACATTTAGGCTTCATGCACAAATCTCTATAACAATTACCAAATGGAAATAACCAGACAAACACGATTAATCTATCGTGAAAACAAAACAGACAATTTCGTCCAAGAGACGCTTGATTTTGCAGTGTTTGTATCAACACAGTTGCAGCTGCTTTGTTGAGTTCATATTATTAACTAAACATTTTATTTCTAATTACATTTAGTTTAATTGAGGAAATTAATTATTTTACTAGTTTTAGTTTTAATTACTAATAAAACAAGCGTTAAATTTAAATAAAACAGTGGAGTATAAGTTTTTTATTTTTACCAAGTGCTGTTAAAATTTAAAAAAAATAATTTAAAATCAGTTATTTTTCAATGTTTTTCCAAAAAGTAAACACATTTAGTCTGCGAGTTTGGTCATGGGTAATCCGCGAAGTGAAAAATGCGAGTGAGCTGCGAATGGGCGAAAGGATAAACCGCGAATTTTTTGCGAAAAGGTTTGGTGCGAATCAAGGACAAGCAGTTGGGGAGAGCGACTGCTCAAAAAGGCACAGACCAATCAGGTGCAACCGTATGTTATAAACACTATAATAAGGTCAAAGTGCTGGACAATATTTATTTTATTGTTTTTCAAATTAATTAAATTATTATTTTTTAATTTAAATTGATTTATTATAAATATTATAAATTTTTTAGCTAATAGAATCTCAAAAATGCTGTTGAATGCCATGTATAAACTTTGAGCATTCTTACAATGTAAAAGAGAAAAAAGATTAATTCAATTTTACCTTATCGTTTCTCTTATGGAAGTCTTGCAATCTAGTTTTTTGTGTGTATATTTTATTCGTTTTATAAATTAATATGTTTTTAATTATTAATGTCCAATAACTTTACTTTATCGTTTCTCACGTGGGGGTATTACTGTATATAGTGTTTTGTGTGTATACTTTTATTTTTTAATCTTATTTGCTTTCAGTTGTTCTAGAACCTGAAAATAAAGTTTTTACTCTTACAGAGTAACTGATTTCTAAGTGTTCTTAGCCAGAGGTTCCCAAACTGTGGGTCTCAAAGCTCTGGAAAGTGGGAAAGTTTGGGAACCTATGTTCTTAGCTACTTTATGTAAGATTCAAGATTAATATGCTTGTTACCATTACAAAGAACTTATTTCAAAGCGGTTTAAGCTATTCACTATAAGAACAATATGTTACAAATACTAAATAACAAATAAAAATGTATATAAATTTTAACAGCCGTGAGATTCTATTGGCTAGAAAGCTTGACGACTTTCTAACTCAAAACAATTTAAAAATTTTTGTTTAGAATATTTATAACTAGCAGTGCCCGTAGCGGCTTCGCTCGCATGAAATTAGAGAGTTTGAACCGTGCATCCATAGTAAAGATCATTTTTTTAGGTCTCGGCTCGGCCCGTCGACAAATTAGCCCAGCCCGTTTTAAAAACCTAAACTTCTGGCCCGGCACAGCCCGTCTGAATTAGGCCCGGCCCATTTTTACAGGCCTAGAAGTTCTATATACTTGATGAAAAACTTCGGCCCGTCCCACCTTGACCTCAGGTTTGGCCCGGCCAAACTAAAGACCCTAAAATCACTAAAATATCTATAAACTTGGTGAAAAACCTCGGCCCGTCCCACTTTGATATAAGGTTTGGCCTGGCCCGTGTGAAGACTCTAAAATAACGGCTTGGCCCGGCCGATGATAAACTGGACTTAGCTACTTTTAACCGGCACAAAACTTCAAAATACTAATTTTTACATTTGTAGCACTTACAGTTTGTGAGTAGCAGTTATTTTGAAATCAAATAACCCTTATTTCCACCCCACATTTGAGGTCCTAGAAACCAAATTTTCAAAAAATGCTAAAACACGTATTTCATTATTTTTGGAGTAGAAACCAAATACTAATTTTTACTTCTGTAGCATTAACAGTTTTGGAGTAGCAGCTACTTTAAAAACCAAATAACCCAAAAAATGATGAAACACGTATATTTTTTTTTTTTTGAGTAGATACTAAGTATTAATTTTTACATCTGTGGCAATTACAGTTGTTGAGTAGCAGTTACTTTAAAAACCAAATTACCCTATTTTCCACCCCACATTTGAAGTCCTGGAAACCAAATTTTCAAAAAATTGTGAAACCCGTATATCATTATTTTTAGAGTAGAAACTAAATACTAATTTTTACTTTTGTAGCATTAACAGTTTTTGAGTAGAAGCTACTTTAAAACCAAATAACCCAATTTTCCAACCCACATTTGAGGTCCGGGAAACCAAATTTGTAAAAAAATGGTGAAACACGTATATCTTTATTTTTAGAAAAGAAACTAAATAATAATTTTTACATCTGTGGTATTTACTGTTTTTGAGTAGCAGTTACTATAAAAGACAATTAGCCCTATTTTCCACCCCACATTTGAAGTCCTGGAAACCAAATTTTCAAAAAATGCTAAAACACGTATTTCATTATTTTTGGAGTAGAAACTAAATACTAATTTTTAATCCTGTAGCATTAACAGTTTTTGAGTAGAAGCTACTTTAAAAACCAAATAACCCAATTTTCCAACCCACATTTGAGGTCCGGGAAACTGAATTTTCAAACAATGGTGAAACACGTATCTTTTTATTTTTTAAAAAGAATCTATATACCAAATTTCAAAATCTCCTCATTTTTGGTTTTCGAGATATACATTGTTTTAGAAAAAAGTTTGTTTTCCAGTTTTTTCCCCTCAGGAGCAAAATTTTCAAAAATCCTTTCTTAGCGGATGTTTGCGCTATAAAAGTAATATAATTTCCAAATTTCACGTTCCTAGGATGAGGCGTTTGAGCTCGGCGTTGATTATCAGTCAGTCAGTCAGTCAGTCAGTCAGTCAGTCAGTCAGTCAGTCAGTCAGTCAGTCAGTCAGTCAGTCAGTCAGGACATGTTCTTTTATATATATAGATAAATCAATTTAAATTAAAAAAATAATAATTTAATTAATTTTAAAAACAATAAACTAAATATTGTCCAGCACTTTGACCTTATTATGATGTTTAACATACGGTTGCACCTGATAGTATGTGCCTTTTTGAGCAGTCGTTCTCCCCAACTGCTTGTGAAACAAGGTATAATTTGCGTAATTTGCAAACACATTTTCAAATGCGAACTATAATATTAAATTATTTTAGACATTTTCTGTGGGAGTAGATTAAATAATTAAATAATTAAATAATTAAATAATTAATTAGAAATAATAATTATATATACGCTAAAAATTCTAAAAAATTACCTATATCGTTTTGTAGCTTTCCCGCCTATGCCCCTCCGTGTGAAGTGACGCGCGTGCCCGTGTCATTGGTTGTTTTTTCAATTTTTTTTCGATGTATATTCTCTATTATTTTTCTAATATTTTGTGCGCTTTGCATATCTCCATTGTTGGGGGTCCATGGGTCCAATTTTGATGACCCGACCCACCAGAAAATCTGACCCGACCTCGGTCACACCTCTGCTGTTTGTGGTGAATACTTCCGCTGGAAAGCCAAATGGTCGAATGCCCCATTGGCAGAGAGGCCACATACGCAGTTCTGCAACGTTGTGAGGATTCCGTATAGGTATGATAAATACGCTGCTCTAAAACTCTTTATCACGTTGCCTTTTCCATCCGCAACAGTCGAGAGATCCTTCTCAACTTTGCGCAGACTCAAATCTTATCTACGCACCACAATGGGCCAGACAAGGCTGAATGGGCTTGCCCAGATGACTGTCAATCGCGACCTTCCCATTAATGAAGAAGCCGTCATCGACTATTTTCGCAGAAAAAAACGTCGGCTGAATTTGATATTTTAATAAACTTTTTCAATTAAAATGTCTTATGCTTTGTTGCTACTAATTATTACTAAAACTGTCGTTAACCCTTGATTTTTGTGGGTCGTAAACATGATCGCCCGCATAGGGGCAAGGGAGGCCCTTGCCCACCCCCTGGATTGATTGATTACATTTTTTTGAACGAAAATAAACAATTTATAATTAAAACATTTATAATTAATTTTAACAACTGTAACTCCTTCCATTGACATATCGATATCATCATCATCATCAATATCCTTGGGGATGAATCCCCCGATGCATGGCCGTAACCAGGAATTTGGAAGTGGGGGGGCCGAAGAACTTTTTTTTGGGGGGGGGCACGGTATAAATTTTCTAATCACATAAATTGCACATTCCAGTGATTTAACCCCCAAAATGTGCTTCACGCAAAAAACAGGTTTAGCGATTGAAATTTGAATTTTAATCTACCATATTTAATTGAATTTGAAAATATTCTGAATCAACATGTAAAAAACACATCACATGGATCATAATGTCAGAGAACAATACGGCGCAATTTTTGGGCAAACGTTTCTATGAAAGTGTTCAAATCTACTTTTAGCGTAAAATCCTTCTCAAAAGCAAGTAGTACCAGTTTAAATTTACGCTCAATGCCCATTGGTTGGCGATAAGGCCGCAGAATCCGCGTGAGAGTGGAGAAACTGCTCTCGCACGTAGCAGTCGACACACCGCAGGTGATTGCTTAGGCATACAGCTGATACACATTTGGAAATGCATCGCGGTACTGCAGCATTGCATATGTTGCACCTTCCTACGACGAATTTGGCTGGAATTTGTTACGGCACAGTTGCATTGCACTAGGCAATTCGCTAGGGAGGGCAACTTGGTCGAGGCAAAGGAGCTGGCTGAGGTGTTTCAAGCACTTCTCAACAAGAATGTTCTGAGATGATGGAACGAAAGATTCTACAGCTTGAAACAAAGACAAGTTGGACTCCCCAAATTGGTGGTTTATTTCAAAATGGTGTTGTAGAGCTCATGAGCTCGCGTGAAGTAACTTTAGAACAAATAACATGGTAATGACCCAAAGTGGAGCTGACCACAGAGCCGGTTAGCCAGGTGCTCTGAACTCGTTTGCACTTTACTGAAACTACATGGTCATCCTCATTTGATAAAAAACCAGCAGCATCTGCCATTTGATCAAAAAGCTCTGCAGACCACAAGGCAAGAAGGCTCTTTTTAGCTGTCGAGATCAGTTCCATAGCAAGAGACACATTGCACAAGCGACCTTGCAACAAAGCACTGACCGTTGACAAAAAGCTCAGTATTTTGACAACGGCATTTGAAAAAAATCCTTCTTTTAAACTTTGTTAAGCAGCCCAGCTGCTTCAACCAACACATCAACCAGAGCTTTTTCTAAGTTGGCAACAATTTCGAGGATCTGCAAAATTTCCTCTCTGTTGTTTTTGACAACCATTGCAGCTTTATAAGGGCCAGTCCATCTTTGAGTAAGTAACCGCTTTATTGTGTCACCTACATACAATTGCTCATATAAGTTAAAAAAGTTGTTTATCTTTATCTCTGATTCCATAGATTGCGCAACCACATGATGGAGTTGCCGATGCAGTGCACGTACGGAATTCGGCGGCCCAGAGTGTCTTGCAATATTTTCTGGACACCTCTCTTTCCGCCGTTCATTACACTGGCGTCGTCATAACATTGACTCAAAATTCGAGCGGGGTCCCGCTGCTGAGCCTGAAGCTCTGTAAACAGCGAACGTGTCAGGCTTTTAGAATCTAACTCACTAGCCTTGATCATTGAGATCATGTGCTCTATTGCCTTTCCACAACGCACATAACGAATGACAATCGACATATCCTCAACATTGCACTGATCTTGACTTTCGTGGTACTTGATCGAATACTAGTTAATGTCACAATCTTTGCATTCTTCGACAATCAAAACTTGTACCATCTGTGCCATCAATTCGATTACCTCGTTTTGGATAAAAGACGACATGTACTTGGCATTTTGAGGCATGTTTTTTAAATCATACACAATTTATCATCCTTCGCCTACATTTGCTTTGTTGAACTAGACAGCAATACAAAAAACTGGGAGAGGGGCTGATTGAGCTGGGGGGCCCAGGACTCCCGGTCCCATAGCTGGTTACGGCCCTGCCCCGATGTTCTACTTGAATATGAGAGAAGAGGCGAGGAGAGAAAAATAAGAAGCTTGCCCCTGCAAAATTCCTGTGGGCGCCCATGGTAATACATTTTTCAGAAAACTTTACTAATCAGTCCCCCCCCCCCGAAAAAATTTCTGGCTGCGCCACTGATGAGGTCGTTGCCGGCAATGTTCCGAAGTTCCGAACAACCATTGCAATGATTGATAGGAAAATAGAACTGGAAAAATCACACTAAAGTTCGAGAAAATGAGAAAACAGATGCCAAAAGTGATCGTTTAGCTGCGAGCAACACGTATTTCAAACGATAAAGCGCAAGAAACAATAGGTAAACTGCGATAAAGTCTCTCACGTGATCCTTTTCGGCGATCCAATCGCAGCGTTTTTTCGCAAAAAGTTCGCGGTTTATTCTTTCGCCCATTCGCAGCTCACTCGCATTTTACACTTCGCGGATTACCCAGGAACGGCGAGTTTATGTTTTACAACTTGGGCACTTGGGATATTCGTATATCTTCCCCGATTCTGTTCTTTTGCGGTTAATTTATTTTTATTAGTTAACTATTAGGTAAATTTATGTTTTTATTTTAATTGCAAAATTTTGTGATAATTAATTTATGGTTTGTATCAGCTGCACGGTTATTATTTATTTGACAACAAAGCACACTAATAGTCTAATAGACTAATACTAAATTCACTAAAACTTAACTTAAAGACTTAAACTTAATACCCTTTTGTTAGTTTTGTTATTATTCATTATTGGTATATTACTGTTTATTGTCATAATTTATTACTCATTTTTAATCCAAACAGTCAAGTCTATTTTAACCTTTAAATAATTTATTTAATAAATTTTATTAGCTATACATTACTAACTGAATGCAAACAATTATTCACAATTTTAGCTCTTTAATTCTAAGAAATGAGTGAAAAGTATGACAGTAAACCACTCAATGACAATGACAGCAAAACGTCAGGTGCTCAAGACATCAAAAAGCCGTTTAACAAATTAAGTTTTAGCCTGTCTTTGTCAAAAAATACCAACAACACTTTGACAGCTGAGGAGACGATTGTAACTGACAGCTCTTTGCAACGACAACACCTGAAGAAAGAGATTTCACCAGCTTTAAAGGTAGATTTATTCAAAATTATTGTTTATTCTGTGTCTTAATACAACTTGTTTTGTGGTTCCACCAGCCTGAAAGTAGCAGATCATATACTGTTTAAAATTTTAAATTATCTCTATTTTTAATTGTATTGCATTTTCAATTCGATCATATTTTTATACTTTTTTTTAAATAATAACATTGAAGATTAAAGAAATCTCAATGCCACCCTCGAAGGTTTCAGAAAGAGCGTCAGACTCAGAAGCAAAAAATTCTTCAGACTCACATTCAAGTGACAGTTCGAGCTTCGGGAAGCCACTGAAACCGATCAAGTTAAAGCTTATGACAGGGGTTAGTTAGATTCTATGCTTCATGTTTAATGACCAGGGTTAGTTAGATTCTATTCTGCATGATTAAAAGAAGCATTATATACTACTTGGAATTTAAAGTTTTAGTGTTCAATCTAGCTAACTAAGGCTGCTCTGTACGCTGTCAAGTGTTTTGAAAATGGAGATTTAATAAAATGCATCCAGTTTAAACCTCGTTGTAGATCTTGTGTGCAATATAAGCCAATATTTGGCTTAAATAAATTAATGTTTAGAAAAGTAATGATAAATTATTATTGACAGTTTATAATTGTTTTTTTATTTGAATTACTGAACATGTTTCGTCGCTCTGTAAATTTTCAGACTCCGAAAGTTGCCGGGGTGAAGCGACCGGCTCAGGAGGGCAAGAAACTTGATTTGTCCGAAGTTTTCAACGAAGACGACCAGGTTTTGATTGAATTATATCAAATTCTTTTTTCTTGGATCAAATTTATTTTTTTTTATATTAATCATTGCACAGAAAAACGTTGCATTAAATTCTAATTTTAGTATTTATTAAATTAATTAAGTGTTTTTTCTTTATTTGTTATCGATATTTGTTCAATAATGATTTTCTGTCACACACGTCGTAGCCCGAAGAAGAAGAGATGCCTCTCGAAGCTAAAATGAGAATGAGGAACATAGGAAAGTAAGTAATTTGTCTTTTTGAAGCAACTTTCTAATATTCATCTTAGAACTCGCATTGCATACGTTTTAGAATGAGTTTATAACCAATTTTACTCAATTAAATCATTCATTCAACAGGGTATGAGGCAAGAAGGCAATGTGCCTTGCACCTTATTCGACTGATAATAATAATAATAATTTTATTGTGATTATATATCTGAAAAAAATCAAAACTTGCATGTAAATTATCAATGAAAATTTTTAATAATCAAAATCTGAATAAATTGTAAAAGTCAGGATAATTTTTTTTCTCAGAGACACTCCGACCGCCTCAGGCCCGAATTCTTTCAACAAGGGCAAGCTCGGCTTCTGCAACCAGGCTAAAATGCTGGAACGACAGTTAAAGCAAGCCTTCGAACCTCCTGAAAAAATTAAGAAAAAATTTTAATATATAGAAATTGAAACTTACTTAACATTAGCTCGTTGAGAATGAAGGCAATTGCCTTTGTCATTTTTTGTTGTTTTTTTTGGTTTTAAGTTATTTAATTTTTTCTTAGCATTTAATAAATGTCATTCTGGAGCTTGATGCTTCAAGAGTATGTAAAGAGGTTGGGCTGAGATATCCTAATAAAGGTTTTAATTGAGTTATTGTGTCTAGTCTACTTAAATGCTTGGATGGGATGTGTCTATATCGTCGTAAAATTTTTTCTCCAAGTTTCTTAATCCGATCCATTGGTTTAACTGTTTTGCGGCAAAGACTCAGACTCGTTTTTCCAAAAATTATGGTAATTGACGTAAAACCATTGATTAAAGTTTTAGATAAATCTACTTTTTAATGAAACAAATGGATATTGATATATGCTAATGTTTGTTAATGAAAACACTATATTGCCAACTTTTATGCAGAAATTTCTTGTAAAAATAATGGCATTAACTTTGAAGGTTGGTCAATTAAGGTTATATACTGATACATTTTAAATGGGAAAATTAGTTTATTACAGAATAAGATATATAACAAAGTACAGTTTCGTTTAGGTGGACTTTTAATCACTACAACGGTTTGTTATATCAATAATGAAACGGTTCTGTTTTGCGGCAAACAGCTTTCGTTGGTAGTCGGATTTTTTTTTCGAAGAATTTTTTTGACGCAATGATTATTTGCAGAATGAGTTGTTTATTTGCATACATTTAATTGTTTATTAAAATCACTACAGTGATCCACAATTCGAGATTTCTAGGTACAAGTTACAAGTGAGTGAATTATTAAATATTAATTATTAATAAGTCTTAAGTACCGTTGTTAAGCTACATTAGTGGGTCTCACAGTTAATGAATAATAATATCGTCTGCAAGACGACACTTGGACTTGGATTGCTTCCATTTTCTTTTTTTGGAATAAAAATGCAAGAAGAGAAAACAGACGGGTAATCATACTCCTACTTCAAGTAATTTAATAAACAAAATGATTCTGTCAGCTTGTGGAACTAGAATCTTTTTAAGGAAGCTGCATTGGTTCAGATTGCTGAAACTTTGCTGTCTTATTTTTGGTGGGTATATTTTAATTGGTTTATTAATTATTAACTTCAATTCTTAGTTATTCACAAAATTAAATTCATTAGATTAGATTTGTCTATTTTTTGTAAATTAATTTTGTACTGTTTTTTTATTATATCTTTATTGATTTTTAAGGCTTTTGCTAGAATTAAATTAAGTTTTATTTTGTAGAGTTGACAAGTTTATTATTTTAGTTAGTTTTTTTAGTTTTCGCAGAATCATTAGGTGATTTTTATAACTTCTTTATGGTTTAAAGTTAGATCAGCCTTAATTACTATGCTAGGCATTAGTTTTGTGTTGTAGAGTTTAAGAGAAGCTATTTTATTATTAAAACAAAAATATATTATATTCAAAATTATTGCTCTTTAGTTCCTCTTCTTCTGATTACCCTTATTGCAAACTTCTATGTGCCTTACCACGGCAACGACTACTTATGGTCTCAGGAGCCTTCCGACTACCTGAATGAATTTAAAAGTGAGTTTGGAAATTTTGAGTATTATTATTGTTTTACCAATATAACTTCTGTTTTTCTGGTTATTTATAATTTTCCTGCATCCATGCAATGGTTAATATTTTGAGAAATTAGAAAAGTTATATTTTGAATTAAAGATGACCATTGTCCTATTGAAAAAAGAAATTTTTTTTACTGCTGGACTTCCCAGTGGAATTTTTTATGAGATTATTATTATTATTATTATTAAATGTAAATTTGTAATGCGCTTTTTAAAAAAGTCACAAAAGCGCGTCGCGTCAAATAATAAATTTAGGAATAAAGTTCGGTCTTAAGCAACTTCCTGAAACCGCCGAGGTCTAAAGCTGGATTCCTCAGGTCAGTAGATAGGCTGTTCCAAACAACTGGACCAGCAGTGGAGAATCCGCGGTTGCCGAGAGTCACTGTCTTTGACGATGGAACGAACAAGTCGCCAGCCGCCGCCGATCGAAGGTGGGACCGACCAGCAAGCGTTGAGATCGGTACACACAGTTGCTGCAGGTAGACCAGAGCCGTGTGGTGGAGGCACTTGTATACCATCAGACCCAACTTGAACTGAATTCTCTGCGGGGAAAGAAGCCAGTGAAGTTGCGTCCGCATGAGATCTGATACGGGATACCAGCCGGGCAGCTGAAGAACAAGACGAGCGGCTGCTCGGAGAATGGATTGGAGCCTGTTGATTTGAAACTGTCTAAGAATGTGGCCCCTGATTGGCTGACGTTCAGCTAAGAGTTATATTCAATTCACTGCTTAGAATAACAGTGATACGTTTTTAAAATTTGTTAGAGACTAAATATAGCATATATTTAAATGGTCACATCACCTGGAGTAACTACAACTATTAAATTTTCAGACAAAAGGGCAACTACAAAGAAGCCCCTAGACTCAAATTCCGTCAATGCATATCAAGAACAGCTCAATTACATCGGATTGAATCTCGGCGTTCACATTCAGCCAATCACCAACGAGAACTACAGATTCTATTACAACATCATCCTGACCAATAACGGTAACAAAAACTTTTTTCTTTTGCTGGAATTTTTCTGCAGCAGCCAGGTGTCTAAGTAGCACGGGCAGGAGTGGCACTGGATGCGGGTCTAGGGCAGGTTTGGGAAGGGGGCAGGTTTGACAGGTAAATGGTAGGTTAGAATCTGACCAGCTCTTGCAAGTGAATTTAGAAAGATTCTCAACTTAACTTAACATGTTTTATAAAGGTTTAAAAGACTTTTTAGTCTGTGTACAATCACTTCAACAACTTGGGGTGGTCGTTTATGATGCCTGCCTCCCCGCATCCCCTACGGCAATCTTTAGGGTGACAGGCGATCGCTTTATTGCAATACCACCAGCGCCCTTCTTGTATGGCTGCATTTTGTTCTGGCAAAACTCTGTTTTGGAAAAATCACTTAGGAAATTAGTTTAAAAAAGTTAATGTTTTAAAATGTTGATATTTCATTATTATAATTTCCAGTATAGATTTTGAAGTTAATTTGGAGAATGTTGCTGAGTTTATTTTGACGAGTTATTGATTACTTTTATTTGAGATATTTTTTTGTTCATTTAAATTTTTTAATTTTGTTTCAATATATAAAGAAAAGGTTAAAAAATAAGTTTCACTCGTGGCGAGTGAGGCTCGTGCCACGTGAAATTCGAAATTAAAATAGCAAACTAGTCGAATAAATAATAAAAAAAAACTTGAGAGACAAAAAATCTTGATTTACGATTTTCAATAATTAACTCATCCATCACCCGTTTGAACACCTGCCTGCAGGTAACGAAGTAATAGACAGGTGTTGCTGGAAGATTTACTTCTACAGCTCGAAGATGCTCGACTATACGAGCATGACCATGAACTCCATGCTGAAGGCCTCCTTCGAGATGGACGCGGAGAGGCTTGCTTTTGTCAAAAAAAAGAAGAAACTGGGTAATAATAATAATAATAATAAATATAATAATAATAATAAATCAATTTATAGAGAGCCAGTAGCTGTGGTTCAGAAGCAGCAGGTGGGATCATGTAACATTGATAGGTGTGGTCCACGTATATGGGAGGGGTTGTTTCCAGTATGAGGTTTTAATAATTCTGCTGTCAGAGATTGGAGTCTTAGAAAAAATTGTATTTGTTCGTCTTTTAGTTAATTATTATTGTATGCTGTTGGTAATAGTGATGGCAAAAACAGTCATAATTTATTTGTCGTAAAGGTAAATTTTTTTTCTAAGTCAATCTGAAGTTGGATGTCATTTTCATGTTGAGTTCCAAATCTTGACTCTAACTTAATCATTTATTTAGAGTTTTTATCAAATACTACACAGATGAACCTTTTGTTTAGTCATCTTTCGAACATGTGTTGGAAAATGGTTTTTAAATAGCAGGTTATTTCGTTCTTCAAGACCAAAATCCATTTGAGTTTGACGAGTCTAAAGCATTCATCGTATCTCATGTGATCGGATACACGTTCAGCATGGAACCCAGCGTTAGCTTTCAGCCTCTATTCCCGAGGCAGAAGATTGTCGTTCGGGTTGTCGGCCAGGGGTGGTCCGTGTCTGTGGGCGAGTTCCTACCTAATTGGTCAGTTATAGTGGTCTCGTTATCGGGCGTTTCTTGATTTGTTATTGAGTTTTTAATTAATTGATTTTTTAATCCGTTCACAGGTACGTGGCGAATCCCTCTTATCCAGAGGTGTCGCCTAGGCTGCTGGTGTCTACAGTGGGAGAGGATATGAACTTTGTCGGCAGGTTCTCCATGAAGGGCTCCGTGGTGAGGTTTCCTGAGGACAGGTTCAAACCCTTCACCCCTAGAGAGAGGTCGTATCAGATTATTCATCAGTATTTTCATTGTAATAGTTCTGCCGCCAAATTGTTTTGATGATTTGACTGCCTGTATTTGTACGACCTGAATTTGTACGGCCTGTATTTTTTGTAAGGCCTGTATTTGTACGGCTTGTATTTGTACAGCCTGTATTTGTACGCATAAATCGAAGGACAGTATTATTTCATCGCAGCGTCATCACAATTTAAATAGTCTTTTTCTTCAAAGATTCGTGAAGAATGACATGTCTGAAACCATGCTCGATCCAATCGCCATCATTCCAAGGCCATTTTCGGTGACGATTAATAATGAGGAGGAGTCAGGGAAAGAGGTGATAATAAATGACCAATGGGAGATTGTCTATGAGAAGATACTAGAAAAAGAAGCTATTTATTTACATGGTGGGTATTTGTAGAAATGTTTTCAGTATCTTTTGTTCGTTTTACATTGTATGTTTTTGTGCATTTGCTCAAATTAATAGTCTTCTTTTCTTCTTTAATCAAATTTGTAGTAAATTTTTTTTAGGATTTTTCTTTAAAGAACGTAATTTTCATTACACGTGTTACGATTAATTGTTATCGAAGAGAAACTGCGGCTGAGCAAGACACCAAGAAAGCTGCTTCTTGACGTCGAGAATGACCCGGAAAAGCAGCACAACAAGATCGTACTGCGGCTGGCAGAAGATGCCGATCGGGAGAGGATCGTTTCAAAGATAGACCACACGGCTCAGTTGAAAAAAATCGATCCGAAAGACGGTTTCTTTCTGAGAGATGCCTACGAGGTCAGCGTCGACTCCGACGTCGTGCGAATCTACGGTTTGAATCCTTCCGGCGTTTTCTATGCAGTTGTCAGCGTGGCAGCCATTTTTAAAGATGCCAAAGAATGCAATAACGGCGGTAGCGGGGGGAAGTGGTGCGCCATGAAGTGCAAAGTGGTCGACGCACCGAGGTTCAGACACCGGGGACTGATGGTCGACGTCGCTCGAAACTTCCAACCGGTTGAAGAGCTAAAGAAACTGGTGAACGTCATGGCAACGTACAAGATGAATGTCCTTCACCTCCATCTCTCGGACGATGAGGGATGGAGACTTGAAATACCCGACCTACCTGAGTTAACTAAGGTGGGGTGATTTATACCTCTTTGGAAACCTTACATTTTGTTTCAACAATCATGACATTTTTTCTAATCTCCATTTGTTGAGTTTTTATCTTTTTTTTCGATACCCAGATCGGAGGTCGTAGGGGTCACGACCCCTCGGAGAATGATTTTGTCATGTCCCTCCTGGGTTCGGGGCCTTTTCCTGATTTGAACAGCGGTTCCGGTCATTACGGGGTCGGCGAGTTTCGCGATTTTCTCAAGTTTGCTACCGAGAGATACGTGATGATCATTCCAGAGTTTGACATGCCGAGTCATTCCCACGCGGCTATCGTCAGCATGAAGGTTTGCTCGGAGGGTGGGCGGAGGGCATTTTGATCCGTGTTTAAATGGATTGATATTGGGTGGGTGGAGTTATTTAAGGTGGGTGGATGATCTGGTGTTTGTGGATTTATTTGAGATGAGTTGATTTATATGGATTGGATTGATTTTGGGGGTTGATTTATTTGGGGGGGGTGGATTGGTTTGGGATGGGTGGATGTTTTGGAGTGAGTGGATTTGTTAAATGTGGGTTGAATGATTGTGGATGGGTGGATAGATTTGTGTATATGATGATTATTTTTAGACTAGGTAGATTTATTTGGGGATGAATGGTGTTCAAAAATAATTATTTCGAGATTTTAGTTTGTTCAATATTTAAAACCTTTAAACAAGGCGAGGTACAAGGCGGCCTTAAAATCGGGGAAAGGGAAAACCGTGAACCCCCATTCAGACTTCTTGCTGTCTGACCTTCAAGACAACTCCATGTATCTGACGGGCCAGTTCTACTCCAGCTCGGCCATCAATCCGTGTCTCAGATCCACTTACAGGTTTGTCAAACACATCCTCAAGAAACTTGTGATTATTTACCAGGTTGGTTTGTGTGTTTTTGGTGTTAATCTAAGTGTGTATTATTATGTTGCGGATATTTGTCTGTGTGCTTATATGTGTGTGTATTTATATGTTCGTAACATTTGTTGCATCTTCTCTTTCATGTTTTCTTCAATCTTGTGGATTTTATTAGGGCAATGTTGATAGAAATTTGTGATAATCTTTTGATGGTATAGATGTATAAAATCTAATAACTGAAGCGATGATGATGATGATGGTGAATAATTATAGGGTGTAGCCCCCCTGAAATATTTCCACCTGGGAGGAGATGAGGTACCTGGGGACGCCTACTCTGCCTCACCGGCATGCGAAAGTCTCAAGTCCAAGTTGGCCAAGAAAAAAGGTTTATCTTGTAATTAATCTATACACATTTATATATTTAGTAGGGCTGATTATATTTTTATTATTTTTTTTTTCTTTCACACGCCTTTTCCAAGACAAGCCTTGCTCGAAGGCGAGAAAGGGTACTTGCAGAGGCAGCCATTTATAGGCGCCTACCCTTTTAGCAATGCGAGTGAACTCCTTGCTTAAGGGAGTTACGCTAGTGACGCCGGCGAGGTTCGAACTGCCGACCTAACGATCGACAGGCGAACGCTCTACCGCTTTGCCACCAGCGCTGATAACTGTAACTCTGGCTGTGCGAGTGGTTATGATGATGATGAGGATGATAATTTACCAGATAAATTAATATGGTGTCAATAGTGATGCAAGAGGTGATGATGTAAGAAGTGATTATTATATAATAATTATTATTTTTTGTTAATTCATTTTTTTGGAATGAATTAATTGTCCAATAAATTGAAAACGATAAATCAAATCATTTTGACAATCTTTAATGTGGCGTTAGTCAGATGACTTATAGGCTACGAAAACGATAAATAACTTTACGGTATCGATATTCGGTTTTTTCAATTCGTTCGATGACATGACAGGTTTGTCGTACTCTTCGTCATCGTCATCATCGTCGCACGACCTCAAAATCTACTTTGTCGAAAAAGTCGCCGGAATGGCGGCCCACTTCAACCTGTCTCTGATAGGCTGGGAGGACGCCTTCTCCAGAGGGGATGGCTCATTCATGACCCTCAACGACCTGGATTCTAGTAAAATCAAAAAAGTTCAAAAGGTCATGAGAGAGAACAAGATGGACGAAAAGAGCGAAGAAAGGAGGGAGATCGTTGCACAGTATTACTACAACTCGTGGGAGCAGGGTCTTGCCTCCAGACCATACAGTATGGCCAACAAAGGGATGAAAGTAAAAGAAAAAATGATTACAAATGTAGAGGGGGTTGATGGGGGCGGTTAAAATACGGGTTGCAGCGGCCATTGGTCAAGGGAGGAGATGACGATGTTGAGTTTAAAGCTCTGGATAGTGATGATGATGATTATAATGAAGGTGTTATTTCAACTGCATCACTGGTAATGATAATGATGGTGCATGCTGTAAGTAATACTGATCGTTATTGTGTTATGAACTATAAATTAATGAAGATGAGTGTTGTGATGATTGAACACTGTTTGCAATCACAGCAGCGATAGTGCTTATATAAATATAAGTGTATGTCTGATCTTAGATGTTATAATTAGCATTTTGTTAACCAGGTCATTCTATCGCCAATCACAGCCTTGTACTTTGACAGTCCACAAGAACCTGACCCCTTTGATTGGGGACTCCACTGGGGATCTAGGTCAGTTGATGAATGAATTTATTATTTTGCATTAACTTCTTTTATTATTTTTTTTATTATCTCTCTCTCTTTCTCTCTAAATAATTAAATTCATATTTTGTGTTTATTTAAATGCCTTGAATGTATTTTTTTTCATAATCTTAAGGACTTAATTAGTGAAACCAATACCGAACTGAAATTAGTTTCGGACTGGTTCAAAAGTAATATACTATCACTTAATGCAGCAAAAACTAACTTCATAGCATTCCACAAACATCGCTCTACGCTAATGCCAGCAGCCTCTATAGAAATTTTTATTGAAAACTCTCGAATAATTAATGTATCTTCCACTAAGTTTCTAGGAGTATATATCAATGAATTTCTTACATGGGATGATCATATAAGTAGTGTATGTAAAAAGTTTCTCGCAATATTGGTGTTCTTTATAAGTCTTCTCATCTATTAAGCAAATCTACTTTACTTACTATTTACGACTCTTTTATCTATCCATACCTCAACTATTGTAATATTATATGGTGTCCAACATCCAAGAAAGCAAGAAGACAATTTTCAACCCTGCAGAAACAGTGCATAAGAGTCATCTTCAAGGCACCTCGTTTTGCCTCTGTTTCCACATTTTTTTACCAAGGTGAATTGTTGAAATTGGACCAAATTTATATTTATCAAGTTTTAATTTTTATGTTTAAATATTTTAATAATGAATCAATCGAGATTTCAAAACGATACGGGAGATCCCGTATCGCCATTGAAACGATACAGCCTGCGGAAGAAGTCTCGTATCGATATAATTAGCGATACTTAAAATTTCATTCCCGATAAAAATCCCGAAAAAATATCGAGATTTTTTAAGAATATTTTCCAATAAATAACGATAGTCATACATATTTAATTAACGATTGTCACAACTGTGAATATTTGCAATTGATTCATCAACATTGATTAATTAATCTACCTATTGACAGAAGTTTATAACTATTATCATCCCCACTTTAAATTCGGTTTTCCAGACAGCCTGTAGCCCCATTATTTACTATTTTTAGTCTGGGAACCGGCAGCAAAAAAGCCACGCTCCTCTTAGGCTGCTAGTCGAGCTCTGCATACTACTGATACTACAAGCCCTACAACTACAAGGCAATCGTACTCGCTGACATCAATGACTATTATTATTAATGAGAATAATGAGTAATGTAATAGTAATGATCATTCTATGTTTATGTTTTGGTTTAGTCTGTTTCATAAAATTATTTTTTCAAATTTGTTACATTGAATTGGAATGATTATTTTAGTGTTTCGATATCCGTAATTTACCGTAATAGTAGCTCATCTAAGATATATCTTTATAATCTCGATGATATTCTTGGTTGTGTGTATGTGTGTGCCACCTGTAGTGTGAACGACAGTGCCGTAGCCCGTATCGTCTGCAGCTGGAATTCGAAACTTTCTCAGCTTCTTTCTTGCTATTGCTGCTAACCGCATTCGCCATCGCCTATAAATAAACACGCTGGGTTTTTTTCACTTTCTTAATTCTTGCATAGAGGCACTTTCTCGTGTTTGTCATCATTATCATGCCGCGTCACCGGGGTCAAATCTGGGAGTACTTTGAGGAAGAGACGGTCACGCAGAAAGTCAATGACAAAGATGTAGAAGTAAATCTTGCCAGATGCAAAGACTGCGGGAAACAGTATCATTTTAATTTAATCTTAGTAATCTAGTAATCTCAATCTCAGTAATCTGCAATCTATTTCTATCTCCATTGGTTTTTCCACTTTCACTATTTAATTGCCTAAAAATGTCGTTCTTTTGGTGTGCTAGAAGGTTTTCTACTTTTCAATTACTTGAAAAAATAATGTAAATTTGTTTTTTCATCGGCAAGTAAAATCATTTAATTAAATTGATCGAGATCCCGATATCGTATCGTATCGTATCGTTATTGTTCGAGGCGTCTCGTATCGTATCGTTTAATTCTAGGCAAAGTTCAGAAATCGTATTGTATCGTATCGTTCCAAAAAAATAACAGGACGCAGAAGCTTAATTCTAACAACCTACATATAGTAGATAATGTTAGAATAGGTGCTTATAAAACTAATCTTCGAAAATATTTCATTAAATACCTAGGCCCGAAGATTTGGAATAATGCGTTTGCAAATCTAAATATGTCTTCTTTACAAACCTTCAAAAAGTCAGCAAAGGTTTTCAGTGTAAATAAAGACTTAGATTGCTATACAAACATCTTATTATAATTTTACCTCAATTTTTTCAAATTTTTTTATGACATTTTCAGTTTTCTGTTGACTTTTTTTTCTTTTGGATTTTATTATGACTTTGTATTGACTTTATTTGTTTTGAGTGATTACAACATTTTAAGGTTGATTGTCTCGCGGAGGTAACTCCTTTCATCAACCTTGTTGAATTAATAAACGTTAAAAAGAAATTTAATTGCAGTATTTTACCTTCATGTCTACAGTTTTTAATAAGAGCATAGCCGGGTCCGGACCCGGAGATGCTGGGTCTTAGAGACCCGGTAGAACCTGGGCCTGGCGTGCAAAATGGCACTGGGTTCGGGTCTGAAAAATTTTCTGTTGTCTAGTAATTTAGCGTATTAAATTATAAACCTAACATAAACCCTAACCTCCAAGCATGTAAAAAGTTATAGCGAATAATTGAATACGCTAAAATACGAAATTACGGTGTTTTGAATGATTACTAAACATTCTTCAACAATATACTACACAGTAATTAACATTTTTATCAGCCAATACTATTAATATAATAAATTAATGAATGAAATCTGTCTTTGTTTAACACGTGGAATCTTGGATGGATTACAAATAATATTTAAATTTTAAATCGCTAGGTGGTTTCAGTGATGTCAAAGTAAGTAAGGAAATATTAATGTTGCCTCTAGAATAGGCAGTCGCACGAAAATTTAAAATATATATATATACTTGCTGGGTGCCCGGAGTTGCCCGAACTTGGTCACACGCTCCACTTTTACGCCTGGCTCAACCTCACCCAACAACTCTTCCTGAACCGAACCACCAGCCACACAACTCTTACAACGGAAGCCAATAAGATCTTTCAAACTACCCAAAATGCCACTGCACCTTTTATGGACCCAACTCTTACAATCCACACAACAAATAGAATTGGAGCCAACACCTTTTCTGCATACACTGCATGGCCATTTACCCGACTTCTCCACCTGTCCCATTCCTGCCCGACACTTCATGATTTTTGTCTTACTCGCATTCACTCTAAGGCCTTTCGCTTCCAAGGCAATTTTCCAGATCCTTAACTTTTCCAGGAGAGAATCTTCTGTCTCAGCTAATAAAACAAGATCATCAGCATAGAGCAGTTCCATTAGCAAGCCTACCCTGAGCTCCCGTGATAAGGCCTCTAAAACAATGATATATAGCTATTAAAAAAGATTTTTGCGTATTAAAAAACTTATAAACAACTAAATAAGAATGATTGCTTCTGGCTATACAACTATAGCTTATTACCTAGCACCCAGACTCGGAATTTCCGGGTATTGGCTCTGAAGACCCGGACTCGGACCCAGAACGGAATTTTAGACCCGGCTATGCCCTATTTTTAATTTACTTGTTTGTATTTTTTGAGTTCTTCTGATGGTGGTAAACATTTCAATTTTCCAGATACACCGACACGAGGAGAGCTTTCCACTTGACCCCGAACGACCTCTTCAACTCGATAGACTACACATTCAACGGGCAGCCAATCAACAGGGACATGATCTGCATGCAGCACTTCTGCGAGAAACTTTTAAAACCCCAGAATGTTCTCGGTATGTTCGTCCTTTTTTGAATTTTTTCTTTGTTTTCGAGTAGGGGAGAGGGGAGGGGAGGGAAAGGGGAGGGCTTCCCGCCAAATGTATGTTTTCATCTATTGATTCATTATCGGTTTCTAAGTTGATTTGTCTGATAAACTGTCTGTTCAATCATTTGTCAATATATCTACCCAATGAAAGATGACCTATCCTGTAAAATATAATTCATTTTCTTGATTTCTTTCTGTCTCCATTCAGGTACTTTTTTATAGAACTAGTTTTCTATACGGGTATTCTCCTGTGCTTGTTGGCAAGGACAATGAGAATAATGGTGGTGTCAGACTGTTGATTTCTTAGTCAATTAAAATACTCATTGCAGTTGTTTTTTAACATATTTATTTCTGCATTCTACTAATCCAGGTATAGAAGCTGTCATGTGGAGCGAGTTGATAAGGACACCTGAGCGAATGCACGCCATGCTCTTTCCACGCCTGCTGGCCGTAGCTGAGAGGGCCTGGCACAGAGCTGGCTGGGAAGATGTGGCCGATGATGGTTTACGTATGTGGTTTGTTTGGTTGTGTGTGTGTGATTGTTCTATGGATTTGTCCGTGATGAAGCCCTTGTGGTGTCAAATGGTGTTTTTATTGTAGATAATATATTAATGTGAAGTACTGATGCTTATGTTAAGATGCTGATGTGAATGTGAAGAGGCTGATGTTAATGTGAAGAGGCTGATGTTAATGTGAAGATGCTGATGTTAATGTGAAGATGCTGATGTTATTGTGAAGAGGCTTATGTTAATGTGAAGATGTTGATACAAAGGAATATGAGAAATTTTTCGATTATAAATTAAAATAAGTGGATTATTTTTAATATAATTTTATTTGAATTATTTTTTTTAATAAATAATCATCTGAATTTTTGATTTTATAATATAATCAATGACTTTAATTATTTACTTTTTTATTAATTAGAATCAATAAATAAATCATTGTTTTCACTGAATAACATACAAATATTATATAGTTAAATATTTGATTGATGATAAAATGGCCAATTATTTTATTTTAATATATATATATATATATATATATATATATATATTTATATCCACTTGATAGTGAGAAGGAATCTGAGGAAAAAAGATTGGGATCGATTTGCATCCATCGTGGGCCACAAGGAGTTAGAAGCATTGGAGGCCATGAAGGTCTCTTACTACCTACCCAGGCCTGGTGTCACGTGAGTGGGTTGATACTGCAGAGCTGTTAAGAGGCATTTGGGTAAAGAGTGAGTGGTCTTTGGTGACTAGATTGGTGCACGAGCAATAAAAAATTGGCCTGCTGACCACTCTATTAGCGACAATAGTTATAGATGTTTGGTTGATTGCAATTTAAATAATTATGGCAGATGTTTGCTTATTCAAAAGAGTAAGTATTTCGCCATCATCATCATCATCATCATCTGGTCATCATTATCATCGGATCATCATCATCATTATCATCGGGTCATCATCATTATCATATCTAAATGTATCTCCACTAGATTTCGAGAGGGTCGCCTGCTAGCCAACACAATGTTTCCGGGCCTGAAGATGCAGATGAGCGAAGACGGCGGAGTCACCTGGAGGAACTTCCAATCGGGTGAAATCTGGAAACGAGACGATGAAGCTGTCCTGCTCATTTCTACCATGTATGTCGTCTTATGGTGTTTGTAATATTCGTGGTGAAGATTATGGATGATTATTATGATTATGATGAAGGTGAAGGTGACAAAGATGATGAATTTTAATTTAATTTTTTTATGCGCAGTTCGTACGACGGTTCGAGAAGGAGTACTCCAGTGAGAATTCGAGTCAAAGGAGGACAGAGAGTGATGACGTTAGTGTCGTCCCATGTCGGGATGAACATAATGATCTGGGTCGTGATGGTGGTGGTAGGGGTGGTGGTGGTGGTGATAGTCTGAATGACAGAGGTGATAGTTGTGGATGATGATGGTTATTAAGATTGCATTGTCTGTTACTATGACATTGTTTGTTACTGTGACGTTGTTTGCTACTATGATGTTGTCTGTTACTATGACATTGTTACTATGACGTTGTTTGCTACTAGAGCTAGACCGAAACCACTTTTTTGAGTTTCGCCGAAACTGCGACCGAAACTATGTAAAACGTTTTCACCGAAACCAAAACCGAACCTCTTAGTTTCGGCCAAAACCGAACCATCATTTTAGGACTTTTGCAATTAAAAAATTGAAAAAGACGTTAATTTGCAAATTTAATTTTTTTTCAATCTAATAACACAAAAATATAATTTTTCTTATTCAAAATGTGTATAAAAGTAATAAAATCATTCAATATCAATCAATAATTACATCCAAACAATCGAAGATTGTATGCAACAAATAATAATTTTTTAAAATTTTCACCTAGGAGTGAATTTAGACGATCCGCATAAATTTGACCGGCCGAACTGAACATTTGCTCACTTGCTATGCTAGTAGGTGGTGCCGACAAGAACTTTTGTGCAACAACTTCAAGTTGCGGGTATTGGCTGTTATGCCAATAAGCAAAAATGTTGGTTGAACGAGGTAGATGTGGTGCTTGGAGGTACGATTTCAATTCCACCTCAAATGTTGAATCTCTTGTTTCATTTGCCTTTGTTGATGGTGTCAAATGAGCAATGTCGTGATCATCCCAAAGAGTAGTGAGTAGAAGACCTCACGGACACGGATTTCTGTATTGTCACGGATGCTGACGTTGCACTTCTTAATTCGCAAACTGAGTCATTGGATGAAACATTATCTTTTTTATTCATCAGTTCTAAAAAGTGTATAACTGTATTTTTTGCAGTTGCCGTACCTATATCGTCCAGATATAAGGTTTTAAGCCTGGTATCCAGCATCGTAGCTGCTGTGTAATGACAAGACGTTTTTACTTGCGCAAATCGTTTGTTTATAAAATCTCGTAGCGCCGCTTTCATGTGCAGCAACCCCTTATCTTCTTCTGTATTGTTTGATTTCTGCATTTTTTGTAACAACATTGTTACGATTGGGATCACAATTGCTACGCAAGCTTCATCTGAGCATATTTCTAACGTTGCATCATAAAATGGTTTCAAGACTAAAACTATCCTTTCCAATAACTCCCAGTCTGAATTTGACAGCGAATCAATTTCGCCATATTAAACGCTGTAAAGATTCAATGTTTTTTTTGCTCTTTCATACGTTGAAGAATCATGTAGGTACTGTTCCATCGAGTTTCAACATCTTGTATCATAATATGCTGAGGAACAGAATAAGAATTTTGAATTTAATTTAATTTACGAACTGCAGAGTCGCTGTGTTTAAAGTGGGAGACAATTTTTTTTTATGCTTTGACAAACTTCTCTACCGACAATTGAGTGAATAACGCATCATTGAGTACTAGTTGCAGTGTGTGGGCCATACAATCTATGTCATCTATTTCTACAAATCTCATCGAACAGATCATATTTGCGGCGTTATCACAAACTTCAAGATGAATTTGTGTTGTAAACACGTTGAACAACTTTTAATTTTTTTGCAGGTTCAGTTTCGGTTTATGCCGAAACCTAGCAGAAAATAAACCGAAACTTTACCGAAACCAGAGCAGCCGAAACCGATTTTAAGCCTGGTTTCGGTGCCGAAACTGTAACCGAAACCGAGTTTCAGTCTAGCTCTATTTGTTACTATGACGTTGTTTGTTACTATGATGTTGTTTGTTACTATGATGTTGTTTGTTACTATGATGTTGTTTGTTACTATGATGTTGTTTGTTACTATGATGTTGTTTGTTACTATGATGTTGTTTGTTACTATGACAATGTTGATGAGACAGGGCTTTTGATGCAGCACACCGATTGGAGTAACAAATAAATTTTTAACGTTTCACGTGACGATGACAGCATCAAGAATGCAGACAGCAGTGCCATCGAATTCAACAACATCAACAACAACAACAATGTGCTACGAAACTACTCGTCGGTGATGAACTGAAGGTGAAAGCAGATGAGAGAAAGCAAATTCATCATCTGCATGTTATATTGTGGAGTTACAACTTGCACTTGTTAACTTTCCATCTCATTGTGTGTGTGTGTATGTATATTTAACATCTGGTCCAGCAGATGTCAGCATATTGATTGATTATATTTTTTTAAATGTGTTTTTATTTGATTTTTTTATTTATTGTTTTTTTTTTAAATTTGAGTTTTCACAAAAATGTGCATTTGTTTACTTGAAAGAAATCCTATTTTCCTTACGTGGCTCGTACCGTTATCAAATTTTTTTGTTTTGTTTGTTTTTATTGATTTAATCGCCTGCAGTTTGGTCAACTCAATGAACCGACCGACCAGCGCTCTGCGTTTTTCCATTAACTGAATTATTTTTTTCTGTTAACAAGTAAATTAAATTATTTTTATTATAGTGCTGATTTATGATGCTAGAAATGTGGTCTGCATTTATTGGTTATTTCTCTTTTTACCTCTCTCTCTCTCTCTCCTCTTCTATTTTCTCTTTATCTCTCCACCTCGAAAGCTGTCGAGAAACGGGTTGAAAATGATTTTGAGAGTTTTCAAATTTAAATTAAGAAAAACTGGTTCTATCCTACTGTCTTTGTTTTCAGGTTTTTTGCTTTAGTTTTTGTTTGCCCTCTAATGTGAGTCTGAATGTAGCTATGTATATTAGTTTTTGTTTGCCCTCTTATGTGAGTCTGAATGTATGTATGTATGTTTGTGTGTGTATGTATGTATGTTTGTGTGTGTATGTATGTATGTATGTATGTATGTATGTATGTATGTATGTATGTATGTATGTATATGTGTGTGTGTGTATGTATGCTTCTTTGCATTTATGAATATGGTATGTTGGCTTGTGGTTACTTGTGTTTGTATATCAGTGCGTGGTTTATGACTTTATAATATATACCTAGTTTTATGAGTTTACTCCAACCGTTTAGGTGACAATTTCAATTGCTGCTACAAACAAACAGGGAACGTGTTGCTACATTTTCTCATCTCTCTTCTATTTTGAAATAATTTCTCGACTAGCTACACTGCCATTTTTTCTATTTAATTCTGTACTTCAAGTCTCTCGTGACATTTTGCTTTCTTCTCTCTCTTAATTTTTGTTTTTGTTTTTTTTATGTTTTCGATATTTTGTTTGTTCATTCCTTTTTTTCTTTCTTTTGCTACTACTAACTTATGGTTGATAATATTTTTGTTTTGGTTTTTGAAAATATTTCTCTCGTGTCGCTACTTCGCTACTTTCCAGAAAATCGACCAGGTTCCTGGAAGATACTGCCAAATACAGCTTGAACTGTAATCTATGCCTTCAAAATGTTAAAAATAATAAATATTTGTAATATTGATTATAGTAATAATAATAACTATGATAATAAAGTTAATTGTAGTTTTGTTTTGTATTTTGTCAGTTTTAACTCAGTTTTGTTGGTAATGTATTTAATTTGATATTTATGTGAGCCCTTTCTCGTATAATTTCAGTTGTTCGGCATTTTTATGATTAATTTTACATTTTATAATTGTTTTCAGTTTAATAATTTCAATATTTCTTGGTTTTTTATGATATTTTTTTCAATCTGATATTTTCAATCCATGGCTAAACAATTATTAAATCATTTTGCTAATTTTTTTTTCCAAATTGATCATTTTTTAATTGTCTTATATAGTATACTTATTGGACTGAAAATAAATTTGTATGGGCTATAGGTAAATTAATGTCTTACAGATGGAATTGTTAGTTGATTTGTTCTGACTAACAGTTGAATGATCTGTGTGGTTTTGTCAAGTCTTTGTTCAGTTGAAATGTTTTTTTTCTGGTTCTCTGTGTCAGTGACTGAGTACATTCCATTATTTGCCTCGCTCTGTCGTGTATGTAACGTGGTTGAAATTTATATTGCGTCAACCTACAAATGTGTGTGGCCATGACATGGTTTAGTTCTTTCAAATGTTGCGTTCGTTTTCTTGTTTTATATAGTGGATCTGCCTAATTTTGTGGTAATAAATTGTTTAATAATAGGCTGTGAGGCCAGCTTAGCTGCTAGCGTCAAAAACTGCTAGCGGTGTTCCCACCAGTTTTACAACAAGAATTTTAAAAATGCTGTTAAATGTTGTATTTTATTATTGGGCATTTAAAGTAACTCGGGCAGGTTTTTATATAATTAGTTGAAAATTAAAATGGCCGTCAAAAAAAGCCTTAAAATGTCAACTCTGCCACAGGCGTTGTTTACAAATATTCAAAATTTCGTGGTGAGAATGAAAGCTCTCTCGGTTAAACGATAATTGTTTTTTAGCGAAATTCAAGGGTACCTTAATTCAACTTTACTCATTAGCAGACAATGATTTGTCGCGCAACTTGACAACGACAGCACCTTAGCAACAGTCGCAGGCGGTTGATTGTTGTTGCTGAATGAAATAAATAATATATTTGTTCAAACACGTTTCAGATGTTTTTCATTCCGATAGTTGACATCTTTTATAGAGGAGAGCCATGCTTTGATTCTCTTTTTAATATTGATCGCATGCATGCGTTCGTTAAATAAAATAGTTTTAAATTTTTTTTTAAGTTGTAAGTTTTACAAAATTAATTCTTGTAATATATTTGCGAAACGGAAATCATTTGTCTGATTATTGCGGATTTTCTATAAAGTTTATTTTGTAATGAAGCTAAATTAACTCAAATTAAAATGCTTGAAGGAGATTATTAGTTAGTTAATATAATAGAAAAAATATAAATCAATTAAATATGGATGCTGGACATGATGATTCAAAAGGGAATGCAGAACTTGTCTCAAGATTTCGTCCTGGTTGGTTAATATCAACACAATTCTATTTTTTAAATTAAAAAAAGTTGTTAATAACTTTACTCTTTATATCAAATAATAACATTTATTTTTGTTTTAAGAAGTTGAGTTTTATCACTTTTATCATCATTAAGTTAATCCTGATTGTGTGTTATGTTCCCTACTGTTGAGAGTGCTTTGTAAACTGACATATTTATTAATTTTTTTCTAATTTTGCAGAAGAACCAACTTTTCAGCACAAAAGAAGAGTTAGCCCAAGTCCTCCGAGATATGGTAAGTGCTGATGGTAGGTGGATAAGGGTTGCGTCAATTTTAATCTCATGGTTTCACTGCATTCACCTTGCTTGGCACCTCCAAATTTTTAATTGATCATAATTAATAGAAATTTCAAGCTTGGGAAAATTAATTTGTTTAAATATGTACTAATAAATATTAATTTAAACTATTACCATTGCTCAAGGCTACTAATAATTTTTAATGGCAGCAGTAGGACCTGATTTTTTTACAGTTCAATTCATTCGTTTAATTTTGTCAAGCGACTCGTGAGCCGAACCTGCCAATTAGGAAGAAAACGCAGCTTCTACATCATCAGGATGACAGAGAGGATTTCATCATCCTTGGCGACCAGTCAAAGTTTCGGCTCAACATGATCCCCTACAGGGTGAGATCCCACTCTGCCCCGGTCTGTTGATTTTTTTTAATACTATTTTTAGCTTGGAAATTTTATTGTTTTTTTTTTAGAATAAAGAATTTGCTATTTGCATTTTAGAGGTACAGCGACAGCACTGACATGCTGACGTGGCTTGCCAACGACGAGGACTATGTGGAAGACGTCCGCCACCACCCTGGTGACTACTACAATGCTTACTCCCTCCGTCACCATGGTGATGGTCGGTCCGGTGGAGTCAGAGGTGCTGCAAGCCACGAGGCTGCCAGCAACGCCGACGACAACGATGTCGTTAACAACACAATAAATCCTAAAATCGATGATGACAGCGCGTCCGACGTTAGCGATCGAAATGCCAGAGAAGCAGCAAATGTCAAAATTCTTCCATCTAAATCCATCAAAAATTTTCAACTGCAGACCAAAAATTCTGCAAAACAAAAGTCCAACAAGGCAGCTTTTCCTGACGGCAGAAGCCAGAAAGGCGTTTTTTCCAATGCTAAAGTCGTTAGAAACCCGGTGCATATCGGTGCCAAGCCTTCCGGTTTTGGCCATTTCTCTAGAGGTTCTCTTAATAGGTCAAGAAATGTCACTGCGAGCAAATCAAACTCTGGCACCGTCAGTACCTTAAAAGCAAAAGATAAGAATCAACACAAAAGTGGAGAACTCCTGTCCAAGAGCGATGTCGAAAAATTTCTGGCTGACAGGCACAGGGAGAAAATTAAAAGTGACAAAACGAGAGCCAAGCAAAAAGATGATGCTCGAAAAATTCTCTCAGAAAATGAAACTCATAATAGGGGGAATCAGAAGGCTGCTCCGACGGTTCACTACAAGGAGAATGAAACGCGAAAGAAAAGCGACGAATCTCTCGGAGAAATGATAGTGAACCGGAGCAACGAGAATCGGAACAACACCGCAGGGGGTCACATGGCCGTAGACCACCGGGACCCGAATGACGGTCCGCACCGCAAGTCTCGATCGGAAAATCGACGACGTCAAAGGACCATGTCAGAGTACCAGAATGAGTTTCAGTGGGCGGGCAACCGCAACGAGTCTGCTGTTATCCGAGATTTTTCTACTCCTCTTCAAAAAAATGTCAGTCTTTGTTTTGTTTTATTTTATAATTGTTGCTATTTTATATTACAATTAATTTAATTCAATATGAATCTCTTGTACTCAAATTCCAATCAAATAATTAAATCCAATATTATTTTTATAGCAAATAAAGCATTTTTTGCTTTTATTTAAGTTTTTCTTTTTTTGGTATTTAATCGTTTATTTTTTTATGTTCTTGGAAATATAATAATCAGTTTGTTCGGTTAGTGTTAAAATCATAATAATCATCCTGATATTTGTTAATTTTATTGTTTTATGAAGTCTCTTAACAAAAGCCTTCCCACACTGAGTTGGCTCAGTTTCAACAAGGAGCCTCCTCGCGACCTCCACTCCGAGTACCAGGATCAGTTCCGACCGAAATCGGCCGTCGACTTTCGCAGTCGCGATCAGTCTTCTTCTCCGAGTCGTCCTCACCATCGTCGTCATCATTATCATCACCATCACAACGTTCTCGGTCAACGTTACTACGACGATGCAGACGTTGACGACACCAACGGCAACCCGATGAAGAATGCAAGCTCGCTTAAAAGTCGGCAATTTAATTAAATACTACTATTAATTAAATAGTAGTGGTGTAATAATATTTTAGTTATAGAATTTAATGTTTTTAATTAATTAATTAATTAATAATTATCTATCGTTTTATCAGCTGGTGTTAATTATGGCAAGACCGTCCAGCGGGCTAATGGAGATGGCATAGGCGTTAAAGATGATGACACCAAAGAGATGAAGGTCGGTGACCCAAGTCATAATGGAGATGCAAAAGCAGATGATCCCGATGAAAATGGCGATGTCAATGTCAATAACTTGATGCTAACGGATAACATGAATGAGTTAGTAATCTCTCCATTAACATGTCTTCCTCTTTTAATAGCAAGAAAGATAGAAAAAATATTAATTCCAGGCAGTGGAGTAGATTTCATATATTATTTATTTTTTTCATTCCAGTTCTTCCATCAATCAGAATTCACACAAGGAGCTCTTCCACGGTCGGCACCATCGGAACCGGTCGGAGTACGAGGTGAAGTTCGTGTCTCCTTCCGAGTACCGGCTTGTCGATGGCATCTGGAAAAAGGCTGGGGGACATCACGACGAAGATTTCCATTTAAATCGACCGATTCTTCGGGACGTATTCAAAAGCGAGTACGCCCGGGAATACGTTGACAAGAGCAAAGACCTCTCCGCAGTCATAAATGACAACACATTGTTTTCTAGACGAGGTCGGTTTGACTTCTACAACTCGCGCAATGTTAACAACAGTATTAAAGGTGACAGTATGATTGGCCAACGCTCAGACGGTTTGATCCAATGGTTTCCGTACAATGAGGCTGCTAACGATCCCAGGAGCGAATTAAAAAGTAATTACAACAACCATTCACGCAACGTTTTAGACAATCTCGATGATGCGGGAAACAGTTTCAACAAGCCAGACAACAATTTCAATGATGTTGAAAGTAAATTCAATAGTACGGGGAGTAATCAAAACAATGTTACAAATACATTCGTCAATTCCGCTGCATCTCCAAAGCCCCTGGGAAGAGACTGGTTTGATCATATACTGGAGCTGAGACGGAAGGCGGATGAATACCGGTTGCGCGGCTTCGGGACTACTTTTTCTCGGGACCATCTCGCTCAGCTGCGATCCGACAACCTACATTTTTGGGATGCTTCGAGCAGCGACGAATCCTCTGAGCAGCAGTACGAAAGGAGGCTGGCGGAAAATGGAAGAAATAAAACTGAAGAAAAAAGTTTTTATTCCAGCAATAACGGTGAAGCGTTACATCGGCATAGTCATCTTCATCGTCAAGGAAATAACAAATCAAAACAGACTTCAAGAAGTCATGCCAATGCTGAAGACAATGACTTTTCTGATGGCGAAAATCCTCCCGAGTTCAATGCTCATAATAAAAGCCTCGGCCGCATGCGTTCTCAGGGAGGTGAACTGAACTATCCTAGTGTCAAATCTGCGAATACCACCGGAAATTCAAGTTCTCACAAAGTGGATTTTGCTCCGAAAGCCGGTTATCTCTCTGACGTCTCAAATCTTTCAGACAGTCTCAGCAGCTCTCTTTCTTTGGCTGAAGAGGTCTTAGAGAGGGCCAAGAGCAGGAAGAAACGACTGTTATCTACAAAATGATTCTTTGTGCCATTGTCTATTATTATTTTTTAACTACTTTGAAGTGTACATTCCATTATGTATGTTGTCGATGATTTTTTTTTGTTTATGTTATTCAATGTTTGCATGAGCTGTTAGATTTTATCTGCAATTTTGCGCTTGCCAGGATGTATTGGGTTAAAGCAGCTTGCGTTGTGGGGCCGAGAACGCGTTTCATCTTTAAAAGTGCCAAAATAATTATTATTACGTTGAATTGAAATTAGTACGTGTTTTGAAGAAATATTGAAAAAGTTAAAGCTTAGTTTCCATGTTGTTGTTTTTTTAACCTCGATTTACTTTTAATGTTTTGAAATCGCGCGAGAATTTTTGGTGCGTGGCTACTTGGTTTGTTATTGAGTGATTTAAGATAGATCCTTGGCAAGGTAATTGCATCATTGTCTTTATGGATTAAAAGTCTATATTCAAAAATTCACGAAACCTTTATACCTTCCTAAAGATGCTACGAAATTCGTGTGACATGGCGTATTCAAATCAGTCAAGTCATAATAAAAGTTACTAAACTACTACTAACTACTAACTCGACTTAACTTGAATAACTTAACTTAAGGCTTAAGGTCGAATTTTAGGAAGGATGTCAGCATTCAAATTGAATAAAAACTAGGCGGAAGTATGTGTGCTGTTATCGCACGAGTGCTAGAATTGCTAGAAATGGTTGCATGGTTAGGGCTCTAAAGCTCTAATATTCTAATGATCTAAATCTTCTAATCAAAAATCAAGTCTTAAGTAAAAGTAAAGGACTCAGTGGTTTGGTTCAGGTGATTAGAGTTATGTCAAGTGTAATGGAGTACCAGTTTAACGATGGGGTTCAGCACATTCAGATTTCAGAGACACGTGCGGGTGGCAGGTAACACTGATCCCATATGCACGAGCAGTTCCCGGCGCTGCTGTGGTATTATCAATACGAAGTAGCGCCCTAATGTTCAATACATGGATGGCAAACAACTAAACTAAACTAAGGTGCGTGAAGTTAGCCACGGAAAATTTCCTATAGTAAAAGGCCTAGCTGAAGCGTTTTTAATTCCTACATACACTTTTCAGAATATGTAAGTTTCATTTTGATTAGACGATTGGTTTAGGCGTGAAAAAGAAAAACCTTTTCGTAGTTACTTTAGTATGGGATTTTGGCGTAAACTTCAAAAATCGATTAAAAATGAATTCCTACATACACTTTTTTTATTTTTTTGATAAATAGGATAAATCATAAGGATTCAGAATATGTAAGTTTCATTTTGACTAGATGATTGGTTTAGGCGTTAGAAATTAAAAACGCATCAGCTGGGCCTTTTACTATAGGAAAATTTTCCGTGGCTAACTCGTCGGTGGCTAACTTCACGCACCTACTACTAAACTAATGTTTTGCCTCCTTTTGAAGTCCATATTTTGTTGATCCCTTTTGTGTGCATGCCAATAAATTTTATTAATGAGTTTATTTAAAACAAAGCGATAAGACCAAGGAAATAAGTTGAACTGATTGATATAATCAAAATAAGTTTGTTCTAGAATAATTTTCCTGCAGTTTTATTGGATGTTAGCTTGCATTGTTCAGTCACTACCAGTTGTAACTAATTTTTTGTAGATTTTCTCTTGACTGGAAAGTTTTAATTAACTTGACAAATTTCATTCAGAATGTCGTACAGGTTGGAACGGGAAGTTGACCAACAGGTGGCCTCGTTCATCTCAGAAAGCATAATTATGATCTGCAAGCGCAGCTTGAAGTTTAAAGAACAGCTGAAAGTTGAGGGGACGATAGGGATCACGGTGGATGGCGTCAAGATGTGCTTCGTTCATCTTAACGAAATAGTCGAGCAGATCGTTCCCACGTTTGATCTCACGAAAGTTGCCAAAGAAAGTCGCGTCGTTCGAAACGTTGCCAGCGAAAATAACATCTTTGTGGATCAAAAAGATGTCTTGAGTCTTGATAGTGAAGCCAGAAGCGACAAGTTTTGTGTTGTACCGAACCGTGATTTTGACGCGGGGGTGATCGGAAACGTGGGGCACTCAACCGGGCAATTTACGTCGGATGAAGAGATCGATGTCGATAAATTGAAACAAGAACTTGTCGATGTTGACGAGATTGGTTACCTGTGCACAGAAACAAATTTTTCTTCTAATCAGTGCAGTTTTGTTTCTTCCAACAAGAACACAGCTCCAATTTCTACCGACCAGCCCTTTGTTATGAATGAACGATGGGTTTGTCAATTTTCTTCTGCTGGATTGCTTGTCGTATAGATTAAAAATTTTCTATCATATCAATAAGCTTGACCATTATTCTTTCATTCTCTAACTTTTTCTAATTACAATTCAGGTCATAAAACAAGAAGTTAACGAGCAGTGTGTAACTGACACGCCCCCTGTCGATAATATTGTGGGTTTAGTTAGCATCTGTTGTGTTGAATGATTAAAACTTAATAAATTTGAATTTGCTTTTTCCTAATTATCTTAAAGTGAATAACATTTACCTAATGCAAGCATTATTACTGCTTTCTTGTAATCAATGAATCATCAGTGTTTAGCTCAGAGCAATGTAGTAAGTAAAAGTCCTCAAGAGCAACTGACACTTTTGCTCGGAACAGAATTTTTTCAAACCGTATCTGTCCTATAGGAGCTTGTTCTCGAAGAACAGAGAGACACGAAAAGCGGACACTTTTGCTTTCTCGAGTTTGATCGCTCTTCAGGACTTTTACTGTACTTGGAAACACTGAGATAAAATTAGCATTCTGTTCTTGTTAGGACAGCAATCCGAATCATCTCAGCGAACCCATCCCCGGACAAGAAGAGAGGCCTACTACCATCGACAAGACAGTCAAGCCACCAATTACTGATCGTTCAGAATTATTCGTTAGTTTTTGTCAAATGTTTTGCTTAGCTGAGAAACGTCCAAATCTGTGTTTAAGGAAATAGATGCTTGAATTATTGATGTTTGCATGAGTTAGTTAAGTTAGTTCATTCCTTTATGTGTTGTTTTGAGCAGTTGCACAAAGCTAAGCCTTGTGTGACGGTTAAAAATGCCAGATTATTTCTTCTTTTTTACATATATACATTAATTTGATTCTTTTTTTTCTCTCAGGATGTCAAAAAAATTTTGTCGAAAACCGCCAAAGGAACGGAGATCCTAGACGAGTATGTCACGATCGGAAAGATACAAAACAAATACGAAGCTCTGAGAATGATCGTGCACAGCATGACTGATCGCTACGGATTGTTAGTGTTTCATAGAAATAATATAAATTTTTCATGAGTCTCAGGAACAGAATACAGAATCAAAATACCAGGGGCCGAACTGTAGAGGCAACTGGGTTTTGGAGGAGGTTGCCGATGTTGTGAGGCCTGACTGGTTGAGGTGGTTTGAACATCTCGAGCAGGAAAGCAAAGATGATTGGGTATCTGCTTATAGAGATGGCTGGGTATCTGCTTGTAGAGATGGCTGGATATCTGCTTTTTAAAACTTTGAGATGGTTGGGTATTTCGAAACTAAGTTCAGCCAAATCGATTGTGCGGTCTTTGATTAAAGCAAAACACTAGAGTTTCATGCCCAACACAGTAGTTATTAGCCAAATGGGTAATCACACACGACTCTAACTGCCAATCTTTTGATTTTAATTTCATGATGAGTTTCATTGTAAATAAAAATAATTTAATAAAAATGATTTTTTATTAATGTTAATGTAAACGATATATTTATCCATCAAATTTCTCTGCGGTATATCATTTTGTAGCCGGTCAAATGTCTTATCGCAATCCTGCCAATGTCCGTTAACTTAACCTTAACATTTTTAAATTTCTAGTTTCAGATGTTGTAAAGACCATTTAAAGATCTCTTATCCTCTTTTTTTGCAGGTATCCAAAAAATGAAGTTAAAGAGGAACTTGCTAAATCGATTGTAAAGGCTTTTCCTTGCTTGGGGAGTCACGGACCCCTCGGTTATGTTAGTTTTTAAGTTTTGATCTTAAATTTGTATAATTATTACAAACTTTTATTTAGGTTACAATCTCTGTGTGTGTGTGTGTGTGTGGCTTTCTCTGTACACAAATCTTGCAAGTTAAATTTAACCAGCTTTTTGACTAGCTAGAAAGCTGAAACTTTCAGCATAGCCTCATATTGGAAGACAATACATAATTCAATTAAAAAAAAAACTTTATTTGAACATCTTTCGTATTTCTAGATCTAGTGTATTTGAAATTAAAGTTTGTATTAAAAAACTTGTTTTTTCCTTTACTTGATGCTCTTAAAGATCCACGCATGAGCACAAAAAACATTAACCAAGCTTTTTTGTCATAATTGATCTGATGATATATAAATAAATTGCTAGAATATATATATTAGGGCTCAGTTTTTGGCAATACCGTCAAATACCGGTTCCGCCGGTATGAAGGGTGCCGGTATTGAACAATCGGCATTCAGCACATCACGCGTAAAAGTCAAAAAAGTTAAAGACCTACAGCAGCAGTATAGGCAGTGCTATTTACCTGTATGCCTATTGTTTGCTATATTTCAATTATGAACAACGGTTCTTAGCAATGGCATAGCAATAACGGTCTAGCACCGTTTCCATTTGTTAACTAAACCATGACTAATTGTAGTTTGGTTTAGTTTAGTTTTATCGTCTGAGCTGGCGACTGACCGCGGACGGTAACGCTAACGCACTTTCAAACACTATTTCTAGTCATCTTCAGGCATTCGACATTATACCGGTACCGGTAGTACCGATTTTTGGCCGGGAAATACCGGTACAGACAGAAAAAAATCATACCGGCACAGCCTTTATATATATATATATATATATATGTGAAACATCAAGTGCATTGTTAGAATGCTTCATTAAAACCTGATGTCAAGATTTTATAAAATAAATATTTGGCCCAGCAGTGCTTGTAGCTTACTTAGCTCAGCAGTGCTTGTAGCTTACTTAGCACAGAAGTGCTTGTAGCTTACTCAGCTCAAGCACTGCAATGACCAGAGATGATGACACTGCCATCCTTTACCTGAAGGAGTTTAATGATTCTATCTTTGTTGTCGTCAAAAAAGCATGTTGTGATGTTATTATCAATTTTGTCTTCTTCAACTTGTTGTTGATATTTATTTAAATTTACCGAATAGCCCACGTCAGTTTCATTCATAATTATATCCTAGAGCTGTTGGTTAATTACAAATTATTTGCGCCGTAATACCGATAATATATATTACTATTATTACTTGTATTAGAATGTGGGAATTTGTATTTACTTTACAAACATTAGCGCTGCAATACCGATAATATGTTACTATTTTTACTTGTATTAAAATGTAGGAATTTGTATTTACTTTATAAATTATTAGCGCCATAATACCGATAATATGTATTATTATTATTACTTGTATTAAAATGTGGGAATTTGTATTTATTTTACAAACAGTAGCGCCATAATACCGATATGCCTGTATATCAGCCGGTATTTGGCAATATCGGAAAATACCAGTTCCGCAGGTATGAAGGATGCCGGTATTGAACAATCGGCTTTCAGCACATCACGCATAAAAGATGAAAGAGTGAAAGACATACAGCAGCAGGATGGGCAGTGCAATTTACCTGTATGCTCATTGTTTGCTACACTTCAAACAGGCTTGCGGAGCCGCCATTTTTTTCTGTGGCTCGGCTCCGGCTCCCGAAAATTTGACGGCTCCGGCTCCCTATAAAGGGGGTGTCACACGGGACAAACTTGCGCAAACGTGACTGAAACATTTTTAACTGTTTATGCTTACACTTTATCAGTTTATCTACTCTACTTATATGACAATTGTTAATATTAAAACCGACCATTTTGTTTTTAGTCAATTTTAAATGTATACGATAGGGTACGTTTTGTTTTTTGCGCAGCAAAAATTAAATTTTAAATGCTTGATAAAATTATTTCACGGAGTTAAAATGTTTTTAATATGAAGTTAACAAAATAATATGCAATTTAAAAAATTGTAATTATTTTATCAGAATATAAACACTCATCAAACGAAAGCAAATCTTGAAGCACATTTCTTTTATTACAACTTTCATCTCGAGTGTATATTTGGAACATAATTGTATTATTTTTTAATGCAATTTTATTTAGTTTGAATAAAATAAAATAAAAAAAGCCCAAAAATAACAATGGAACCAAAAACAGAGTTTGGCGGGTAAACAAAATTTAAAACGAAACGAAACAACTCATTAAAGATTTCTTGTAATGATGTGCGTGCGCGCAATCATTTGATTGAAGGCTGTTGTTGTTGTAACGTTCTTAAAAAATTAAAACATTTCAAATTTGAGGGAGATAAACAATCAAATAATTTTAGAATTTCAAAGCTTTTCGTTTTGAAAAAAGTTCTGCTCTTATAAAAAAAATTTGAGAGCCGGAGCCGCAAGATGTTTTCGGTGTTGGGTCCGGCTCCCACAAAAATTGACGGCTCCGCAAGCCTGACATCAAATACGGACAACAGTTCCTAGCAATAGCATAGCACTAACCGACCGCATACCGTAACACTCAGAGATGTTGCAAATACTTATGGTGCGAGTACGAGTATGATTACCATGGTATCGAGTACGAGTACTTAAAAAACGTACTCGAGGAGTATCAAGTACTACATCTCTGGTACTCAGTACTGAGTGGAATAACAAGTACCAAGGCTTTGAGTATAAGTACGAGTACTTAAAAAGGTACTCAAGTTGTACTCCAGTACGAGAACCAAGTACTACATCTCTGGTAACACTAATGTACTTTCAAACACTATTTCTAGCCATTTTCAGGTTTTAGAATTATACCGCTACCGGTAGTACCGGTTTTTGGTCCGGAAATACCGGTATCGGTACCGGCACAGCCCTAATTACTATTATTACTTGTGTTAAAATGTGGGAATTTGTATACTTTACAAACATTAGCGCTGTAATACCGATAATGTTACTATTATTACTTGTATTAAAATGTGGGAATTTTTAATTACTTTATAACAACAAAACAGGAAAACCTGTTCACACACAACTTCTTCAACAATAGAAAGGCAACCCCGAAGGGTTATATAGAGGATAGATTGAGGACTCTGAGAAAGGGAGACAAAAAGCTATCGGGCAAGGTAAAGACAAACAGTTGGAGTACATCTTTAATGTGGTAAGAAGTGTGTTTAGTTTTTTCGTTTAGTGTAATTTATTATTTCTAAATTACTTTATTTGAATAATATATTTATGGTAAATATAATTTATTATGTTTTCATGAGTTGCTATTTAGCAAATGATTTGCTGTGTTTAATTATCAATCCTGTTCAATTCCATAATGACTTTATTTAAATGTCAGCTGATCTCTTTAGGCATTTCCAGCTGATCAGTTTAAAATTTTTATTTTAATGGAAATTGAATTTATTGAGATTCTAATTTGCTTGCAAGTTTTTTCTTACAATTAAAATACGCTATATAAATTGTCAAACAATAATAAATAAATAATAATACAATTTTGTTCTTGTTTGCAGATCACTCTGGTCCTGCTGATGCCTTCAAACATCTAAGTTTTCTGGTTATTTATTTATTTATTTATTTATTCTCAAACAGAAGGGCCTATCGACCTCTAATACCGTTCGGACAGTACAAACGAAACAAAAAAAAACCAATAAACGAAATATGTACACATACTCAGTTGCAAATCGTAAATTGTTAAGATGTTAGAAACATACAATAGCAAAGTATACTCGCGTATAACATATTGAATAAGATATTAAGTCTTGTAAATATTTAAATTATGCATTTATGGAACGGTTAAACCTGACAAATTGTTGTTCTTAACGCTTATAGATAATGCCGTGAAGTTGAAACATCATTCACGTCATCAGTTTCTTTTTCTCCTGATCTCCCATCTCCTCTTTTCGTTGTCCCCTGCACAAGGTGCTAAAAGAACTGGTGTTTTATTTTTATAATTTATAACGTTCTATTAGAAGTTTTAATGTAAATATGTAATTTTTTTATTTAGAAACTCAGTTATTTTGTTTTGTTTCTATACTGTTGACAGTGGATTGTATTATGTGATAAAAATGTTACGGATACTCATTTGGCTATATATTGAAATCAACTTGTTAAATTCTTTATACAAAATCCACTGTGTTTGTTTGCTTTACTTGAGGGGATACGATGGTTATGTTGTAACACTTGAAAACATACTTCCCGTCATGCAATCGAGCTATTAAAGGTATGTGTATTGAATTGTTGTCAATGACAATACATTCTATGGAATTTTCAAATAAATTGGACAAATCTATACATGTATAAAAATGAATGTTTGTGAGTTTCTTTGTCTTTTATAGAAATCTAAACCGCTGGAGTGGTATTGATAAAATTTGGCGAGGAGGTAGTTCTTATATAGGGGAAGAAAGTTAAGGTTTGGACTCTCTACTCCAATCCCCCGGCTCAGGGTGGCCAAAAAACTTTCCAGGCCAAAAGTGCCTAAGTACGACCATCAAAGGTAATTGCGTAATAAAATTCAAATTTAGTTTACGTAACGTTTGAAGGCTTCAAGCAAGATTTAGCCAGTTTTAGCAAATCTAAAAGAGTGGAAAAGAGAAAATGAGCAGGGAAAGGGAAAGCGACTGCAATCGGGGAAGGAAACGGTAGCAAAAGAGAAAAACTTCTGAAAACTACGAGCAACGCTGGATAACCCTGCTAGTATTAAATAAAATATAAAATTGAATTAATCAAACTTTAAAAAATACAAAATTGTTCAGAGAAATGAAACTATTGGCTTTAAGTTCGTTCAAAGAAAACGTAAATTAACTTTTAAAAATCAAAGATTTGTAAAAATAAAAATTTCTTTTTTACATAGTGATTTAGAAAACCTATAGGTATATATGCAAAAGTGTTATATAAATTAGTATGATTGATTTGCTGATTATTCCCATTATCAAGATTTAGTCTTCAATTTAAGAGGGACAAATAAAGTGACAATTTTGAGGTAGTATCGAAAGCCTAAGCCAGAGACGTAAATTCAGCCATTTCCAGGGGGGGGGGCAAAATTTTTCCGTCATTATATAGCTTACTAACAGAGTCACCCGACGTTGCCCAGATTTTCTTTGCTTAGTTTTTTCTCTGTTTTTCCAATGAAACGTCAAATAAAAACCAGATTTTTTTAAATTTTCTCACCAATGAAGTATACCTGCCAAATGTCGTTTAGATTGCTCATGCGGCTAGCTGGGCCGTATTTAGGGGGGTTACGGGTTCAAACCCCTCCCTCCCCCCGAAATCATGAAATCGGTGTAAAATAAGAACGGTAGCGACTAAAATACAAAACGCGGAAGTGCAAAAAGCGGAAAATAAACATCATTATGCATACGCAGCTGCCAGCAAGGGGCGGTCCTAGAAGTGCTACTTATGCATATAAATATAATGTATGCACACGCGAAAACAATTTCAGATAAAATAAATCTTTCGCATAAATAGATGTAATAAAAAATAAATGTACAATTTAACAAAAAGACTATTACATATATAACAAGAAAAAAATGATAAAATGGCAATATGAAGCAGTTTCAAACTCTTTTACTGAAATCAAAGTTTTTGTATGTGCAAATATGTCGTTTTACAAAACTCCCTATAATTCTTCAAATATAATAATTTTGTAAATTTAAGCTCGAATTATTCAGTTATCCGTTTTATCTCATCTCTTTCTCAATAAAATAGATAGTTAGAGTGAGTTATTAGAGTTTTGACGATCTCAACCAACTTTTTTGCATTTCCGCAAAATCGTCATTTTACAAAATTCCCTATAAATCATGAAATAATACATTTTTGTCAGGTTTAAGCTCAAATTATTCAGTTTCTAAGTCTATTACATCACTTTTTATATAAAATAGTAAGTTAGAGTAAGTTAATAGAGTTTTGACGATCTTTTTTGCATTTCCGCAAATTAGTCGTTTTACAAAACTCCCCATAAATCTTCAAATAAATGAATTTTGTAAAATTTAAGCTCGAATTATTCAGTTTTCCGTTTTATCACATCTCTTTCTCAATAAAATAGATAGTTAGAGTGAGTTATTAGAGTTTTGACGATCTCAATCAACTTTTTTGCATTTCCACAAATTCGTCATTTTACAAAATTCTCTATAAATCTTGAAATAATACATTTTTGTCAGGTTTAAGCTCACATTATTCAGTTTCTAGGTCTATTACATCACTTTTTATATAAAATAGTAAGTTAGAGTAAGTTAATAGAGTTTTGACGATCTTTTTTGCATTTCCGCAAATTAGTCGTTTTACAAAACTCCCCAGAAATCTTCAAATAAAATAATTTTGTAAAATTTAAGCTCGAATTATTCAGTTTCTAGGTCTATTACATCATTTTTTATATAAAACAGTAAGTTAGAGTAAGTTAATAGAGTTTTGACGAACTTTTTTGCATTTCCGCAAATTAGTCGTTTTACAAAACTCCCCATAAATCTTCAAATAAAATAATTTTGTAAAATTTAAGCTCGAATTATTCAGTTTTCCGTTTTATCTCATCTCTTTCTCAATAAAATAGATAGTTAGAGTGAGTTATTAGAGTTTTGACGATCTCAACCAACTTTTTTGCATTTCCGCAAAATCGTCATTTTACAAAATTCCCTATAAATCATGAAATAATACATTTTTGTCAGGTTTAAGCTCAAATTATTCAGTTTCTAAGTCTATTACATCACTTTTTATATAAAATAGTAAGTTAGAGTAAGTTAATAGAGTTTTGACGATCTTTTTTGCATTTCCGCAAATTAGTCGTTTTACAAAACTCCCCATAAATCTTCAAATAAAATAATTTTGTAAAATTTAAGCTCGAATTATTCAGTTTTCCGTTTTATCTCATCTCTTTCTCAATAAAATAGATAGTTAGAGTGAGTTATTAGAGTTTTGACGATCTCAACCAACTTTTTTGCATTTCCGCAAAATCGTCATTTTACAAAATTCCCTATAAATCATGAAATAATACATTTTTGTCAGGTTTAAGCTCAAATTATTCAGTTTCTAGGTCAATTACATCACTTTTTATATAAAATAGTAAGTTAGAGTAAGTTAATAGAGTTTTGACGATCTTTTTTGCATTTCCGCAAATTAGTCGTTTTACAAAACTCCCCAGAAATCTTTAAATAATAAATTTTTGTTGATTTTAGTCTAATATTATTCAGTTTCTAAGTCTATTACATCACTTTTTATATAAAATAGTAAGTTAGAGTGAGTTATTAGAGTTTTGACGATCTCAATCAACTTTTTTGCATTTCCGCAAATTCGTCATTTTACAAAATTCCCTATAAATCTTGAAATAATACATTTTTGTCAGGTTTAGGCTCACATTATTCAGTTTCTAGGTCAATTACATCACTTTTTATATAAAATAGTAAGTTAGAGTAAGTTAATAGAGTTTTGACGATCTTTTTTGCATTTCCGCAAATTAGTCGTTTTACAAAACTCCCCAGAAATCTTTAAATAATAAATTTTTGTTGATTTTAGTCTAATATTATTCAGTTTCTAAGTCTATTACATCACTTTTTATATAAAATAGTAAGTTAGAGTAAGTTAATAGAGTTTTGACGATCTTTTTTGCATTTCCGCAAATTAGTCGTTTTACAAAACTCCCCATAAATCTTCAAATAAAATAATTTTGTAAAATTTAAGCTCGAATTATTCAGTTTTCCGTTTTATCACATCTCTTTCTCAATAAAATAGATAGTTAGAGTGAGTTATTAGAGTTTTGACGATCTCAATCAACTTTTTTGCATTTCCGCAAATTCGTCATTTTACAAAATTCCCTATAAATCTTGAAATAATACATTTTTGTCAGGTTTAAGCTCACATTATTCAGTTTCTAGGTCAATTACATCACTTTTTATATAAAATAGTAAGTTAGAGTAAGTTAATAGAGTTTTGACGATCTTTTTTGCATTTCCGCAAATTAGTCGTTTTACAAAACTCTCCAGAAATCTTTAAATAATAAATTTTTGTTGATTTTAGTCTAATATTATTCAGTTTCTAAGTCTATTACATCACTTTTTATATAAAATAGTAAGTTAGAGTAAGTTAATAGAGTTTTGACGATCTTTTTTGCATTTCCGCAAATTAGTCGTTTTACAAAACTCCCCATAAATCTTCAAATAAAATAATTTTGTAAAATTTAAGCTCGAATTATTCAGTTTTCCGTTTCATCACATCTCTTTCTCAATAAAATAGATAGTTAGAGTGAGTTATTAGAGTTTTGACGATCTCAATCAACTTTTTTGCATTTCCACAAATTCGTCATTTTACAAAATTCCCTATAAATCTTGAAATAATACATTTTTGTCAGGTTTAAGCTCACATTATTCAGTTTCTAGGTCTATTACATCACTTTTTATATAAAATAGTAAGTTAGAGTAAGTTAATAGAGTTTTGACGATCTTTTTTGCATTTCCGCAAATTAGTCGTTTTACAAAACTCCCCAGAAATCTTCAAATAAAATAATTTTGTAAAATTTAAGCTTGAATTATTCAGTTTCTAGGTCTATTACATCACTTTTTATATAAAACAGTAAGTTAGAGTAAGTTAATAGAGTTTTGACGAACTTTTTTGCATTTCCGCAAATTAGTCGTTTTACAAAACTCCCCATAAATCTTCAAATAAAATAATTTTGTAAAATTTAAGCTCGAATTATTCAGTTTTCCGTTTTATCTCATCTCTTTCTCAATAAAATAGATAGTTAGAGTGAGTTATTAGAGTTTTGACGATCTCAACCAACTTTTTTGCATTTCCGCAAAATCGTCATTTTACAAAATTCCCTATAAATCATGAAATAATACATTTTTGTCAGGTTTAAGCTCAAATTATTCAGTTTCTAAGTCTATTACATCACTTTTTATATAAAATAGTAAGTTAGAGTAAGTTAATAGAGTTTTGACGATCTTTTTTGCATTTCCGCAAATTAGTCGTTTTACAAAACTCCCCATAAATCTTCAAATAAAATAATTTTGTAAAATTTAGGCTCGAATTATTCAGTTTTCTGTTTTATCTCATCTCTTTCTCAATAAAATAGATAGTTAGAGTGAGTTATTAGAGTTTTGACGATCTCAACCAACTTTTTTGCATTTCCGCAAAATCGTCATTTTACAAAATTCCCTATAAATCATGAAATAATACATTTTTGTCAGGTTTAAGCTCAAATTATTCAGTTTCTAAGTCTATTACATCACTTTTTATATAAAATAGTAAGTTAGAGTAAGTTAATAGAGTTTTGACGATCTTTTTTGTATTTCCGCAAATTAGTCGTTTTACAAAACTCTCTATTACAGAATGTGGCCTACAGCTACACAATCCATTATATAAAAGTGTGTTTTTAAAATTTTTTGTTTTTGATTCACTTGTTGGTCTATTGCATTACTTTTTATATAAAATAGTAAGTTAGAGTGAGTTCTGTGTGTTTTGACGATCTTTTTTGCCAGTGGCATAGCGAAGGAAGGAAGGGCGACAGGTTTGGGGGCGCCAAAAATGTAAAAGAAAAACAACAATTTCACCAAAGTTCAGTCATTTTTGAACATTTAAATTTAAATAATTGTCATTTTGTACGGTTTCACACAAGTGATTTCCAAAATTTTCTTGGGGAGGGGGCTCACCAAGCCCCAGATATGGCTAGGACACTCTTTTGTTCCCTCGATTTTGGTCGTCTAATTGGAATGACAGTGGGTGATGGGGGCGAATTTTTTATACCTTGCCCACAAGCGCTAGATACCCTTGCTACGCCACTGTTTTTGCATTTCCACAAATTCGTCGTTTTTCTACTTTTACAAAATGATCGTTTTGGTAAAATATTGCACTGACCCTCTCCTATATTAGTTACACAATAGTGAATGACAAATAATCCAATTCTCTATTAAATGTTCTATTTAATTCCTCGTCCTGTACATGCTGGATTATAAAAGTATTGAGAAATACATGAGTGACTAAATGTAAACTGTTTACAATAGTTTCCATAATAATTCTCTTTCTTTCGCTTTGTTTTTGCCGTTTGAGTCATTAGGTCTAATTTGAGTGCTAGTAGCAGAGCGATGCTCCAGCAGCCAGGATTCAACGTAAGGCATTGGATTCATAAAGCGAAGCGGTGGTCAATTTGAATGGATTGTCATTAGACTGGAGAAAGTGCGAATTAGAAGGGAATATCAAGTGTCAGTGATGATATTGTTCGCGAGAGTGAAACTGCGTTTGCAGGGTAAGGTGTTGATAAAAGTTTGAAGTGGCACAAGATCATTCGGAACCTGTGTGGAATCCTGACGATAGTCGCGCATCCCATATATGCATTGCGAATGTAGGACATTTCCCCCACCCCCAGACATTTCCCCCCTGACAGACCCTAGGACATTCCCCCCCGGACATTTCCCCATCCCCTGTTGTAATTTTTTTTCTGATATGACGTTTTCTCTAACAGATGAAAATAAATAAAATAATGTAGTAGTATGAATTTGTGGTTTTGCAAGAGTTTCTTCCATGTTAAGGTGCAGCAGCTGAGGCTATCAAAAGCTTATAAAGATAAAAATTGAGTGAAGCATTTTCCGGTGGAGGGTGATCTAACCAAAACTTGACAAAGCGATTTGTTATAAACCGTTTCCCTATCTGGATGTTCCATTACAGCTGTGTACTGCCTCACAGTTTCCACCACATCAGTCCAACTGTGTTGAGTGATCAATGATGGTAGCAGAATTGACATTTTTAACCTCATTGACCATATGTAAGTGCATCACTTAGCTTCGGATTTTCCCGCTATCTTCCAGAAATGTCAGAACTTTATATGTGCGCATGTGCTGGCCTGTTGGGCACTCTCGTTTCACGGTGTAGCTCTGAACTTCTTAATATAAATTAGAATGTTCATTGTGTAGCTGGTCAGTACTTTCCTATATGTGCGTGTATTCCATAGGAATAGTAATAGGATTTTAACTGCACGTTACTGGTGTTGATAAGCAGTCTTGTGGAGCGACGAAAGCGGACATTTATAAAGAAATCTTTTTATAGCATATATATTTTTTTTTAGTAATCTGGTAGGTGGATGAATACTTGGAACACCCTACATCTAACCCTAACCCTTTTTTCTTTTACGGCTGGACGCCAAACACTCTATTTAGTTAATAATATTCGATTAAAGATAAACAATAAATGTTAAATCTTTTTAAAATGTGTTTTTGTTTGTTAGAAAGACGTGAACTCTAACTCAACCCTGGGGCGGAATGTCCTACCCCGGGGAGGGGAAATGTCAGGGGGGGAATGTCCGTTCCCCATGCATTGCAACTCTTCCAAGCCAAAGCATTTCGAGAGCATGCGAATCTCCTTTTCACCATATCGAATGAGACATTATTTTGTTGCTAGTTGTCGGCATTGAGGATTGCAATAGCTGCAATAACTTCCATCGTTAAGTGGTATTTTACCACGAATGTACAGCATCCCACCAGTTACTTTGTTCACCGGCAGGTACCAGGTAAGCCAGGGCATCAAACATTCCGCAAAAATGCTTTACGCGATTATTCTCTTTATAAGCTTTTGACAGTCCCAGCTCCTGCACCTTAACATGAAAGAAACTCTTGCAAAACCACAATTTCATACTACTATATTATTTTATTTATTTTAATCTGTCAGAGAAAACGTCATATCAGGGACTAAAAATCTTACAGCAGGGGGGAAATGTCCTACACTGAGAGGGGTAGAATGTCCGGGGAAACGTCTGGGGGAATGTCCTACATTCACAGTAAATAAAGTAGAAAAAGCTGTACCTATACGAAAAACCTAATAGAAAAAGCTGTGCCTATACGGAACAATGGAGAAAAAAGCTGTGTCTATACGGCGTATGGGACCGTATAGGCCCCACTACACTACTGGTTATTAGAATTTTGACGACCTCAGTTAAATTTTTTTGCGTTTTATCAAATTTGTTGTTTCAGAAACTCGCTATGGAGTTTAAGGTTGAATTATTCAGTGTTCAGGTCTACTTCAACTTTTTTTTAATAAAATGGTGAGTTAGAGTGAGTTCTCAGTGTTTTGACGATCTTTTTTTTATTTCCGTAATTTCGTGGTTTTACAAAACTCAATACAAATCTTAAAACGTTCCATTTTTTGGAAGTTTAAGCTTGAATTAGTTTTAAAGTGTATTTCGACATTTTTTCAGTAAAATAGTTAATTAAAGAATATTCTGAGCGATTTGACGATCTTAATGTAGAGACATATATCTCAATTGCTTTTTTTATTTTTATGACAAAGACCTGCTAATTATTATTATAAGCAATCATGTTACAAAGTCAATCATGGTCACTTTTTCATTGGGTTCTCTGTTTAGGCGTTCTCTTAGTTATGGTTAGAATCAATACAAGGGAAGCAAAAACAAAGTTTTTTAAAAACACACTTTTATATAATCGATTGTGTAGGCCACATTCTGTTACATAAACAACCAGCATATTGGCATAGACAATAAATAGTTCGACAAAATTATCACAAACACTTATTTAATTAAATTTTGTCCAATCGATCCGAAAATTTGATAAAATGCATTGTTAATCAGTTCGGGGGTATGTTTAAATTTTTAAGTCTCTAGCTCATCGGGAAGTTAGTTTAAAATCGATTGCAAAATTTGACGACAGACAGAGAAGTCAAATTAAGTAAAAGTGTGTAAAAAGTTGTTCATTAATGGTTTAGGCGTTCTATTAGTTATGGTTAGGATCAAAAGAACTTTTTCATTATCTGTGTCATTTACAAGTTAAATTATGACGTGCAAATGAAACCAGATACTCTTATTAGTTTTGTCTTCTTTAACTATTTTTTCTTTCCAACTTCTTCATTTGGATTTTTATCATAACACTTTTTTCAACAACTGTTTTCTTTCTTGCGTCCAATTTTTATTTAACGAATTGTTGATGAGTAATTTATAGCAAAAAACATGAACAACTCTAAGGAAATTTGAGAGAGAGAGAGAGAGAGAGAGAGAGAGAGAGAGAGAGAGAGAGAGAGAGAGAGAGAGAGAGAGAGAGAGAGAGAAGAGAGAGAGATAGTTATTCCCACTATTACCGCCTTTTCAATTTGACTTTGGATGGGTGGGAAACAAATAATTCTTTCCGCTCTGAGTGCAATCCGATAACGTTTCATTTCATCTTCTTCCTAGCATTTTGTTAATATAAAAAATTTTCATTTTGTCGTTTTGTTTTAATTCTGTTTATTGCGTTTAAATTTTGGCATGTAGAAATGTTTGATAGGCAAGTTTTTACAGAGAAATCGTGACATGAACGACTTTACGAAGTTTCGTTACATGCGTAAATTTTGTGCGTGAATAATTATTTGTAATTTTTCATAATCACATACTGTCACAACTATGACTATTAGTATGTATTATTATTCACGTACCTAAACTCTTTCTTTTATCCTTATACATGCAGTTAACCTTTCACAACTATCATCACCGACGAAGACTTTTCCCACCGTGATTAAACGCAGCTGGTGACTTTCATTAATCTCTATAATTCGATTTGCACCCATAGAGTCATATCGGGTTTCCTGTCGGTTTACTTGTATGTGTGTACTACTGTGTACCAAGGAATTCTAGCATGGACTCCTAAATAAAAGCTATCTGGACACAAATCTGCCACGGCGTTATCTACCACATGGGGCGATTGTATCGCGTTACGCTTGGCTGTTTGAGAGAGCTACATGTTATAAAAACTTTGACAACTTTTATTATTTTACACTTGAACAACTGAAACACATAAATAAAACATTTATTATTTGACAATTAACACTCAAATAGTTTATTTTAAAACACAAAATAATCTAAGCTAAAATGTTGTCAAGTGCAATTTATTAGTTTATCTATTTTTCTTCTTTAGCTCTATTATTCTTGTTTGCTTCTCTTGTTGTTTCCTCCACCTATATTTTGATTAAAATGTGGAAAGGCTTGCAAACGATGTGACTTTGTTGGTAAATCAATGCTCCCATACCATGTTTTTTGCCCATGATATAATATTAAACGAGCTTCACCGGCTAACAAATCTCCATCCATGAAAAGTTTTTAAACTATAAAATTTGTTGTGTTGTATTGCTCTTTGGAAACTAAAATTGACATTGTATCTTCTTTAAAGGTAATGTTGTCATAAAACAAAAATTTAGAGAACTTAAGGACACAGCTCGAATCTTTCTATCGCTCTCCAGTACCTGGTGCATTGAAGTATAATAGTTGCTTCTGAAATTTGATAAAACTATCCAAAACAAGACTATAAATTATCAGACTGAAGCTGACCAAGCCAATAATTAATTAGTCTTATAAACTTCATTTAAGATGATCCTGATGGAACAGAAAACGAAAGGTCATTCTAAGTTCTTGGTCGATGATGCTAAAATTTTTATCGTCAAGTGCTGAGCATTACAAAACCAGCACAAACAGTTGTTCTTGTCGATGATGATCTGAGTCTCTGGCGGTCATGAAGAAAACTGATAGGTAAACGATAAATAAACATGTGTTGAATAGCAAAAAAATCGATGCTAGAATTTCTGTCGCCTAGTGCTTCATGGTTGAACTGCACTAAAGTCTACTCTGGAACCATGATGCAGGTTTCTTTAAAATTCTGGATACAACAGTTTTTGACTGAAAATTGTTGTAAATATTTTTTAAGTCATACCCCTGGTAGAAAATGAGGAAGATGGTTTTTGTTCACAGGATCAATTGTATTAATCTTCAGTTTGTCCCCATGAGTTGATTGACAGAACATTGCCAGGTGAATGTTGTGTTTTCAACTGAAATGGTTAAATTTATCTCTTCTTCAGTTGAGTTGAAATATACTTTCTTAGCCAATAAAAATCCATGTTGGAGTGTCTTCATGAATTCATATCTTCAATGATATAGTGTATAACGAAATGAAGAAAACAACTTCTGAAATGAGCTAACACTCTATATTATTCTTGGATTGGCACGGTTCCATTTCTCTTAATGAACTTCGTCACGCAGAAAAGAGTGAAATGATGAAAAGTAATACGAGCGTTGACTTGTTAGTTTTTACCGTGGCCAGTTTTGTATCCAAATGCTGAATATAATGTTAACAATGACAAAGTTTGTAGTAGTAAATAAACTGAATTGCTGAATAAATCCAAAAAATCTCAACTCTGGAATCAGAATATAATCTTTGTCAAAATAAAACCATTCGACGACTCGACGACCCCACGCGCTCGAGACAATGAAATAATAAACAACGAGCTGAAGCGGCTCACAGCTTATAAGCTAGTATACGTCGATGCATGCTAGTATGCTACATTCGCATGCTTGTACACAATCGCCTCATGTAGTCGACTCATTAGGTTCTCACCCATTCAGGTTTGTGTCCAGATAGCTTTTATTTAGGCATGGACGTCTATATAATAGCAACTGGACAATGAGCCAAATCATTTTGAGCTGTTGTGTTGTACCCAGTTGGTCCCATATCTATTTAGCTGTTCGTATTCGATTAGTTCAGTCTGCGTTTCGTTTTATAGTTAAAAAGCGTGTACTGGTTAGTTTTATCTATGATGACATTGATATATTTAATAATATTTATCGTTTAAATTACGCTTTAGTGACTGCGCTCAACACTTGTTTATTTAAATTTAGCTATTTTTAGCCGATATACGAGTCCACGAGTTTTTACGTGCTGATTCATTTAAGCGAAATACTAGTCCTTTACTTTAAATAGACATCACTTTTGCTTTTTTTTCTTAAAAATATTATTTTCAATTTATATTTGTAGGACATCAAGTACGTTATCGAAAGTTTGAATAGATTGACGTTTGGAAACAGTTGGGATTGCTAATATTTTGAACAATTGGATTTATTTCTGAGTTATAAAAGTTATTGCTGGAAATGCCGCACAAGTGCCAGGCGTATGGTTGCAAAACAAACTACAAAAATAATCCGGGGCCATCGGCAGGTGAAATTAAACCAACAATGCATAGTGTTCCTGTAAATGATGATATACTTCTACAGAAATGGATTAAAGCAAATCCTCGAAAAGACTGGAAACCATGTGCTTGTTCAAAAATTTGCTCAATTCATTTCAATGACGAAGACTTTGAATCCAGCTGTGTCGACACAAATCAGCATCGTAGAAGGCAAAAAAAACTAAAATTAGAGTCCGGACAGCCTTTTCAACGTCGTCTGAAAAAAGGTGCAGTACCTAGTATTTTTCCCGGTGCTCCAGAATACTGCTCAACACGGAGAGTACCGTCAAGATCTACTGGTTGTGCTACAGTTTCAAGTCGCCACGAGTACGAAGTAAAAAGACATATTGAGATGGAAATGAATTTCTTCGATAATGATTGTTTAGCAAATCAAACACCAGAAGTTTTGGCAGAACGACTGAAGAATGAAACGACACTGCCAACAAACTTGACTATTACCACAATTGATGGCGTTTTGTTAATTTATTGCTTAAAAGTAGAAGCTGGTAAAGCTAAAGTGGCTGGTTGCGTCTCGGTGGCAGAAGATCTGTCAACAGTTGTCAGTGTGGATGATGTACCTGTTCCAGCCGACACTTTCAAAGATTTGTTGACAAACGGATTAGTTACGACAATGTCTCAGCTTATTAATTTGGCAGCGCGAATGAAGACATGGTCAGAAAATTCGAAAACGATAACCTAGCAGTCATTCACAAAAATGGCTGTTAGCATTTTAAAAGAAGGACTAAGTATTCTAACAGAATTCAGCCCAGAAAGTGAAGAACAGCACAAACTTGAATTTGTTATAGAACAAGCCAAAGTTGGCAATTTCCTTGTTTTGTTATTCTACCCGTGATGCGCTTCTTCATTACGCTCAGCATGAAAACAAGCCATGGCATGGTACAGCAGCTTTCATCACACTTGTCATAAAAATGTGGAATGTCATGAATGTCAAAACGTCTTCAAAGGGCAAGAACAAACTCGACGTTACGATGGATCCGGTGAGATCATCAGCAGACTGGAAGTTGCATTTCCTTGATGAATGTTCTGATTTTATGAAGAGATGGAGAGAGTCCAAAAATCCTGGTTTGAGTAAAGAAACGTTTTTTGCCATGCAACACACCTGCAAAGCACTGACAGAATGTGCTCGTTACTTGCTGGATCGTCGAGCGTTCAACTACGTTCTTCTCGGGCATCTACAGTCTGATGGCATCGAATCACGTTTTGGTTGGCTTCGCCAGCTTTCTGGTGCTTGCTATTTAATTTCTGTAAAGCAGGTCCTTGACAGCAGCAGGAAGATTCGGGCTATGTCATTGCTGAAGTTCTCTGGACTGACTTTGGCTGATATAGACAATGCCGGAAAAGGACCTAATGTTAAACAAGCTCAATCATCTCTCTGTGATCTTGCTGATTCAATTGCTAAGTCATTGCCCAACACCACACAACCGTCATCAAATGACTTGAATATCATATTTTATGTCAGCGGCTATATTGCAAAATCAATCATTAATTCAACAAAATGCAAGTCTTGTCAAGAAGTCCTTGTCAGTCCTGAGCCCCTGGAACCATTGCAGTTTGAAGGTAGTGGTGATTACACTGCTTCAGCATTTTTTGACTCTATAAACCGTGGAGGCCTGACACGACCATCAGAGTACGCTTTCACTTTATGCATACACTGCTGGAAAGTCTTTGAAGAAATCAAGGCATCACCAGAACTGGCAAAAATATTTCTGTCATCTTCGAGTCACAGAGAACTTTTCAGCAAAATAATTGATTGCACGCCTTTGAATCTTGACTCAGAGCTGGAAACATACGATTGTTACTGTTTTAATAACCACAATGTTAAGAAATTGATTGTGCAGCGTTTTTTCAACTGTCTGGCAAAAAATTTGGCAAAAGAAATGACTAATAAATCGCTTCAGGCTGGACAATTTGTATCAACACAAAAGCAAAAAATTAAGAAACTTCAGAGTCTGAGATGAAGGTGTAACAACAAAAATTTTTAATAACTTTGACTTTTTCACTAACAACTATAATTGTTATAATTTTAAATTCTTACATTTACTTTGTCTTTATTTTTATTATTTTTATGGTTTTTGGTTCAATAAAATACATGTGCTTTATCTCAAAACAGCCTTGTGTTTTTCACTCCATATAATTTATTTATAAATCAAACATATAATGCGTATGTAAAGCATTGCGCAGCAATGGGACCAACTGGGTACAAGGCTATTATTGGCTCATCGTCCAGATGCTATTATATAGACGTCCATGATTTAGGAGTCCATGAATTCTAGATATCCATGGTGTGTACGGATGTTTCCATCCGCTTCTTAATTGTCATTATTATCGAACTCGACGTTAAATTTGTAATATGGACCATGGACTCCTTAATAATAGCATGCTATTATTAAAGAGTCCATGTATGGACCATCATTCCTGTAGGTTATATTATAGATATTCGTTAAGTTTTCAATGAGTTATGTATACCAATTACTCCTTTGTATGCGTGATTGTATCTATATTTGTCCGCGTGCAATGCACCATGGACTGCTATTGTATAGGAGTCCATGATTGGATCCTATATGTTTGCTGTGCGTCTTGCTCTAGACATGGACTTCTTAATATAAGAAGTCATACTTTAATCTCGATTGCGTGCATAATTGTCTACTTGCGGCATTCTATTTTGTATTTGCTTGTGAGTAAAATCTTTAGTGAATAAAGATATTGTTGACCGTCACAGTTTGTGCGGTGTCTTGTCTTATTCCTTCCAGGTACGACAGGTTGACCGGTCCGATCGCCACGACAACGCTCAGTGGTGGCGTTGTACAAAATATACATTTTAAAAGAACCTGGTCGCAGCTTCACCCGGGGACGCCTTGGTCGGAGTAGTGACACATACAAATCCAAACTTCTAGATCAATCGGGATGAAATTTGACATGGAGCTAATACTCATTAGAGAATAAGTTTTGGACAAGTTTCATGGGGTTCCACGACAAAACGTTCACAGACAAAATGTTCAAAGACAAAATGTTCCCGACAAAACGTTCAAGACACAACGTTCACGACAAAATGTTCACGACAAAATGAACACCGACAGAACGTTCACAGACAAAATGTTCAACGACAAAATGTTCAACGACAAAATGTTCACGACAAAACGTTCACGACAAAACGTTCACGAAAAATGTTCACGCACAAAATGTTCACAGACAAAATGTTCACAGACAAAATGCTCACAGACAAAATGTTCAACGACAAAACGTTCACGACAAAACGTTCACGACAAAATGTTCACACTGAAAAATAAAAATTTTGTTTTCTTATGTCAAGATCGCTTGCAAACTAATTATTAAATCATTTTTAGTGATGTGTCTATTCACCATTTTATTTACCTAAGCAAAGTATATGTGCATGAAAGCATGAAACTAATACGTATTGGAACTAATTCAAATTGGATTTATTTGAAGATTTATGGGGAGTTTTGTAAAACGACTAATTTGCGGAAATGCAAAAAAGATCGTCAAAACTCTATTAACTTACTCTAGCTTACTATTTTATATAAAAAGTGATGTAATAGACCTAGAAACTGAATAATTCGAGCTTAAATTTTACAAAATTATTTTATTTGAAGATTTATAGGGAGTTTTGTAAAACGACAATTTGCGGAAATGCAAAAAAGTTGGTTGAGATCGTCAAAACTCTAATAACTCACTCTAAATATCTATTTTATTGAGAAAGAGATGAGATAGAACGAAAAACTGAATAATTCGAGCTTAAATTTTACAAAATTGTTTTATTTGAAGATTTATGGGGAGTTTTGTAAAACGACTAATTTGCGGAAATGCAAAAAGATCGTCAAACCTCTATTAACTTAGTCTAAATTACCATTTTTTATAAAAAGTGATGTAATAGACCTAAAAACTAAATAATTTGAGCTTAAACCTGACAAAAATTTATTATTTGAAGATTTATGGGGATTTTGTAAAACGACTAATTTGCGGAGACGCAAAAAAGATTGTCAAACCTCTGTTAACTCACTCTAACTTACTATTTTATATAAAAAGTGATGTAATAGACCTAGAAACTGAATAATTTAAGCTTAAAATCAACAAAAATTTATTATTTGAAGATTTATGGGGAGTTTTGTAAAACGACTAATTTGCGGAAACGCCAAAAAGATCGTCAAACCTCTATTAACTTAGTCTAAATTACCATTTTTTATAAAAAGTGATGTAATAGACCTAAAAACTGAATAATTTGAGCTTAAACCTGACAAAAAATTATTTTTTGAAGATTTATGGGGAGTTTTGTAAAACGACTAATTTGCGGAAACACTAAAAAGATCGTCAAAACTCTATTAACTTACTTTAACTCATTATTTTATATAAAAAGTGATGTAATAGATCTAGAAACTAAATAATTTAAGCTTAAAATCAACAAAAATTCATTATTTCAATATTTATAGGGAGTTTTGTAAAACGACTAATTTGCGGAAACGCAAAAAAGATTGTCAAACCTCTATTAACTTACTCTAACTCATTATTTTATATAAAAAGTGATGTAATAGATCTAGAAACTAAATAATTTAAGCTTGAAATCAACAAAAATTCATTATTTCAATATTTATAGGGAGTTTTGTAAAACGACTAATTTGCGGAAACGCAAAAAAGATCGTCATAACTCTATTAACTTAGTCTAAATTACCATTTTATATAAAAAGTGATGTAATAGACCTGGAAACTGAATAATTTAAGCTTAAAATCAACAAAAATTCATTATTTCAATATTTATAGGGAGTTTTGTAAAACGACTAATTTGCGGAAACGCAAAAAAGATCGTCAAAACTCTATTAACTTAGTCTAAATTACCATTTTTTATAAAAAGTGATGTAATAGACCTAAAAACTGAATAATTTGAGCTTAAACCTGACAAAAAATTATTTTTTGAAGATTTATGGGGAGTTTTGTAAAACGACTAATTTGCGGAAACACTAAAAAGATCGTCAAAACTCTATTAACTTACTTTAACTCATTATTTTATATAAAAAGTGATGTAATAGATCTAGAAACTAAATAATTTAAGCTTAAAATCAACAAAAATTCATTATTTCAATATTTATAGGGAGTTTTGTAAAACGACTAATTTGCGGAAACGCAAAAAAGATTGTCAAACCTCTATTAACTTACTCTAACTCATTATTTTATATAAAAAGTGATGTAATAGATCTAGAAACTAAATAATTTAAGCTTGAAATCAACAAAAATTCATTATTTCAATATTTATAGGGAGTTTTGTAAAACGACTAATTTGCGGAAACGCAAAAAAGATCGTCATAACTCTATTAACTTAGTCTAAATTACCATTTTATATAAAAAGTGATGTAATAGACCTGGAAACTGAATAATTTAAGCTTAAAATCAACAAAAATTCATTATTTCAATATTTATAGGGAGTTTTGTAAAACGACTAATTTGCGGAAACGCAAAAAAGATCGTCAAAACTCTATTAACTTAGTCTAAATTACCATTTTTTATAAAAAGTGATGTAATAGACCTAAAAACTGAATAATTTGAGCTTAAACCTGATAAAAATTTATTATTTGAAGATTTATGGGGAGTTTTGTAAAACGACTAATTTGCGGAAACGCAAAAAAGATTGTCAAACCTCTATTAACTTACTCTAACTCATTATTTTATATAAAAAGTGATGTAATAGATCTAGAAACTAAATAATTTAAGCTTGAAATCAACAAAAATTCATTATTTCAATATTTATAGGGAGTTTTGTAAAACGACTAATTTGCGGAAACGCAAAAAAGATCGTCAAAACTCTATTAACTTAGTCTAAATTACCATTTTATATAAAAAGTGATGTAATAGACCTGGAAACTAAATAATTTAAGCTTAAAATCAACAAAAATTCATTATTTCAATATTTATAGGGAGTTTTGTAAAACGACTAATTTGCGGAAACGCAAAAAGATCGTCAAAACTCTATTAACTTAGTCTAAATTACCATTTTATATAAAAAGTGATGTAATAGACCTGGAAACTGAATAATTTGAGCTTAAAATCAACAAAAATTCATTATTTCAATATTTATAGGGAGTTTTGTAAAACGACTAATTTGCGGAAACGCAAAAAAGATCGTCAAAACTCTATTAACTTAGTCTAAATTACCATTTTTTATAAAAAGTGATGTAATAGACCTAAAAACTGAATAATTTGAGCTTAAACCTGACAAAATTTTATTATTTGAAGATTTATGGGGCGTTTTGTAAAACGACTAATTTGCGGAAACGCAAAAAAGATTGTCAAACCTCTATTAACTTACTCTAACTTACTATTTTATATAAAAAGTGATGTAATAGACCTAGAAACTGAATAGTTTAAGCTTAAAATCAACAAAAATTCATTATTTCAATATTTATAGGGAGTTTTGTAAAACGACTAATTTGGGCAAACGCAAAAAAGATCGTCATAACTCTATTAACTTAGTCTAAATTACCATTTTATATAAAAAGTGATGTAATAGACCTGGAAACTGAATAATTTGAGCTTAAAATCAACAAAAATTCATTATTTCAATATTTATAGGGAGTTTTGTAAAACGACTAATTTGCGGAAACGCAAAAAAGATCGTCAAAACTCTATTAACTTAGTCTAAATTACCATTTTTTATAAAAAGTGATGTAATAGACCTAAAAACTGAATAATTTGAGCTTAAACCTGATAAAAATTTATTATTTGAAGATTTATGGGGAGTTTTGTAAAACGACTAATTTGCGGAAACGCAAAAAAGATTGTCAAACCTCTATTAACTTACTCTAACTCATTATTTTATATAAAAAGTGATGTAATAGATCTAGAAACTAAATAATTTAAGCTTGAAATCAACAAAAATTCATTATTTCAATATTTATAGGGAGTTTTGTAAAACGACTAATTTGCGGAAACGCAAAAAAGATCGTCAAAACTCTATTAACTTAGTCTAAATTACCATTTTATATAAAAAGTGATGTAATAGACCTGGAAACTGAATAATTTAAGCTTAAAATCAACAAAAATTCATTATTTCAATATTTATAGTGAGTTTTGTAAAACGACTAATTTGCGGAAACGCAAAAAGATCGTCAAAACTCTATTAACTTAGTCTAAATTACCATTTTATATAAAAAGTGATGTAATAGACCTAAAAACTGAATAATTTGAGCTTAAACCTGACAAAATTTTATTATTTGAAGATTTATGGGGCGTTTTGTAAAACGACTAATTTGCGGAAACGCAAAAAAGATTGTCAAACCTCTATTAACTTACTCTAACTTACTATTTTATATAAAAAGTGATGTAATAGACCTAGAAACTGAATAGTTTAAGCTTAAAATCAACAAAAATTTATTATTTGAAGATTTATGGGGAGTTTTGTAAAACGACTAATTTGCGGAAACGCAAAAAAGATCGTCAAACCTCTATTAACTTAGTCTAAATTACCATTTTTTATAAAAAGTGATGTAATAGACCTAAAAACTAAATAATTTGAGCTTAAACCTGACAAAAATTTATTATTTGAAGATTTATGGGGAGTTTTGTAAAATGACGATTTTGCGGAAATGCAAAAAAGTTGGTTGAGATCGTCAAAACTCTAATAACTCACTCTAACTATCTATTTTATTGAGGAAGAGATGAGATTAAACGGAAAACTGAATAATTCGAGCTTAAATTTTACAAAATTATTTTATTTGAAGATTTATGGGGAGTTTTGTAAAACGACTAATTTGCGGAAATGCAAAAAAGATCGTCAAAACTCTATTAACTTACTCTAACTTACTATTTTATATAAAAAGTGATGTAATAGACTTAGAAACTGAATAATTTGAGCTTAAACCTGACAAAAATGTATTATTTCATGATTTATAGGGAATTTTGTAAAATGACGATTTTGCGGAAATGCAAAAAAGTTGGTTGAGATCGTCAAAACTCTAATAACTCACTCTAACTATCTATTTTATTGAGAAAGAGATGAGATAAAACGGAAAACTGAATAATTCGAGCTTAAATTTTACAAAATTATTTTATTTGAAGATTTATGGGGAGTTTTGTAAAACGACTAATTTGCGGAAATGCAAAAAAGTTCGTCAAAACTCTATTAACTTACTCTAACTTACTGTTTTATATAAAAAGTGATGTAATAGACCTAGAAACTGAATAATTCGAGCTTAAATTTTACAAAATTATTTTATTTGAAGATTTCTGGGGAGTTTTGTAAAACGACTAATTTGCGGAAATGCAAAAAAGATCGTCAAAACTCTATTAACTTACTCTAACTTACTATTTTATATAAAAAGTGATGTAATAGACCTAGAAACTGAATAATTTAAGCGTAATGTCAACAAAAGGTTATTATTTCAAGATTTATGGGGAGTTTTGTAAAACGACTAATTTGCGGAAACGCAAAAAAGATCGTCAAACCTCTATTAACTTACTCTAACTTACTATTTTATATAAAAAGTAATGTAATAGACTTAGAAACTGAATAATTTACACGTTAAATCAACAAAAATTTATTATTTCAAGATTTATGGGGAGTTTTGTAAAACGACTAATTTGCGGAAACGCAAAAAAGATCGTCAAAACACTCAGAACTTTCTCTAACTTTCTATTTCATATAAAAAGTAATGTAATAGACTTAGAAACTAAATAATTGGAAGTTAAACTTGACAAAAATGTATTATTTAAAGATTTATAGTGCGTTTTGTAAAACGACGAATTTGCGGAAGTGCAAAAAAGTTAGTTGAGATCGACAAAACTCTAATAACTCACTCTAACTAACTGTTTAATTGAAAAAGAGATGAATTATGTCTAAAAACTGAATAATTCGAGCTTAAATTTTCCAAAAATATTATATTTAAAGATTTATGGGGAGTTTTGTAAAGCGACATATTTGCAGATACAAAAACTTTGATTTCAATAAAATAGTTTGAAACTGTTTCTTATTGCAATTTTATTATTTTTTTCTTGTTATATATGTAATAGGCTTTTTGTTAATTTGTACATTTATTTTTTATTACATCTATTTATGCGAAAGATTTATTTTATCTGAAACTGTTTTCGATTGTGCATACATTATATTTATATGCATAAGTAGCACTTCTAGGACCGCCCATTGCTGGCAGCTGCGTATGCATAATGATGTTTATTTTCCGCTTTTTGCACTTCCGCGTTTTGTATTAACTCTAACTTACTCTTACTTAATATTTTATATAAAAAGTTATGTAATAGATTTAGAAACTGAATAATTCAAGCCTAAATCTAACAAAAATGTATTATTTCAAGATTTATAGGGAGTTTTGTAAAATGACGATTTTGCGGAAATGCAAAAAAGTTGGTTGAGATCGTCAAAACTCTAATACCTCGCTCTAACTATCTATTTTATTGAGAAATAGATGAGATAAAACAGAAAACTGAATAATTCGAGCTTAAATTTTACCAAATTATTTTATTTGAAGATTCATAGGGAGCCCTTGTAAAACGACGAATTTGCAGAAATGCAAAAAAGATCGTCAAAACTTTATTAACTTACTTTAACTTACTATTTTATATAAAAAGTGATGTAATAGACCTAGAAACTGAGTAGTTAGAGCTTAAACCTGACAAAAATGTATTATTTCAAGATTTACAGGGAGTTTTGTAAAATGACGATCTTGCGGAAATGCAAAAAATTTGGTTGAGATCGTCAAAACTCACTCTATTTAATTGAGAAAAAATGAAATAAACCTAAAACATGAATAATTCAAGCTTAAGTTTCACAAAAATATTATATTTGAAGATTTATAGGGAATTTTGTAAAAAAGAAATGCAAAAAAAGATCGTCAAACACTCAGAACTCACTCTAACTTACTATTTTATATAAAAAGTAATGTAATAGACCTAGAAAATGAATAATTTGAGCTTAAACCTGACAAAAATAAATTATTTCAAGATTTATAGGGAATTTTGTAAAATGACGAATTTGCGGAAATGCAAAAAAGTTGGATGAGATCGTCAAAACTCTAATAACTCACTCAAACTATCTATTTTTTTAAGAAAGAGATGAGATAACGCGAAAAACTGAATAATTCGAGATTAAATTTCACAAAATTATTATATTTGAAGAATTATGGGGAGTTTTGTAAAACGACATATTTGCGGATACAAAAACTTTGATTTCAGTAAAAGAGTTTGAAACTGCTTCATATTGCCATTTTACTATTTTTTTTGTTATATATGTAATAGGCTTTTTGTTAATTTGTACATTTATTTTTTATTACATTTATTTATGTGAAAGATTTATTTTATCTGAAATTGTTTTCGGTTGTGCATACATTATATTTATAGGCATAAGTAGCACTTCTAGTACCGCCCCTTGCTGGCAGCTGCGTATGCATAATGATGTTTATTTTCCGCTTTTTGCACTTCCGCGTTTTGTATTTTAGTCGCAACCAATAAGAACAAATGTGCTAGGATTGCAATGTTAACGTGATTTTAAAACATAATTTTATGTCTATGGTCTCGATGACAAAGCAAAAATTTCTTTGAGATCCGTTCCGCTTCAACATTTTTGTTTTTCGATCGGCTTTTCCGAATTAAAAGCTTTTGTTGATAATTTATTATCCCCGTAGATCCTGAGGAAGTTTTAGATAAATTTGCAAAATTGTATTGTAATATTTATTTATATTCCCGCTAATTATAACAATGATTTTGCAAATACAATTAAAGTAATTAAAGACCACAAATCTATGTTAAAGACTGTTTTTACAACTTTCATATGTTTTTTGTTGAAAGCTTTCTTAGTTGTACACTTGAATTTAGATTTGAAATAATTTTGCAGACTTGAATATAAATGATAATTTAATAAAAAATAGATTAAAAATAAAAAATTTCAACCCCCAAAATTAATTTCTAATACGGCCCTGATCCTAGATACCATATTTTCGAACCCTATTGGCTTCCGTTGCCTGCAGCTTGTTTGTTCTACTTACTCCACTGTTATTAAAACACATAAACTCTGGTTTAATTCAGTTCAATCTCATTCTTCTTTGCTCTAAAGCAAACCTCCATTCTTCCAATATCTTCTCTACTTGCTTTTTGTTTTTCTCACATTGCAATATTGTTTATTTCATTAAAAAATAGAATCATCAAGAAACGGTTAGCTACTATGGAAATGTTCAAGTCCTGTAAAATTTTCAGTGTCTTGGTCCTGTATTTTTACAAACTTTTATTTAGGTTACAATCTCTGTTTGTGTGTATGTGTGTGTGTCTTTCTCTGTACGCAAATCTTGCAAGTAAAATTTAACCAGCTTTTTGACTAGCTAGGAAGCTGAAACGTTCAGCATAGCTTTATATTGGATGACAATACATGATTTAATTAAAACAAGTAAAGGAAAAAACGAGTTTTTTTAACACAAACTTTAATTTCAAATACACCAGATTTAGAAATATGAAAGATGTTCAAATTAAGTTTTTTTTAATTGAATTTATATTGTCATCCAATATAAAACTATGCTGAAAGTTTCAGCTCTCTAGCTAGTCAAAAAGCTGGTTAAATTTTACTTGCAAGATTTGTGTACAGAGAAAGCCACACTCACACACAAACAGAGATTGTAACCTAAATAAAAGTTTGAAAAACATTTAATTTGAACATTTTTTGTATTTCTTAATCGAGTGTATTTGAAATCAAAGTTTTGTTGAAAAAATCGTTTTTCGTTTACTTGTTCACAATTGTGTTACATTCTCTGATAGAAAAAAAATTGAAAAAAATTTGAACCCCCCCCCCCCCAAAACAATTTCTAAATACGGCCCTGGAGGGAGGGGTGGGAAAATGCATCCCCCACCAGAGTATCAATTAAACTTTTTGGGTATAATGTTTGGTTTTTGGAAAAATTATCGTAGCTTTTTTGAGAAGAGAAAGTAGAAGTCTTTGAAAAAATTTTGGAAAAATACCTTTGACTACCCCTCATCTCTTTTTCAAAGAGAATGTGAAAAATTTCTGAAGTGCGTTCCTACCAGGAATTTCTGAATCCGCCACTGGGAACAATGAATATATTCTACAGGATTAGTAAAAAAATGGCTTCAAAATGGGGTGGATAGAATTTTTGGTTATTTTTGTGTAATAATTAATAATAACTTTGATGTAGACAGCTGTGACGGAATCAACATTGTATCAATATCACTAATAAGGTAAAGTTACACAAGTTTGCTGATTGTATTTTGGCACCGAAAATAGCTATAATTTGGACCAACGTTGATCAGAGCCGACCTTAGATACTATGCGGCCTATGCTACCGCACAGGGCCGCCAAATTTAGGGGCCGCCATTTGCTCCATACAACAATAATTTGTCTAACAAGTGCAAAGTTGCAAACTCACTCACTCGACGTGACTTGAGTCACTTGCCAATATTCAATATTCTTATAATTTATTTTATATCATCTATGATCTACATTTCTATGGTTGCTCAGCTTGTAGAATTTGTCGTCATAACTGCGTCAGCGTCATTTTTATTTTTTTACGTTGTCAAACTTGTCGTTGTAATTTCTTTGTAAATGTAAATGTATAACATTAAGGCGCTACTTCGTATATCAATTAATACCCCAGCAGCGCCGGGAACTGCTTGTGGATATGGGATCACACAGTTGTTACCTGCCACCCGCACGTGTCTCCGAAATAGGAATGTGCCGAACCCTATTACACCCCAGTCGTGAAACTGGTACTCATTTATCGACCAATGAAGGATGAAAGGCTGAGTTAGCCTGAGCAGTGTGAGTGAATTCCTTGCTCAACGAAATTACGCCTCGCCGTTACTGAGATTTGAACCCACGAAGGCAGGATGATAGCATAACTGCTTTCACCACTGTGCAACGGCACCTCCTTATTACTTATTGCAGGGGTGGCCAGCCCGCGGGCCAATTGCGGCCCGCGGTCTATCAATTGGCGGCCCGCTCTGCATTGTTTAAATATTTGAAATTTACAGTAAAGTATTTGATAAAATTCCTTAAAATTTGATGGATAAAAAAGTAAAAAATTAGAGAAAGTTAAAGACTCTTATCGCCATGGATGGAATGATGCTGGTAATGAGAGACCTTTACAGCTAGTCCAGTAGTATATGAATCCATTTGTATGATTTGATTTCAATGATTTGCATTATCGGTAATTTTGCAAAATAAAAATTAGTCCTAGAAGGTTTTCGTTCACATAATTCATATATAATTTTCAATTTTAACAAACAATAAAAAAACAACAAAAACACTTGAAAATAGCAATTTTTTATTTCTCGGCCTGACATCCTTTGTCCGGGTGTCTATTTTCCTTTTATTTCGTTATATAAAGTAGGTCCAGTAGTAAACTTTCTTTAAAATAATGAATTGTAGTGCCACGTGAAGGCGATTGACAAGCAGGTACTGTCATGATTTTGATTCATCTTCGGTAATACTTGACTTCATGTAGGACTGTTCCGTTTCTGGTGTACGTCGTGCTCGCACCTGAAGGAATCAATGAACAAGAATCAAATACAAATCAAATACAAATTAGTCCCAGAAGATTTTTATTCGCATAATTCATAAATAATTTCTGATCTTAACATACAATTAGAAAAACACTGAAAAACAACAAAAACACTTGAAAAATAACAATTCTTCATTTCCCAGCCTGGGATCCTTTGTCTGGATGTCTGTATCCTTTTTGTTTTGTTATATAAAGTAGGTCCAGTATTAAACCTTGTTTGGAATAATGGATTAGATGGTTATTCACAGGAAGTGCCATGTGAAAGCGATTGACAAGCGAGTACTGTCATGATTTTGATTCATCTTCGGTAATACTTCTTGTATGACAATTCCGTTTGTGGTGTCTGTCGTGCTTGCAAATCGATTTTAGTACTGTTTGCAACTTTGCTCCACCATTCAATGTTCTAATCTTTGTAGCCAGCAATAGATGTTTGAAGGTTTTCTGCTTGCCTTGAGTTGCTGCAGCACACATGATTTGCTAAGACTGATAACATGATGTAATTCAGATATCGCTCACGCAACATTGTCATTCGTTCCACACTACCTCCTTGATCTTGGTGTCAATGTGCTCACAAAGGTCTTGGAATGCTGTTTTTTGCTCCAACATTCTTTAAGTGGTTTTTTCCTCAAGACATTCTGTGTTGGCATGGCGTGAACGATTTTTAGCTCTAACGTATGCCTTCCTGCATGACTCCTGACACCTCCCCTTCTTTGCCAGTGAATTTACGCCATCTATTTTGCCCACTATTGTGAAATCATTATTGGTCTTGGAACACTCCCTTATGTGCTATTCTGCAGTTTCACACACTTTGAGAAAAAAAACTATGTACACTAGTTTGGCTACCAGTAAAGCAATGAAGAGATTCTCAACATTTAGTGCTTTTGGCATTACTCAAACCTGATGAAGTCTCCATCTTTGATACCTTACCCACATTTGTGAAACTCCAGTAACACTAACTGCAATATCTGAGAATGCCAGAATCAAAATTCTTCAGCTTGTTGTGTTGCTCATAAAGTGTGATGAAAACCATTTGACCTATAATGGGCTGGCATGCTCATGCGCAGTACCTGTGCTGCGTCTTACCTGTCTGAGAGTCGGAGTCACCAATTGTAGTCACTTTGACGTAACTACGTATTTTAATAGAATTGAAGACAACTAATAATTTAATTAAAACATTTCAAAATGTTTGAATTGTATTTATATACTTTAAAAAATGTTTTTGTAATTTATTTAAACGTTGTATAATATTTTACGCTAGCAACCTTTACTCATTATAGCTGTGCTGAACACCGTATTTCGGCTACCTTATTCTTCAAATATTTCAAGCTTTCGCCACTTATTTTGAGGCAAACAAGCGGATTATCAATTCTGAAAATATATACTATATTATGGTGTAGGTAGTTGTCCCCCCCCCCCCCAGCAGAGATAAAGTATATCTGGCCCACGGACTATTTCACGAATAAACACAACTGACCAAACTTAAGGGTCTTTATATGCATAGCTAGCTATGAGCTCAGAGTTGACATCCCAGTTATCATAAAATGCATGGCCTCCTGATGTTCAGTGTTGCAAAATATTTAAATTAGTTGACTGTACAGGTTTATATTAGTCCATGGTTTATTTCATCGAGTTTTCATTCACAGTCAGTGAGTTAGTCATCAAAAATGTCTGGAATTAAGGGAACAAAATCCGATTCTACAATATCTACTGTTATTGTCTTACATCATAAGTTGATGTTGAAAAATGTTTGCTCAAAATTCATTGAACACCTTTTTCACGTGATGTAGATGTGGTAAAACCGTAACACTCAATTTGCTCAAAAGTCCGGGACGCATCAAAGTTTTGCATAAGGCCGCCGAAATGCTAAGGCCAGCCCTGACACTGATACACAATTTATTACTCCGCAGTTATTGGTAAGCTCAAATAAAAAATTGTCTACACACACAAAAAGGATCCCAATACGTATTGAATCTTCACGAGGTTAATTAAAGCTTAAATTAAAAAATTATATAGTAAACTCTAGGTGAAAAAAATTTAAATTTTGTCAATCGGGGACAAATTGTCTACACACGCAATAAGGAATCCAATACGCATTGAATTATCCCCAGGTTAAATAAAGTTAAAATGTAAAAATCTACATACATAATTTCCTATGTCTGTATGTCTGTATGTCTGTATGTATGTATGTATGTATGTATGTATGTATGTATGTATGTATGTATGTATGTATGTATGTATGTATGTATGTATGTATGTATGTATGTATGTATGTATGTATGTATGTATGTATGTATGTATGTATGTATGTATGTATGTATGTATGTATGTATGTATGTATGTATGTATGTAAAATAATATATAACTAGCGATAGCCCGTCAAAAATGACGGATTCTTTAAAATCCCATTATATATTATTTTGCAATTGCGAGCGCCACCTTTTTTATCTTTAGTACTGACTACTGACATTGTACAATTGATTAATAATTTTTATTACACGCCTGGGCGCATTTTCGCCAATGTCCGACGGTATAAGACAGGGAGACAAATACTATCATCTGATTGGATAGTTTTAAATGACTAGGTCACATACAACCATAGATATCTATCCACATTTGCATACATTATGCTCTTGAAGCCTGCTAATATTTTCGTTTGAAATTTTTTTATTTTGGTCAAATTAACCTTTACACTTTTATTTAGAAACAACTATACATAATTTTATGATTAATAATAATTTTTATTTAAAATTAACATGATTATAGTGTCTATGGACTGTAGGCCATAAATTATTTACAGCTGAAAATTATTGTTTTACTAGCGGGGTTTTTAGAGGTTTACCTAATGCGTTTCTTTTTCGCTCCCGTTTCCTTCCCGCTTGCGTTCCCGCTCCCGGTCGTTATCCGTTCCCTGTCGCTTTCTCGCTCATTTTTTCGCTCTCAGATCCGATTCTACATACATACATACATACATACATACATACATTCATTCATACATACATACATACATACATACATACATACATACATACATACATACATACATACATACATACATACATACATACATACATACATACATACATACATACATACATACATACATACATACATACATACATACATACATACATACATACATACATACATACATACATACATACATACATACATACATACATACATACATACATACATACATACATACATACATACATACATACATACATACATACATACATACATACATACATACATACATACATACATACATACATACATACATACATACATACATACATACATACATACATACATACATACATACATACATACATACATACATACATACATACATACATACATACATACATACAAACATACATACATACATACATACATACATACATACATGCATACATACAATAAATGGTGTAGCAATGCATAAAGGACATATATATATATATACATATATACATACTAGCAGTGCCCGTAGCGGCTTCGCTCGCATGAAATTAGAGAGTTTGAACCGTGCATCCATAGTAGAGATCAATTTTTTAGGTCTCGGCTCGGCCCGTCGACAACTTAGCCCAGCCCGTTTTAAAAACCCAAACTCCTGGCCCGGCACAGCCCGTCTGAATTAGGCCCGGCCCATTCTTACAGGCTTAGAAGTTCTATATACTTGATGAAAAACTTCGGCCCGTCCCACCTTGACTTCAGGTTTGGCCCGGCCCAACTGAACACCCTAAAATCACTAAAATATCTATATACTTGGTGAAAAACCTCGGCCCGTTCCACTTTGATTTAAGGTTTGGCCTGGCCCGTGTGAAGACTCTAAAATAACGGCTTGGCCCGACCGGTGATAAACTGAACTTAGCTACTTTTAACCGGCACAAAACTTCAAAATACTAATTTTTACATTTGTAGCACTTACAGTTTTTGAGTAGCAGTTATTTTGAAATCAAATAACCCTTTTTTCCACCCCACATTTGATGTCCTGGAAACCAAATTTTTAAAAAAATGTTGAAACACTTATATCATAATTTTTTGAGTAAATACTAAATACTAATTTTGACATCTGTAGCATTCACAGTTTTTGAGTAGCAGTTACTTTAAAAACCAAAGAAAACCTTTTTCCACCCCACATTTGAGGTCCTGAAAACCAAAATTTCAAAAAATGGTGAAACACATATATCCTTATTTTTAGAGTAGAAACTAAATACTAATTTTTACTTTTGTAGCATTAACAGTTTTTGAGTAGAAGCTACTTAAAAAACCAAATAACCCAATTTTCCAACCCACATTTGAGGTCCGGGAAACCAAATTTGTAAAAAATGGTGAAACACGTATATCTTTATTTTTAGAAAAGAAACTAAATAATAATTTGTACATCTGTGGTATTTACTGTTTTTGAGTAGCAGTTACTATAAAAGACAATTAGCCCTATTTTCCACCCCACATTTGAAGTCCTGGAAACCAAATTTTCAAAAAATGCTAAAACACGTATTTCATTATTTTTGGAATAGAAACTAAATACTAATTTTTACTCCTGTAGCATTAACAGTTTTTGAGTAGAAGCTACTTTAAAAACCAAATAACCCAATTTTCCAACCCACATTTGAGGTCCGGGAAACCGAATTTTCAAAAAATGGTGAAACACGTATCTTTTTATTTTTCAAAAAGAATCTATATACCAAATTTCAAAAAAAAATTTTAGAAAAAATTTTTAGAAAAAAGTTTGTTTTCCAGTTTTTTCCCCTCAGGAGCAAAATTTTCAAAAATCCTTTCTTAGCGGATGTTTACGCTATAAAAGTAATATAAGTTCCAAATTTCACGTTCCTAGGATGAGGCGTTTGAGCTCGGCGTTGATTATCAGTCAGGACATGTTCTTTTATATATATAGATATACATATATACATATATACATATATACATATATACATATATACATATATACATATATACATATATACATATATACATATATACATATATACATATATACATATATACATATATACATATATACATATATACATATATACATATATACATATATACATATATACATATATACATATATACATATATACATATATACATATATACATATATACATATATACATATATACATATATACATATATACATATATACATATATACATATATACATATATACATATATACATATATACATATATACATATATACATATATACATATATACATATATACATATATACATATATACATATATACATATATACATATATACATATATACATATATACATATATACATATATACATATATACATATATACATATATACATATATACATATATACATATATACATATATACATATATACATATATACATATATACATATATACATATATACATATATACATATATACATATATACATATATACATATATACATATATACATATATACATATATACATATATACATATATACATATATACATATATACATATATACATATATACATATATACATATATACATATATACATATATACATATATACATATATACATATATACATATATACATATATACATATATACATATATACATATATACATATATACATATATACATATATACATATATACATATATACATATATACATATATACATATATACATATATACATATATACATATATACATATATACATATATACATATATACATATATACATATATACATATATACATATATACATATATACATATATACATATATACATATATACATATATACATATATACATTTTTTTTTTTTTTTTTTTTTATTATAGTTTATAGTCTACATATATACATATATACATATATACATATATACATATATACATATATACATATATACATATATACATATATACATATATACATATATACATATATACATATATACATATATACATATATACATTTATACATATATACATATATACATATAATAATAATTAGGACTGACTGGCCAGTTTCGACTACAGTCATCTTCAGAGTCCGTAACCTAAAATGTCGTATTACGTAAACAGCTAAAGAATATATAGTAAACATCAACATAGAAATAGTGTTGTGCCTATATTAAATTAAAGTATTTAAAACCAGAGTATGACTATATAAGTAAATTACGAGAGCTTATAAAGTTGATAAATGAAAAGAAGTATAAAGATAAATTAAATAATAATTATTATTAATAAAATAAAATAAATAAATATAAATAGATAGGACGAATTGAATGAAGTCTATAATACTAATAATAGAAATTAAAACACTTAAAATTATTAGAAGATTAATGAAATTAAACTATAGGTATCTAGTGACAGTATATTGAAATAAAAAAGTATGAAATAGAATAATAAAAGGTGAAAAATTTAAATAAAACCATGTGATGAATTAAAATAAAAGTAAACTTATATGAAAAAGTATATATGTATATATGTATATATTATACATATATACATATATACATATATACATATATACATATATACATATATACATATATACATATATACATATATACATATATACATATATACATATATACATATATACATATATACATATATACATATATACATATATACATATATACATATATACATATATACATATATACATATATACATATATACATATATACATATATACATATATACATATATACATATATACATATATACATATATACATATATACATATATACATATATACATATATACATATATACATATATACATATATACATATATACATATATACATATATACATATATACATATATACATATATACATATATACATATATACATATATACATATATACATATATACATATATACATATATACATATATACATATATACATATATACATATATACATATATACATATATACATATATACATATATACATATATACATATATACATATATACATATATACATATATACATATATACATATATACATATATACATATATACATATATACATATATACATATATACATATATACATATATACATATATACATATATACATATATACATATATACATATATACATATATACATATATACATATATACATATATACATATATACATATATACATATATACATATATACATATATACATATATACATATATACATATATACATATATACATATATACATATATACATATATACATATATACATATATACATATATACATATATACATATATACATATATACATATATACATATATACATATATACATATATACATATATACATATATACATATATACATATATACATATATACATATATACATATATACATATATACATATATACATATATCTCCTTTGTCTGCCAACGCAATAGACGCTGCCAACGAAATAGACCCTACCAACTGTATCGATGTTCCAAATGCAACCGAATTGTGCCCTGCCGACATGCCAAGGACTCCGCTATTAACTGTCCTCCCGCATTCTCCTTTTGTTACACCTCGCATCTCTTTTTCTGATTTATCTGAACTCCGTACTAGGAGTTCGCCAACCAAGACTACAAATGTATCTTATCACAGTTATGATCATCCTTGCGACCAATACGACAACGGCCCAGTTTGTGGTCCTGTTTCCTTTCCTCCATCTACCAACCATATTGAAGCGTTGGACGCGGTCGAACAGTGCTCCACTGGTTTGTCAGCCATGAGCCAACCTCCTCGAGGCCTCGAGACTGCTGACCTGTGTGATGGTGATGGGACTGGTGCGATGTGTCCGCATTTGATCGATAACTGTAATATTACTATACGTAGACGTTGATCATTTTCAACTTTTAATTAAACTCTCAATTTTATCGATATCCTATTATCTTTGAATTGTAGCTTTAAATTCTTATTTTATTATTTTACCTCTTTGCTTTTATTATAATTTTCTTTTAATAGTTATATTTTACTACTTAATTTGGTTGTATATTTTAACACATGTAATTTTTTATTTTTTCTTATTTTTTGTTTATTTTTTGTTTATTTATTTACTCCGAGGCAAAAAAAAAAAAAAAAAAAAAAAAAATTTTTGGTTGTTTCTTAGCGGTTTTCATAATTTGCTTTTACTCTTCTTTGTACTTTGACCTCGATTGATGTGTAAACATATCTGATATGTCTCGCCACACCACTTTATATATTTTCGTTGTAGCTGTAAACTAGTTTTATGAGTTCTGATGATGGCTAATAAAGCCGAAACCTGCAGGTCAGCTCATGACCATAACATTAATAAAAATATATACCAGTTTGTTCAAAAGTGTCTTGGTATTTCCGATTTTCGAAAAGTTTCACGTTTGATAGAAAAAGTTTGTAATAAGAAATGGGCCATAGTCTTTAATAAAGCGTGTTTGAAAGAACATCTTGTTCCTAATTATTTGAAAAATATATACATATATACATATATACATATATACAAACATTCATTTTTACCAATGCTTTTATTAACTCGTCGTCTCTGTTTGTTTCTCTGTCTGTCTGTTTGTTTCTCTGTCTGTCTGTTTGTTTCTCTGTCTGTTTCAAATCTTGCAATCAATTTTTGAGTCACTTCCTGATGATAGATTTTTTTCAAATTTTGCATACATGCTCAAAATAGAAGACAATGCAATATTCAATTATTAGTTTTACAATAAGTCAATTAATTTAGTTAATTTTAATTAATTTCGATATTTCGATATAATTAAGATATTTCGACCTTAGTATAAAATAAAAGAGTAATATAAAAAAAAATTGATTGCAAAATTTGTGTTTTAATTACATATAAAAGCATTGGGTTTTAAAAATTCGTTTTTAATTTACTTGTTATATATATAGATACTATTTTAATAATATTGTTTTAATACTATTTTAATAGTATTGTTTTAATACTATTGTTTTAATACTATTATTTTAATACTATTTTAATACTATTTTAATATTATTGTTTTAATACTATTGTTTAATACTATTGTTTTAATACTATTTTAATACTATTGTTTTATTACTATTTTAATACTACTGTTTTAATACTATTTTTATTGATACTTATAATAGTTCTTACAATCATTCTAATATTTGTATGTGGCTTCTATATTGAGCCATTTAGACAAAAAAGGCCATACACGTTTTTGTATCTACTTTGATATAGCTTGTCTCCACAATTATTCTTTTACAACTGCCTTTGGCATATACACCAAATAAAAGCTTGTTGGACCTGTAACATTAAAGACCTTTTGTCATGTTTCTGTTGCAGATAAATAAATAACTCAGCTAATCTGACATGCATATGAAAAAACTAACAAATTTTAGTTACTAAAATTTTTTAGATATTTTTAAACTAATGCAACATTTTTAGGCTTCAAATGTATTATGAGTAACATGAAATTTTAGATTTAGATGATTAAAAATCATTAAAAAATTATCAGTTTTATTGATTTCTTTGATTTTAATTGAGAACAACAGTAGAATAACTATTCAGCTTTATTATATTACAAAATTATCTCAGTTCTTGATTATGAGGCCAATATAAAAAATTAAAACACAATTATTTCTGCACTAATAACTGGGAAGTCAAATAATTGAACAACACTGAATACTGAAATATTGTCTACTCAAGACAATTCATGAATTTATTAAAACAAATAATGCTAGAGTTTGAACTTTGAAAAAATGTTTTGGATCAAAGCAATGAAGCACAATTTTTCACGCTGTTTTGCTTATGTGTCTGTTTGTTTAGGTCTTAAAGAAATCAGTGTTACTATGCACTCTTATCACATGCTTGTCCTTAGCATGCTGCCAAAGTAGAATTTGGTTGAAAATATATTATCAATCTCCTGGGAAAGTTTCAGATATGTTTCAACTAGTCCTATTTATCTCAATGAACAACTTAGTTAAGCCATTTCTGCATTAAATAAACAACTAATGAGTTAAATTGCACAGTATCATAATTTTTTTGATTAGAGTAACTGTTTGTAATGATATATTTTTTTAGAATAGAAGCCTTTTCCATTATTAATTTACTAAAAAAAATCAAATTCAATTTGGTAAACTTTTGTCAAAAGTTATTAATTGTCAGTCAATTAATAATTAAAATAGTTTATTTGTGTTTCAGTTTATTGACTAGGCTTGGCTTATATGATTGGAAAAACTGCATTCCAAATATTGGTGATCTCTGGTTGACAGAATGATAAGTTGAATTTTCTATTCTATTTAACTATTTAGTTACATACATGGAGTGTCGAATAACTTAGTCGGCAACTTTGTCAATCTTTATCCAAACGGCCAACGACTATAAAATAAACAACATCGGAAAACAAAGCGCGTCTATATATTTGCATAATTTATGTGACTTTTTTAATTCAAAATTATCCAATCAGGTGGCAATATTTATCTTCCTGTCTTATACCGTCGGACATTGGCGAAAATGCCGCCTGGGCGCACTTATTTTTATCAACTGCTGACTGCTGACCACTGCGACGCCGCGTTATGCGAAAACATTTTTCAACTATCTTCAGTCTGCAGACTTTTTTTGGTATCTTTAAGAATTTATTAATGATAGAAAAGAGAGACTGCAAACTGAAGATAGTCAAACTCAGTCTCAAACCAGTTGGAGCAAATGCTTAAAAAAATAAGTTTATGAATAAATGTAGCCCCCCACCCAAAAAAAAATTCATCAAATTTGGAAAAATTGCAGGGCTCTCCGATTTGGCCTAGTGTGTTTGCGCTCCCCTGTCCTCTAGTTGCGCCCCTGGGTTTTCAAGAAATGCAACTCTCCGGATTTACTGGGTCAATTTTAAAATTGGTTATATCTGTGAACTTGTAAAAAAAACCTTGCCTTTGATGAAGCCAATAAAAGCCCTATTTTCAAATAATATTTCTTGAACCGTAAGTGGTTCTTCGAAATCATGTATCTTAAAACGATGGCGTATTTTAAGTATTTTATTAAGGCTACTCTACTTACTGACAAACTATGTAGCTACAACATTCTAAAATTTCCATTTTATGCCGGGTATAGAAAAAACGTTTTTGAACATATGCACTTTTTAGATTTTGATGAGGTCCTAGCGCAAAACTGTAAGCAGCGGTATTTCTAGAGTTAAATAAGTCTTTACTATAAGCCGTATAGTGGGGCTGTTTACCTTGGATATTGTGCATTTTTTGATAAAAGCTTCAAATTTTCTACAGAGGTAGTCCTACCTATTATGAACCAATTTGGATATTGGGCCAAAGCGTAACTGCCCCATGGCAACCGTGGCGGCCACGCCAAGTGTTCCGATACGCGGCATGACCCCAGAATCCCTATATCTTCTTTATATGGATTATATTTTGAGCTTGAATTGGATGTTTTAATTTGAATGGAGCGTCCCCTAGCGGACGAAATGGCATTACGGCACTACTAAAATATAGAATATCGGGAATATCTTTTTAATTGTATGGGGTACAACAAAATTTACAATAAAACACTAATAGGAAATTGGGAATAACCTTTCAGAATTTATATTTTGTTTTGATTACAAAGTCTGCCAAGAGCTTGTCTCCTGCAAATGCAAAAAAGCAAAACTGGAATGTACACCACTGTGTGCTTGTGAGGGGCAGTGCTCGAATAGCTGAACTTCTACAAGAATTGAACTTGTGTTTCTCTTAATGACACTGTTGTGTATTATGTTTATCAGCGTTATATCAGTAATTCACACCTGTTGCCACAGAGATGAAAAACAACACCTTGACCATATGTCAAGTTTATGAATATTATATGCTCGGCTAAAATATAATATTCAATACAATCATTCTTTTTGAAGTGAAAATTAATAATATTTCAAATTTGCAGCTTGCTAAATTATTTTTATTTCTTATGGAATGTAATGAGTAGTTCAGAAGTTATAGTTGTGTAACCGTATAGCCGTCTAACGTCATACTAGTGCTGTTCAAACATTATTACCTGTTTTGTATTAACTGAAAGTGACATACTGTCACTTTGTCTAATAGGGAACGCCTCTATTCAAAATAAACAATAAATTCTGAAAGTTTGTTCCATATTTCCTATTAATGATTAACTGTAAGTTTTGTTGTATCTTGTGCCGTTTTAAAGTTATTACTGATTTGTTATAAACTGAAAATTGGCGTTTTGCCAATTTGTCCGCTAGGAGGCGCCTGTGATCAAAACGGTTTACTATCAAAAGGGCGAAAACATAAGAGCGAAAACAAAAGGACGAACACAAAAGAGCGAAACTAAAAAGGTCGAATGCTTAAAAGGGCGCACGATAATAAGAGCGAAAATGAAAAGGGCGAAACTCAAAAGAGCGCAAACTAAAAAAAGCGAACGTCAAAAAGGCGAAAATAAGTTTTTATTAATTATATGAAATGTTATCTATAAATAAAAATGACCAAAAGAATAAAGAAGAAACGGGAGTGGAAAACAAGCGGGAGCGGAAGAGCGAGCGAGATGGGGCAAGCGAGTGAGAGAATAAGCGGGAACGGGAGAGCGAGTAAAGGCGGACGTTTGAGCGAGAACGGGAGAGCAAGCGGGAAAAGAAAAAAAACGGAAGGAAAGAAAAGGCGATGGAAAAAATGATGGAAAAACCTCTAAAAACTCTATCTATCACACACACGCACACACACACATGCACACACACACGCGTGCACAAATTAAGTTTCTCTTTTGCTATATCTCAATCTTACTCTTTCTTTCTCTCTCTTTCCCTTTCTCTCCCCTTTTTTCTACTTTCTCTTTCTCTCATTCACGCACGCACGTAAACAAATAAAGTTTTCTCTGTCTTTCTTTTGGTTCCATGATCAAAAAATTCTTGATAAAACGTATATTTTAATTGCGTATATTTTTCAACTTTTTAACGCTTTATAAAATGTTCGCAATCAAATTGTTCCCAGTTAAAATTTTTAGAAATATTTTAACTAAAGTTTAATTTAACAATGTAGTTTATAATATTATTTTTTTGTTTATAGATCTATACTGCTGGGTATAATTTGCTTATCACTTTTTGCACAGAAGCTGTAAAACTATATAGTTTTTTACGTAAGCAAATTTTTCTATAACCAACTTGGTACCAAAAATACATATCTTGAAATTCAAGTTTGAATGGTAATTAGGTAGGAAGTTTCCCGACCGTGACCATGGCATCTGGCATTAATGTTTTATTAATGTGTTTGCAACATTCGCCTGAGGGAATTTTCATAAGAAGCTATGAAAGAAAAAGAGAGAAGAAAAAAAAGAGATAGAAGAGAAAGAGAGAAAGAGGGGGGTTAAAAAAAGATTAACTGTTATAATATTTACTAAACATTTAGAACACCCCGCCACAATTTCATCATCATCTTGGGGAAAGGAGATAAGAAAAACACAAATGGAAGAAAGGAAAGAGAGAGAGAGAATGCGATATAGCAGAAGATAGAAAGTTTGTTTGTGTCCTAGCGTGGGCTAAATTTTTAATTTTAAGATTTTATGTTTTCGCCTTTTTGATGTTCGCCTTTTTTATTGTGCGGTCTTTTTAGTTTCGCCCTTTTCATTTTCGCTCTTATTAGTGTGCGCTCTTTTAAGCATTCGCCCTTTTTAGTTTCGCTCTTTTGTGTTCGCCCTTTTGTTTTCGCCCTTAAGTTTTCGCTTTTTTGATAGGATACCATCAAAACAAAATATGGATAGATAAAACTTTTTATTTGTATTGCAGCTAAAAAGCTGGATTGGAACAATGGGAAATCACTCAAATCACATAATATGAATTATAGTATATGAAATGTTAGTGTGAAATAAAGATGAATATAAGATAAAGATAAAAATAAAAACAGATAGAATAAAATATAATCAAATCAGATCAAGTATTATTTTACAATGAACTGTATCATTGTAAGTTCATTGATCAACAGTGGAGAATCACACAATAAGAGTTAGTAGATTATAGAATGAGATGTTAAAATGAAATGAACTGTTACAATAAGCAATTTTAATTGGTAACATGACAGTTCATTGCTTTTATATTATTGACTGAATTTATAATGAGATCACCAGTTATTTTGTATATAATGTATATATATATAAACATATAAGATCGGAGATAGGAAAAAGGTGATATTGAATTATTGAAAGTTCTTAAGAGAATATGGCAAGAACGATGTTTGAAATCTTTTAGTTTTACAGGAAGGCATCGGATATTTTGAAGCATTTCGCAGCTTCGATAGAGGTTCGGGATATCGCCGAGCCGGCATGAGGTGGTGAAGGCAGCTGGATGGTTGACGAACAGATTGTAGATGGTGGATTCGAGCACCCACCAGACGCTTCCTTTAGCCTGTAGCAGTTGGTCACGTGTATAATAGGTTATCCCCAATATCCTATTAGTGTTTCACTGTAAATTTTGTTGTATTATACCATACAATTAAAAAGATATTTCCGATATTCTATATTTTAGTAGTGCCGTAATGCCATTTCGTCCGCTAGGGGTACTAGGGGACGCTCCATTCAAATTAAAACATCCAATTTTAGCTCGAAATATAGCCCATATGAAGAAGAACGCAGGGACATTTCAATCGTTTAAATCGAACGAGCGGTTCAGAAAATATAGGGATTCTAGGGTCATGCCGTGTATCGGAACACGTGGCGTGGCTGCCAGGGGGCAGTTACGCTTTGGTCCAATATCCAAATTTGTTCAGAATAGGTAGGACTACCTCTATGGAAAATTTGGTGCTTTATCAAAAAATGCACAATTGGTTAGCTTACCTGCCCAACCACAGCCACTCGCTTTGGTCGAATTTTTTATGGTTGAGGAGCATGTGGTAATTGCCTAGCCCCAAGATCGCATTCGCATTGTCGGTGCTGTTGAACATGCTTCTTCAACATGACTTGTGAAGCAACATAGAGGTAACAAATTTTCAGGTTCATTCAAACAACGACAACTGAATGGAAGGACAGTACAGATCATATGGAAGAATTTTGAATGCCATTGCCGATCGAGGTAGCATGTTGTCAAACTTCAAAGACTAAATACAATAGTTTAAACGTGTGGGATCTTAACGGGTTTACCTTACAATTTTAGGTAAATCAGTTTTATTTATTTAATTTACAGTTAAGTTTTAATTAGAAATCAAAATACGACACAATTTACGATTATCGTAAACTGTGCCGTAATTTGAATGTTTTTGGGGTAGGTTGATTCTAATTGACTGACTGGCATCCAATGCATTTATTACTTTCCTATTTTTTGATTTATTAACTCTTGTAAAATTAAATTGTTGACGTCAATGTATCTTGAACTCTTCCCTTCCCCATGTCAACAATTATCAAACTTCTTCAAACCCCCTCTTCCCCTATTAATAAATGGATGTCCCCTAAATTGAAAAGTTCAACTCCGCCTTGCTTTTGCAAGCCAGTCCCAAGCCTGGAGAAAGGAGGAGGGAAAAGTTAAAAGGATCAAATTATGATCCACGACTGGAAGTACTTAGGTGCTTCTGACACAGCCGTTTCAGTCTTAAAACACTTGGTGTAAAGGACTATAAACTATTATAAAAAAAAAAAAAAAAAAAAAAAAAAAAAAAAAAAATAAATTGAAAAGCGCAATGAACGATTTTCCTTGTCTTGTACAGTTGTTTAAAAAAAAGATAGCGTTGTACATTTTCTTTGATAAAATTTTGATTTTATTGTAATGATTATTTCAATGCTGCAAAAGTTTACTAACATTGTTCTTAAATTATTGCATCTCCACTTTTAAATCTTAATTAACATTTAACTTATCTGATCGTGTTATCTATGCTTGGTTTGTTTTCGAAGCTCGCTTGCTGCTGTTATTTTGTGATTTTCTCTCGAAAAAACTTTTTTTGTATGAACATCACTAAAAAAAGTGAAAATTGATATTTAAAAAATCCTGTAACATGTCTAGTTTACCTAAAACAGTTTCTTCCGAACCGGACCGCGTCAAAAGTTTGTTGATCGAAACGATAACGTTGCTTTGTCGAAATGGCCTCTCTTACAATAAGCAACTTAAAATCGAAGGCGTCATTGGAGTCACTATTGACGACAGTGAAATTACGCTCATACATTTAAACGAATATCTGGATTTCAGCTCTAATAATTGTATAGCGCAGTCTTCTTCGTGCAGTAGTAAAAATAAAAGTTGTAAAAGCAGACCGGAATCGATGCCGTCGTTTGTAAACAAAGTTGATGACATGGACAACTCATTTGATGAGGAGATTAATGAATCTTACAATATGACCGCTACATCAGGAAATGCTGTTGATCTAAAACATAATGTCAACGTTGATAACAACAAAGAGTTTATTGTCGAGTCTCCTTCTTCTCTTCTCAACAGCAGATCCCCATCTGATGGAGGTGACAATCTTCATTCAAATATAGTTTCTAAAAACAGCGAACAACCGTCACTGTCAGTGAATCGCTCGGTGAACCCGCAGAAAAGTCTCGACTTGTCAGCAGGGCCGTCAAGCGCGTCTGCCGATTTTGTGTGCTCCACCAAAGCAGATGTCATGTTTGATAGATGTCTTGATGAGGGCGACATCAAGTGTGAAACCATCGACATTACAGACGAGGAAGATTGTGAAGGACTTTCTAAAACAGTCAGAGGAACCTTTTGTCAGAATGTTTCTACATCTGGCGCTAATGCCAGGATGATCGGTGATGTGGCTCCGCGACAAAGAACCTTTGCCAACCACAATAGAGGCAATGGTCCCGGCAGTGGCGGAGGCCATGGTGACACATCTTCCAGTAAAGTCCTGTCTTCGGCTGACGAGTTTCTGGTTTCGATGAACTTTGACGTGTCCGACTTCCAAAGCTCCATGTCGTCCAATCACCGTCACCGCGACGACATTGCTTGGCACAACACTTCAGGCTTCAACTTATCCACAGCCGAAACCGAATTTGATATGGTATTTCGCTTTTCTTTGTCTAAGCTGTTATTGTGAGGTTATTATTGAAATATAGGATGGCTTTTTAAGATTTTTCTAGATAAGATGAAACATTTTAAAAGCATTCCAAAAAGATGAATTACTTTAAATTAATGCATTAAAAGATAATTAAACTATATACAGATGCATAAAATACTGAGGAAATCTAATATAGAGCGATCAGAATTTTGACTTTCTGCTAAATTGGTTAAAAAGAAAGGTAGTTATCTTGGCGATGAGTGGTTTCCCTGTGTTGTTTTGAATCATGAGATTTACTTGACACGCCTACACACCACGTGTGCATAATAAGATGCACTAAATAACAAGAATTAGAAAGTTAATATTTAAAAAATTCTAAATAACTTTATAATAATAATAATAATTTACTACTATTATTATTATCTTTGTTGACTTCTCAATGTTTTCTTAGCAGTTTATATTTTAGTCAAACTCAAATATTTTTACTTCTAGCTGTTAAATTGTTGAATCGAATTTGTCCCCGTTTTTATTGCAATTTATTGTTAACCGATAAATATAATAATTTATTTATTTCAGGGATACCAATTTTTGCCAAAGAAACGGATGGTGGGGACGGTGGACAATCGGCCTTATGCCTGCCCTGTGGAAGGTTGCGACAGGCGCTTTTTTCATAGAAATAACGTATATAGGCACCGAAAGCAAAAGCATCCATTGGAAGCTATGTTCAAGACTTAAAAAACAGTTCTTAGTTTTTTTTATTACAATCTCGTTTTCTTTTTAATTTTGATTGTTTAATATGTTTTGTGATTTTTTTGTTTGTTTAATATCATCTATACCGTAAATGTGTATATTGTTGTAGAGCTTTTGTTTTGTACATTTTCATGATGATAATGATGATAATTTCCTACATAAGTTTGCGTCCTATGTTGTCAGAGGGATGTTCACTTGATTTTCTCTCTGATGTTTTTTTATTATTTGAAATGTTTTTGAAAGAATTCTATTGATGGTTGTATTACCTACTGACAAATGCATGCATGTTGTAAGATTTTTGTCAGCAATAAAACGTGTATAATAGTTTTTGTTTTGGGTTGGTGGGTGCTGTTAGTGTTTGGTGTATGCAAGATCTAATATAATTTTAGTTGAGTGGAAGCTGCTAATCGCGAGATATATAGCGTTCATGTGGACAAATTGGATCTGTTTTTGGTTTGGTCGGGTCAGGTAAAATTTTTAAAAATCTATAAGTTAAATATAAAACAATTATAATATTTTAGAATTACTTTAATGCAAAATTAAAACTTGATTACTTCAAAAGTAAAAATTCAGAATTAATAAAACGCTCATCGCCGACATAGTCTCGATGTCTGTTTTGGTTTACGTGTGTAGCCTTCGGCTGCAGCGTTCTTTTATTTCTTATATAATATACATACGCGTTTTAAAGTTTTATGACATTTTACTTTGTGATGGTGTTTTTGAATAACTAACGATGGCTCATTATGACAATCCGTTTGCAGATCCCTTTGAGGTTAGTTCGTTCTCCTTCCTTTAATGCTTTTAAATTTTAAGACATTTTAAGTTTTCTACTTTCGGTAAAGTTCTAGTGTAGCGTCATCGGCCGATTTCGATGAGAAATGACCGGTTTTTCAGCTTAATTGATATTTAAAACATAAATAAAGACTATATAAAACATAAATAATTGAAAAAACAAAAAATATCGCACTTTAGAACATATAGAAATTGTCTTTATTACGGTTTCGACCATATTTCTTGGAGCAGAAATTATGAGTTTTAGAGGTCATGATTGGTACCATAATCGCGTGGAGAATGAGAGAGCGTACGAGAAAGCGACCAGGAAGAGGAGAGCAAGCGTGAGCGAGAAAGCGACCGAGAGCGGAAAAGCGACCAGAAGCGGGAAAGCAACCGGAAGCGGAAAAGCGACCGAAAGCAGGAAAGCGACCGGGAGCGGGAAAGTGACCGGTAGCGTAAGAGTAAGCGGGAAGGGAAACAGGAGCGAAAAAAAAACTATAGAAAAACCCCGGGCAAGGCCGGGTACCCCGCTAGTCACGGATAAATTTCCGCTCAGCGCTTTGATTAAAAAAAATTTAAGATGCATATTAAATAATTAAACAATTATTTTGAACACTTTAACATTTATTTGTTATTTTAATATTTTATTTGTTATTTTATTTTTATATTAACTCTTCCTTACTTTTCATTCCTTGAATTGTATTATTCCGCTTATCAACAATGACTTTGGATATTTTTGCTTTAAGTCGGTTTTTAGTAAGTTTTTCTGTAAAAAACGTTTTCGTAGTATGTTCTGAGCTTTTTCTATTAAACAGTTTTTTAAACCGGGTTTTTATAGAAATCGGCCGATGACGCTATACTAGAACTTTACCAAAGTCTGTAACTGAAAAATCAAAAAGGAAAAGTCTTTGCAAGGCATGGTTTTTTTCATATTTTTACCAATATATATTGGTAATATTCATAATATATCAATCGGTATAATAATTTTATGTTTTATACAAATATAAATTGAATAGGATTCTGCAGTAATGGAAGCAACTTCAAAAAAAGATCAGGTGACTGACGAATCTTATAATCCATTTTCAAACGAAGGACACGGTTTAACAAACGTCTTGAGCTCATCTTCAACTGTAAGAATTTTCAAAGTTCATATTTGTCATAAGGATTAGCAATTTCTTTGTTATAAACATCTCCATTATTTGATGTTTATACCTTTTATTAAGTTGGTCATTCTAGTGTAGTATTAAAAATTTTTACTAATTTGTTTATTATTTTATTCAAGTTTTTTTTGTTATTTAACATATGCAGAGGGATTACAATGGCACAACTGGGGTCACAGCTGCAGATTTGCAGAAAAGACAAGAAGAGCTGGACAGACGAGCAGAAATACTCAGGCAGAGGGAAGAAGCCATGCAGAGGAACCTATCAGCATCAGGTTTTAATGATTATGTTAATTTTAATTTTTGGAAAGTTTAGGAATTGTATTCCCGTTTTTTCTCAGCTCTATATTTTTTATATTTTATAATTGATTCAATATTTGTTGATATAAGAGTAAGTTCTTTTAATATTAGTTAATTAATTGTATTCATCATTAATATATTATATTACTCATGAACATATTTATCAGTTATATGTTAATTTTTGGAGCAGTAATTTATATGTTAAAATGTGACTTCAATGACCAACAAATCGATATATTTTAAGATTAAAATATGCATTAATTGCATATTTAATGTTTTTATTGACCAATCTAATTTCAGAATCAATAAACAACTTCCCTCCCCTTCCTGGTTTCTGTCCAATCAAGCCATGCTTCCACCAGGACATAGAATCTGAGATTCCCGTTCAGTTTCAAAAGCTTGTTGCACTCATTTATTACTTCTGGCTTGGTGGGTCGAGATTTTTAAAAATATTATTTCACGAATAGATTAATTTAACAAAGTATTTGTTTAACAGTAGACCTATTTTTTTAATTTGCTTTAAATACATTTAGTTTTAATTATTTCTGAAATTAAAAAAAAATGTTAGATTAATTTTTTTGAAATCGCACATCTCTTTTTCATACGACCTAGCGTACACGGTGTTGCTGTTTTGGAACGCGTCTATGTGTCTGGCATATTTCGTGGTCACCGTGGAGTGCAGTCTGAGGAATCATTCTGCTGTCAACTTCACTCTATCTCTACTCAACCTCATCATCTTCATTCCAGCCTCTTATGTCTTTTGGTTTAGACCGGTCTATAAGGCTTTTAAGTGGGTTATTTTAACTGTGAGGCAATAGTAGTTATGGAATCTTGTGGTATGATAGAATATGATGTGGTATGATGTTAATACTGATGATGATAATCATAGAGTGTGATGATAATGATGGTTTTAATATTTCAATTATGCATGGTTGTAATTACCGTATGTGTACATTTGAAGTAAGTTTAATGTTTTGAGTTATCCATTGGGTAAATATTTATATTCGTTTGATTAAACTGTTTATTTCTTATCAAGCCTAATATTGTTTTTCAACCTACAAATTTCTGTTTATTTTTTACGAAGATCATTGTCTTTGCATTGTTTGTTATCTTCATCTTTACAATGATCTTCATCATTTATCAACATGTAATCGTCACCGTGATCGTCATCATCATCATCATTGACGGCATGATGTAACCTTACAAACTTTTTTCACCTTTACAGCAGATTGTTATACTCATCATCGCCATGCTTTTGATGATGTGATGTAATAACCATTGAACTATCGCTAACATCCTGTTTTTCATTTCTCAACAGGTATGACAGTTCCATCAACTTTTTCATCTTCTTCTTTATTTTCTTCATGCAGTTCATCACGTCAGTCTTGCAGTGTCTTGCAATCGACGGATGGGGATTCGTGTGGGTGTCCTCTACCACTTTTCTTTTTAAATTTATATTTAATTTAATAAAAAATAAATATTAGTCTAATTATATCATAAAATTATAAATGATAATTTTTTAAGATTATTATTACAAACAATAATGATTTTTATTATAGAAAAAAATCTATGCTTGTTATTTTTTAGGTTTATTTACAGGAAAGATGATCTATATATAAGTCGATAAAATGTCGGTTGTTACCATATTTTCACAGAGGTATACTAAACAGCATGGACCTATTTACTGCCGGTCACACTTCGGCTTCTGTCGTGGGAGTCTTCATGTTTCTGACGGGCATCGTTTTCGGAGTTTCAGCGGCTTTGGTCATGGTCATTTTGCTGAAAGTTAGTTGAACATTTTTTGCTCAATGGCGGTGAGGAGGATGTTATTGGCATGACGATGTAGGAAATGAAGAATAGTCACTGGTTTATAATCGGTTGAGTATTTAACTGCGAGGTCAGATTATGAAAACGTTTCAGTAGATAAAAAAAAGTGCAGGAAACTACAAGATTTGGTCTTCTTACTCAATCTTGCTAAAGCTCAGATATAAGCTCTCATTTGAGTCGTTACCTCGCCGAGCTATTTTTAGTCCTAATGTAGATCATCAAGCTTTGTGCACGAGTGTGTATGTAAGCTCGGTTTCAGTGTTAAAATTTTTATTTTTATATATTTAGAAATATTTCCAACCTCAGGTGCATCAGGTTTATCGTAGTTCAGGGGGCAGTCTGGCCAAGGCTCAGATGGAGCTGACCAGCGATGTCAAGAGCAGTCGAGTCATGCAGGAAGCTGCTGGCAACATCGTCGAATCTGCTGCCTCACAAGCCCTGCTAAGCAGAAACTAGCTCGCTGGTAGCAGCTAGAGCATTTATTCAACAGTTCAATTTGTCAAAATGTATGGATAACTTCGTTTTTTTTATGTGATAATATTATTTTTGAATGGTTTTGGAAAATATTTTGTTAATATGTTTGCTCACTGGCGAGCTTTTAAAGTTATTATTTTGTTTAAACAGAAATTTACTATTTCGGGTTGCTCTTACATCTCGATGTGCCATGGTTGTTGTGCCTGTGCATTCCTAAATATATATATATATATATATATATATATATATATATATATATATATATATATATATATATATATATATATATATATATATATATATATAAATATTTACTTATACATATGTGCGTTTAGTCCCTAGGAGGACGATAAATGCGGAGATTAAGGATTTGCTTGCGACGAACATGGCGATTTTCCAGCGGGTTACATTGTACTGCTTGCTTTCCATGTGGTCATATACAGTTAGACATTTTTTTAAGCGTTTATTATATAGTGTTCTGCGGTTGGTTAAAAAATATTTTTTTGTCACTGGTTTATAATCGGTTGTTATAACTGTTTTTTGATTGGTTACCATAGCTGTTTTTTTATTTGTTGATGTAGATGTTTTTGATTGGTTGCTGTAGCTGGTTATAATTGTTTTTTTTTTGTTTCTTTTACCTGTCACTTGATTGATTTCTGTGCGTCGGTATTTGGAACTTTGCGTTTTACTTTTGTTTGTGGTTTAGATTTCTTTCACTGCTAATTTGTTTATTCAATTTAGTTTATTTTATATCTAAATTGTATTCTAGTCAATATATTTTTTTAATATTATTTTTCTATCTATTCTCAAACGTACTGGTCTTTTTTGAGTTTGCTTGCAGTAATTTTTTCTATTTTGCTTGTTTTTTTCATATTTCTCCAGTTCAGTTTGAGAATATTTTGAGGTTTTTTTGCATATTTCAAGTGGAGAGTCATCAAATCTCACTATATACTGTGCTCACGATTTTTGTGCTTCAATTTGCATTTTGTTTTGAATCTCAGAAACTGTTTTATTGGTGGTTTCTAAAATATGTCTACACTAAATTGTGCAATTTTGTTTAATATAATATATAAATTTTGTTACAAATTTAATTTGGAGATCTATAAAATATATGCTTTGGGGAGTCGAACAATTAGAGCTTAAAAAGTTTCAGATAAAATATTTGATAGGTCCATGTTGCCTTTTATAAAGTTCTTATTATTTACACAGATATATCTATAATTTTGCATAAGCAATACCTATAGATTTATAGATTGTACAGGTAAGGTATTTTAAAGAAACCGAATACAATAAATTGGCCACTGAGAAGTTTTGATTTCTATATGGATAACTCGTTAAGGTATTTGAGTGCTGTTCTATTATGTGTGCGCTTTTGCAAAGCCCCCATAAAATTAAAATAAATCTTAAATTACTTGTTTTAGTTTAAATCTTTTAATTGCAAAAAAATATTACTTTGTTTCTAAAAAAATAAACAGAATAAAACAGCTGTCACCGGTTGATAAACGAGTTGTTGACTTTTGTTTTTGGCATAAAAAACTCGTCCATTAAATACATGTAAACAACTGACGTCGTGAGTCTTGGCAAAGTAGCTGAAACTTCGTGTTTTATATTCGCTGTAATTGTAAAGTTTGTATTATTTAAATCAAAGTTTTTTTTAATTCATACAAAATATTTAAAAAATTTATTAATATAAATCTAGAATATTAAGACAAAGTATAGTTACTACAGTAGGTTTTGTTTTTTATAATTCTATTATTCTCTTCTATAATATGTAAATAATTACGTATAGTTGTCTTGTCTAGCTTTTTTTTGCGGATACCTTGTCTGATAATACAACTTTTAAATAATTGGAGTAAAACATGAATTGATTTGATTAAATATTCTAGGATTGCAGAGTATAATAATTACAAATTCAATGTGATACTTTTTTCCAAATTTTTGAAACTGACGATCTGTATATTATTGTTCAACTGAAACCAAAAGGTGGAAACTTGAAGCTTATATTAAAAGTAAGAAAGATATGTTTGCCAAGTTAAAGAAAAAACTTCAAGATGAAAGCAGCGGACTGCCTCCTGGTATTTTGTCACAAGTTTCGGGTCAGAGTAATAACAATAACAGTTCCGCTGGTAATGTCTCTGTTTCCATTCCCTCTTCTTCTTCTTCTTCAATGAATCAGAATATTAACGAGAATCATCAGGCTTTGATACATCATCATGCTGGTTAGTAATATTTTAATTCTTGTATTTTTTATGAAGTTTGTTGGTTAATCTTCTTATGTTTTATAGAGAATTTATTTTATATATTTTTTTAATTTTATTACGAGCAATTGTAAAGATAATTCTTGGATTATGTTTTTAAACTTACTAATAATGTGTTTAGTGTAGAACCATTTTCAAGGATAAATGGTATAATTTAATCATGCTTTAAAATTATATTTTTCTAAAATGTTTCTTTTTTGTGTAATTCTATAAAATAATAATAATTAATTACACAAAAAAAAACAATTCACGATATAGTATTCCAATAAATTAATAATCATTTTTTTTATTGTTTATCTGATGTAAAAAGTTCACCACCAAAATTCACAAGACCGAACGACTACCTCATCATCATCATCTACGACTTCACGCAAGACTTCATCCTCTGATGACGTCACGACAACGACTTGTGCCTTGCCGAAAGCTGCCAAGGTTGGTTTTGCCGATACTGTTGCTGTTGTGGAATAATAATAATCGTATTTAGATGTTTCTCCTTTAGTTGTGTAGTTTTTTTTATCAATTCAGAATCGTTGTGTTTTGGCTGTAGTCGCATAGTTTTTTTTCCAATTAGATTTGTTGTGTGTTTTGATAGCTGATGAAAATAGTGCAGTTGTATTATTATCTGTCGTTTTCATTTTTATGATTTTAATATTTTTTGAAGCTTTTTAATAATTTTAACCGAGTTACCAAATTTTTTTTATTGAACTAATCAATCAGTTGGGCACCTCACATTCGATGGAAGTTTCAAACACACCGGAAAACGATTTGTACTCCAAATTTAAAGGTGTGTATATGTATGTATGTATGTATGTATGTATGTATGTATGTATGTATGTATGTATGTATATATGTATGTGATAAATAAAAACAAATTTGTGTGACTCAGTGGGCTGAAGATCTCCAATTTTAGCTAGATTTATAAATAAATGATAAATGAATATATTATCAACTGCTTAATAAATAATAATAATACTAGTAATTTGCTTACTCGTGATTGTATCATAATTTTTCTGTGATCAAATTATTTGTCTGGAGTTGTGATGTGATGAATTTTTTTCTCTCAATAATTCTTTTTTTTTTTATTTCCAAAGAATTGGCTGACAAGCTGCAGGAAAGAGACAGAATGATAGCAAATCTTGAGGTTGCTCTTGAGAATCAACAAATTGGTTTGTAGAACTTATATTTTTCAATGGTACTAACATAGTAAGTACTAACATAGTAAGGTACTAACATAGTAAGTACTAACAAAGTAAGCAGTAACATAGTAAGCGCTAACATAGTGAGGTTCAATTTGTTTATGGCCTAGATACCTGGAGACTTGCGTTAAATCGAAATGAAATGAAATAAAAAATAATTATTTCAATAATTAAAATGAAATTAAATAATACTAATAATAGTTAATGTTTTGTTTAATGAAGTTATGTTAATTTTGTTTTTTCATTCATTCAAGCTTCCAGCAAGGAGCTGAGAGTATTGAACGAGCACTTCCAGGAGGAACGGTCCAGAGTGGCTGAGCTGGTCGCTAAGGCCGTTGCCGAAAAAGAGGAGGTAACTGTGGGAACGTTTTGTACACGTTTCTTAGTATTCATATTTTTAAGCGCTGTTGAGGTAAAGGTAGTATAGTGTTAGATTCACAGTCTGGCGCTAGTGGTAGAGCGGTAAAGTGTTCACCTGTCGATCGTTTTGTCGGCAGTTCGAGCCTCATTGACATCACCATCGTAACTCCCTTATGCAAGGAGTTCACTCGCATTGCTAAAGGGTTAAGCGCTTATAAATGGCTGCCTTTACAAGGACCCTTTCTCGCCTTTGAGCAAGACTTGTCTTGATGAAGGCGTGTGCTTAAATGTTGGTGATAACCTGGAATAGTTCATGGAAATGGGATGACATATCAAAATGAGCTTGACCTTATTACCCCTAGGTTTGAAATTGATACTCATTTCACTGAACCAAGAAGAGCTTGGAGGCTCAAACCCACGACCTAGCGGTTGTTGGTCAGACTCGTTAACCTCTCGGCCTGAATTCCGGATAACATAGGAACGTACATCTTTATTATATGTATATTATAAACATTGTTTATAATATGTATATTATGTTTATTATGTGTATATTATAAATACTGTTTGAATTAAATGTATGTTTGTTTGTTTGAGTCAAACTCAACATATTTCTAAATTATAATACCACATAGGAACTGAGAGTCAAATTACAGAGCCAAGAAATTGTAAGAAGTTATAATTTGTAAAAATTATTTTGTTATTATAACCATATCATTAATAATAATATTAATCATTCAATATAATTCAAAATAATTATTTAGTTGCTAATATTTATAATAACTTTATTTTATTGGTTATTACGGAGATATTTTCTTATCATTATTATTGTTATATGATCCTTAAATATAAAATATCTACATTAACAATAATGTCATGGGTAATAATTATACTAATACTAATTTATTATACTTAAAAGATGCTCATTTAAATTATTCTATAATTTGACATTGCTTTAATAATTATGAATTTATTTAATTATATTGTTAAATTTATTTCAACGAAAAGTCATCGAAAGAACGTGGCGTGGATTGCAAAGACGAATCACTGAACAGGTGAGTCGTGACGATTTAAAATAAAGGTATTATTTACCTGGAACTTCTGGACCAATCCAGATGATTTCGTTATTAGTAGTGTTATTTTCGTTTTGATATTAATTTCTATTTCAGTTTCTATTTCTGTTAATAGAAATTAATTACACCTAATTCAGTTTTTATTTCTATTTTAACAAATAGAAATACATTTCAGTTTTAGTTTCTATTTTCGTTTGTTGTGCAATTTCTATTTCAGTTTCAGTTTTTGCTGAAGTTTCATTTCAGTTTGTTTTTTTTATAAAATTATATTTCTGGTTTTCAATCTGTTCAATTAATGATATTGCAATATTTAACCAGTAATATTAATTGTAAAATAAATTTAATTAAAATAATTTGGTTGTTTTATAGACTCAATGAACTCAAAAAATGATTTTAATGAATAAAATTAAAAAATCGACCGTTTTCATTAACTGAAATCACACTAGTTATTAGTATTTCATTTAATTCTTCACAGTTCAATTATTATTACTTTGTTGAGTCTTTTAACTTATTATAAAATTAAATTATGTAGCAACGAATCACGGTCGAGATTAAAAGACGCCATGGAAACGATCGCCTTGCTCCAACTGAAACTGAAAGAAAAACAAAATGCAGAACACGTGAGTTTATTATTATTATTATTTATTTTCGGCTTGCATGCCTGTAAATGCTCGAGAATTATTTCAAACTTGCAAAATGAATAAATATACTTAAATAATTAAAAATATTCATACGATTACTTTTTTTTCGTTTATTTCGAAATCTAATTTATTCATTTTAATCCAGGTCTCGTCAGATCATCTTGCAGATGATTGGCTGGAGAAACAAATAGAAAGTGAGAAGATGATATCAAATCTTGAAAGCGAACTTTCTGCTTACAAGGTTACAATTAGGGATGTCACGGGTAGTACTTTTTGGAGTTTTCGGGTTCGGGTTCGGGTTTATGAAACTAGAGTTTTCGGGTTCGGGTTTGTGAAACTAGAGTTTTCGGGTTCGGGTTCGGGTTCGGGTTTGTAAAAGTCGAGTTTTCGGGTTCGGGTTTGTGAAACTCAGGTTTTCGGGTTCGGGTTCGGGTTTGTAGTTTTCCAAAAACCGGGTTCGGGTTCGGGTACTGGCTTATAATTTCAAATTCGTGGATTGATTTTAAATTTACCAAGTGTATATACATATACAAACGAGAGCGATCAATTCATCCATTGGAAATTACACGTATTGAATAAACTCTAACAAGTTAATTTTTTAGCTTTCCAAATAATGTGATTTTTTGGCCGAAGAAGGCTTAATTATTTTAGTTTGTTCGCGGCTCGGTCCGGCCAGATAATCAGGCGGATTAGTGGTCTAGCTTACACACTCACCAATAAAATGACCTATTTGTGTTATTTGTTACGCAAAGGGGATAATACAAAACTTGTATGGCTTGCGATTAGTATAATACGTTACCTCTTAAATTATTGTAACTTGTTAATTTTTTCGCGGCTCGGTCCGGTTGGGTAATCAGGCGGATTAGTGTTCTAGTTTACACATTTGCCAATAAAATGACTGTGACGCATAGATCATTTATAGACTTTGCCAGTTAAAATTTAGGATTATGCAAGATTATCTTTATAACAAAGGGTCTTTGTTATATCCGAAAAACTTTGAGTATATGAATGAATAAATATAAGGTTATATAACTGAAGTAAATATTTTAGAGTCATGGCTATCCGCGATTTCTTCGACCAAAGGAGGCTTAATTATTTTAGTTCGTTCGCGGCTCGGTCCGGCCTGATAATCAAACGGATTAGTAGTTTAGTTTACACAATCACTAATAAAATGACGTATTTGTGTTATTTGTTACGCAAAGCTGATAATACAAAACTTCTACGCTCGCGATTAGTATAATATGTTACGTCAACAAAACTTGTATGAGTATATGAATGAATAAATATAAGGTTATCCGGGATTTCTTCGACCGAAGGAGGCTTAATTATTTTAGTTCGTTCGCGGCTTGAAGAAAAAAAAGGTCACTTTAGACAAAGACCCTCTTTTGTGGTGGAAAGATAACAGAACAAACTTTCCAAATTTAGCGGTGATCGCTAAACGCTACTTGGCGGCCCCAGCTACCAGCGTTCCATCGGAACCGTTGTTCATTGGTGCTGCAATTATTTATGAGCGCTAAGGAACCGATTATCAGGCAAGACAGCAGAAAAACTGTTGTTTATGAAGTACAACTTGCCTGAAATCGGTTCCTAATACTATTTCATTTTTAATAAACTTGAAAAGTTATGAAAACTCTGTTTGTGTTGCTATTTTTAAAACTGGAATAAATATTTATTTACTAAAAAAATTTATTTGTTCACAACTCCGAGTTCGGGTATTAGGCTTATAAATTTTCGGGTTCGAGTTCGGGTTCGGGTATCAAGTTTTCACATTTTCGGGTTCGAGTTCGGGTTCGGGTAACAAGTTTTCTAATTTTCGGGTTCGGGTATCAAGTTTTCACATTTTCGGGTTCGGGTTCGGGTATCAAATTTTCACACTTTCGGGTTCGAGTTCGGGTTCGGGTAACAAGTTTTCTAATTTTCGGGTTCGGGTTCGGGTATCAAGTTTTCACATTTTCGGGTTCGGGTATCAAATTTTCACACTTTCGGGTTCGAGTTCGGGTTCGGGTATCAGAAAAAGACCGGGTAGTACCGAACTCGGGTTCGGGTACCCGTGACATCCCTAGTTACAATGGTGGTGTTGATGATGATGTGAGGGGGTGGTGTTGATGATGATGTGAGGGGGTGGTGGAGGTGATGATGTGAGGGGGTGGTGGGGATGATGATGTGAGGGGGTGGTGGGGATGATGATGTGAGGGGGTGGTGGGGATGATGATGTGAGGGGGTGGTGGAGGTGATGATGTGAGGGGGTGGTGGAGGTGATGATGGTGTGGTGTTCATGATGATGGTGCTAGTAGTTATGGTGAGGATAATGGTGATGTTCATAATGATGATGATGAGGGTGGTAGTGATGATTGCTTGACGGTTTGTTTACATTATTTACTAAATATTTGCTGATTATTTTATTTTTTGTGTTTCATTCAAACAGAAGAAATTTCAAGACTCAGAGAGTGAAAAGCGAACATTGATGAGAAGTCTGGAATCTAAAAGTGCAGAACTCTCTGAAGCCAACATCGAGGTTAGGTCGATCGTGTATTTTTTGTGCTATTTTTAAATTAATCATATTATAAAATTATAAGCTTTTATTAATAATTACAGTTTAATTAAATAGCTTTTTATTGAGATTTTCATTAAATTTTTTTATTAAAATAGTTATAAACAATCACGGATACACTGATGTGGTGTGTGGTTGAAAGTGATGTCGGAAATGTATTTTCTCAGGATACGATACTTTATACAATAAATACAAATTCATAAAATCTTTCAGATTGCCTCGTTGAAGTTACAGCTGGAAACGGAAAGACGAAGTTTCGACGCCTGCAAAGATGAACTGAAAGAGAAAGTCGCTCGACTGAACGGAGTCATAAACGGTTAGGCGAAGTGCGGACGATGATGAGTCAAACTTTATTTTTTTGTTTGTTCGCTAAACTTGCGTATATTTTTGCGTGCGCAAATCATCCAATGGATTTGAAGGAGGTGAGATGACACTGTTATTGTAAGGTCTATTTTACGAGATTGTCTAGAAAAATCGCTTGTCGATGTGACTATGACTTAATCTTTAACGTAATTATTAAATTAAACGTAAGTGTATTTCTGCATTCGGGTTATCATTCCGTCTCATTCATTGTCCAGACAAAGAACTCTTGCGAAAGGAAGCAGAGAAACTGCAACAGGAGAAACAACGACTCAAAGAGGAAAAAGAAGCGGTTGAGAGAGAGCAGATGGCCGCGGAGGGTCGTCACGGTGATGAGATGATGCTGCTGCGAGGAAGATTCAGCGATTTGGAGCGAGAGAAAAACGAATTAAAAGAAGAGGTTGTTGTCGATTGCTATGTTTATAGTTCATTTACTTGTTGCAACGGCAAATCGCTAGTCTTCATAGCGCAGTGTGTTTGCCGGTAGTCGTTTTGCGCAGATGTAGAAAATGGCATTCTAATTTTTGTGTGTGTGCAGATTTTAAAGCTGAAAGAGGAAGTGAGTCGCACAGAATCGGAGGTGACGGAACGAATGAAGATATCACTGGAGGAGGCGGAAGAAATGATCAAAGAAAAAACAAAGGTTAGGGTGATGATTGTGATAATACACACACTTGTAGTGATGATGCACACACTTGTAGTGATGATGCACACTTGTAGTGATGATGCATGCTTGTAGTGATGATGCACATTTGTAGTGATGATGCACACACTTGTAGTGATGATAAATTAAACGATCTTCTGATGACTTATTTTAATGGCGGTCATGACAATGAAAACATTTCTTTACTTCTGCAATGCAAACCCACCCGCAGGTCATAAAGAAGCAAGAGCAGAGACTTGGCGACCTCAAAAAACTTCTACAAAAAGAGATTGTCTTCAAACAACGCCTTGGCCAGCACGGCAACAACAGCACTGCTGCAAACAACTACCACAACAACTACCATGTCAGCCACGTCAACTTCAACAACTCCAACGTCTCGTACGACCCGTCCGGCTTCGATACGGAAGAGGCCTACTTCAACAACTCCAGCGACGCGGAGATGGCAGACGCCGCAGCCCAGTTGAAGGTCAGCTCCAGCATGACATGTCTGTCGATGAGACGAGGATCGAGGACGTCGCACGACAACGTCGACCTGACGGACGATCTGAACTTCAAGTACCTCAAGCATGTCGTACTCAAGTTCCTTCTGAGTAGAGAGCACGAGGTTGGTCGGTGATGTATCGATAGAGATGTATTACAGTAATGTAATGTAATGTAACGCCTTCGTTGGTGATGTATCGATAGAGATGGATTACGGTAATGTAACGTAACGCCTTCTTTACGGCGAAAGCTGTCGTGTAAACGCTTAAAAAAAAATAAAATCAATTAAAAAATTAACAAAATATAAAGATGATAATAGTATTAATGATTGTTCATCGTTGTTATTATTTTAAAGAGTTTTGGTGGTTCCTGGAATTCTAACTTAAATGTTTTGTTTTCGCTTTGAACCGATGTTTTTTTCTTCTTTCTCGACAGGCCTTGCAGCTGATCAAGGTTGTTTCGATGCTGCTGAAATTCACGCCGGACGAAGAAAAAATGATCAAAGACACTCTGAAGTGGAAGACGTCGTGGTTCCGGGCGAAACCGACCCTGCCGGAGAAGGGGCAGTCTGCCATCGTGGTGCCCGCCCTCTATTGAGAAGAGTTGTTTATTATATGTGTAATTCTAAAATGAAGTATCGTTTATAAATAAAGTAAATAAAAGGATCGATAATAGATATAATGGTTGGTAACCTTGATAATAGATATAATGGTTGGTAACCTTGGTAATAGATATAAAGGTTGGTAACCTTGGTAATGCAATTCAGTGGTGATAATGTAATGTGACGTAATGCAATAGATGTCATCAAGTGCAAAGGTAAATAAGCTTCAATTACATACGTGGTTTACGGAGCCGTTGATTTGCTTTTAATTAAATATAATTTTAACCTTTCGCTACGTTGTGTTGCTGTAGTACTGGTATTGTTACGGTATTAGGTCATGTAATAAGTTGGAGTTTTAGTCGATAGCATTGGCATGATGTTTTTTCGAACAATTTTGTAATCATTTTTAGGAGAATTGTGAAGTTTTTTTGACTTTACAGAGCACCTAATTTAAAAAAAATAATTTTACAGTGGATTACATTCGTGATACCGATTAGGCTGAGCATTACATTCCTCTCTGGTAATCTTACACTTAATTAGGAATCCAAAACACATCACAGTTGAAAATTTGCTGTGCGTAAGATTTGAGTAGCTCACGTCTTCTTAATCATTGTATTTAGTTTGTGTTTGTATCAGTTGTCTTGTTGTTAATCAGCGATTGATAGGAACTTTTCAGATAAAAGTATGCAAAATGCAAGTCTAAATTAAAATCCAGATGTCATTTCAGCTAGTACTGCTATCACAGCATTATGAATATGTAAATTATTTCGTGCTGAATATTGATTTTATTTACAGCATTGTTATTTGTTGGGCGTGTATTTATAATTAAACTTATTATTTGTAATTATCAAAGACATTTTCACATTGAAAATGATTATATTATATTACGTGTTTGTGTGTATTTTTTGTTGTCACATGTGTTCTTTATTCATTCATTTATTCTTCTTTTTTTTGCTGTCAACTGTATTTAGACAATGATTATATAAGATTGCATGTTGAATTGTAATTATCAGTTCTTAAACTAACAAAGTCTCCGAAACATATTCTCATAACTGGTCGTTAATTTATTACTGTACCTCCATGATTGGTCGATTGAAGAGATGAATGTTGAGAGTTAGGGAAGGGATAGGGAAATAAAAATAATAATAAAGTGCCTTCATTATTTGGAAAAGGTTTATTGGCATAATTTGGTGGGGATACAATAATAATAATAATGAAATACCTTATTAGAAATATATTTGGAAAAAGTTTATTGGCATAATTTGGTGGGATAGAAAACACTGCAAATACATCTACCCGTGTACTTACACATTACCCGGAGCAGTACATTAGCATAATATACCCAACACCCAGGCTACTATATTAACATAATGTACCACTGTAATCACACTCTAGTTAGACGACAACAAAACAAAATTTTAACATTTCTCCGGCACAAAAAAGAATCTCACACATTTAAAAAACCTATAAACGTCAGCAAATATTAAAATTACAATATTGTAATAAATCATAGCTTAAATTGTAATAAATCAAAGCTTAAATCAGCGAATAGATGTTTATTTTTTTAAGGTATGGAAGATGGTGAGTTTTAGAAATGCAGGAGATGATGGTGACATCAGTGTTTGTAACGGAAGATAAACTTGTGGTGGTTTTGAATCAGTCGGATCGGAGAGAGAGGATGAGACGAAACGGATCGTACTTCGTTTGGACGAGTGGACGAAAGAATGACTGAACGTAATCGAAAGAATTAATGAGAACAAATATTTCTTTTTTGTCAAATTATTTCCCGTGCGAAAGAAAAACAGCCAAGTATGAAGAAGGTTTTTCTGGTGCAATTCCATATATATATATATATATATATATATATATATATATATATATATATATACATATATATATTGGAAAACTCCGAACTCTTATACAGGAAATAGTGCCGTTAGTGGTTACAGGGAAGATATGCAAACTCGAGATTACCTATAAAGCAAATAATAGCAAATGTAAATATACCTTATTAATTGTTGTGTGTATTGTGGTTTGTACTAGTTTGTAGTGTATTGTTACTGAACAGAAAAGAGGAGGGATTTTAAAAGTGACGGGTTTACAGATATTGACCAAGCAAGCAAGCAATCAATTTTTTCCAATTGGAAATTAGTAGGTTGTCTCAGAATGGACTACTTCATGAACAACCAAAAAATATTAAAAAAAAACTGAAAACTTCATTAGCTCTCGTTGTCATATACATCCAATCAGAAAGAAGCAATTGTTTTACAGACATCGATGCTTGGAAACATTGGTGACGGTGGTTTCCCCATATGACGGTCACAATCAGACAAAGTCGTTAATCGTGACACTATGATGTATAATGGCATGGTGATTTAAAATCCTTTGTATAAATGCATCATCATGACCACCATCATCATCAGGAAAATGATGAAGTAAATTCTAAAACGGTAAGACACAAACACAAACGTCTTCTTACACGCACGATACACAACATGGAATCCAAGCATGCACGCACTCACCCAGATAACGTAATGTTTAATTTTCAAGTCGGATTAAAATTCGTCCCACCGCAGCGTCACGAGATGATCGTTCAGCTGATGATAACTCAGTGTAATTGGCGGAGGAGACAATTCAAGTTTGTTTTTATATAACAGAAAAATACATAAAGTGACAAATAATAATAATAATAACAACAATCACGATGAAATTGAAATTAAAACAGAAATCAGCTTTCGATTTATTCGGAACCTCATGAACGTCGGATCGAAACAGTACGGCGATGATGAGTCGTGCGTACGGGTCGAATTAGTACAGTAGCGATTCGTGTACGAGTTGACATCTCAGTTCCGTTTGATGGATGATGATTATAATAATAATAATGATGATTTCAAACAAATCGGTACCAAAATGAAAAAAATGAACGTAAAAACCCAAAGACTAAACACGACGTACCTTTCAAACTGTAAAACACTGACAGGGAGGGAGGGAGGGAGGCAGGCTGATTACAAAACCAAACAGAGAGAACAAAATGTACAGAGAGAGAAAGACAGCCACTACAAAACAAAGAATTTCTATAAATATATCAATGACCCAGAGGTTAAGATTAAAAGATGAAGGGACAGGAAATGAAGAAATAACAAATAAAAAAATAAAAGTTTAAGTATATTGAGATGAGCAGGTGTAGCAGAGACAATGTGTAATCATTCCATAAAAATTACGATACTTGAAACAGTCTCTTGTAGACCGTGCAAGAGCTGAGAAAAGTTTCGACCGTTGATTGCCCTGAACACAAATTGACTGACAGTGAAATACAGAATCGACGACCACCAATCATTAAAACGTGCTAATACATTAAAATAAATAAAATCGGTTAGTGGAGACAAATAATTTTTTTCTAGAATTACTTAAAAATTAAAACATATGTAGTACAGAATGAAGCGATAACTTAAAGCCGTAATGCACGCGTGCCCAGAATAGAAATCACACTATAATAATAATAATAATAATACAAGACAGTACACAAGTTAGAAGAAGAAAGCAGTGTTATATGTGTATGATACAACAGAATGTAGTTTTCCACAATTTAATACAATACACAATACAGCCCACAGGTGAAAATCTAATCACGCTTAACATCGTTACGTGTGTACATACTGTACATTAAATATATACATTCACTTGTGTACACGCAAAAGATTCTGCATTCCAGCTTAACTAAATGCAATCGACATTTAACGTCTACGTGTCTTGTAACCCTCAGAAAAAATGCAATGAAAAGAAGAAAGTTTCAGCGTACAAAGACACTCATTTAGATATCTAATCATACATACACACACACACACACACACACACACACACACACACATACATACACACATATATATATATATATATAAACATGTGTTATGGAAACCCTGCATACACATAACTTTAATTCCACACTTCCTTTTCTCCATTCTGTCTGCTGTTTATTAACAGCCAGGCTTAAAAAAAGACAATGCTGTAAGCTCGTCTGCTTGTAACAGAAACATAAAATTCCTAAGATGTTGAGTTTACAAATACTATTACTAAAAATAATTAATTAAAATATATTGATATAATTCCATGTCAAAATACCCTTTCTAATAAAAAAAACTTATGCTTTGAAAAACTAAACGCTGAGAGCATGTTTGTTCCACTTGAGTTTGGATCACGTTATAAAAGCAACATTATAAAACCATCGCATCTCGGAACAATAATGTCTAGTTATTATTTATTATTACTATTATTATTATTATTGAGAAAAAAACACAACGTAAAACTATGCAATAGAACACAACTAAAGAATATCTATATTTATATATCTATGCACAGTTACACGTTTGAATTTATATATCTATGCACAATGTAAGTATTGTAATTTAAATTTTTTACAATCAATAATTTTGTTTAGAATGCCGCCATCATGAAAAATAAAATACACACACGCATGTTCTAAATATTTTGGAGCAAGCGATGCTGGAACATTGATGATGATCGTGACCTTGTTGTTGTTGAATGAGAAATGAAAAAAAAAACATGAGGCTAGAACATGATGGGATTGTTCTTGGTTTTCTCGGTGACGTAGGCTGTGAAGTTTTTGAGAAATTTGGGTGCCTCCCTCTTGCAGATGGCCTGTATGATGGACGAGGGTACCCAGCCTCCGGGGTTGACTGTGGGAGGAAAAACGACGAAAAAAGGTGTAAATTGAGCACGAGGAATTTAATATTTGCCATAACAATATCGATGTTATTTATAACAAGTTTCAACAGAAACACCGAGTGCCACTGAGACTCAGAATAAAATATGGTACCGAAAGTCACTCACCATTGGCCGAATACTGTATGCGACAGGTGAGCGAGTCTCTCGTGATTGGCTGACCATTGATCGGAGGCTGGACAATCGTCTGGCATATCATCGCCACGTTGAACTGGAGTCGGATGCACTTCGGCACGACGGACAGAGTATCCGGGAATTGATCCGTCGAATGATTGGCAACAATCCAATAGTCCGGCCCCTCTCCGTCATCTTCTGATGGACAGTGCCTGATGGTTGACCAGAATACAGAGTCCCTCTGAGCTGCTGGCCACACTTTCTTAAGGACCTACGAAAACGGTAGAATGAGGTCGATAAGAACGTTTTCACGAGTTGCATAAGTTATATATATATTTATAATAATAATAAAATATATAAATAAAATAAACGTTTATTTATAAGAATGAGAGTAATAACAATTAACATGATAGAGTCACATCCACTCAAGACAGTACTCGTGCCATACAGACAGACAAGCAGGCAAGTACTTGAATCAGCCAGAGTGGATCACTCACTACTCAGATAATTTGAAAAAAAAAACAAAACAGAAACACTAATATTATTAATACAGCACTGCACATAAGCGACAGAAGTGTTTTCACATTTACGACTTGCGAATATAAATTTTATTACATAAAAATGTAAAGGTCAAAACTACTTGGTTGCTGCTTTACAATCGAAACTATCTCGATAGCGCACAGAACGGATCGCACGTCAGGGGGGGGGGTACTTTATCGGCCGGGCCGTAAAACGTCACTCGAGATTAAAAACACGAAAAGGTTGACCCACCTGGTAGGTTATGTGAGTGTCCTCGGATAGCCAGTCGACGACCTGGGTCGTATCCAGGGTTGATTCCCACTCCAGTCTCACTTTGGGATCCCAGAAATAGTGGCAGAGTTCGTGCCCTGTTATGCCCTGTGCACACGAGTGTGATGAACGCCGTTAGTGATTCGCAATATGCATAACAAAATTTAATGTACATTTATATATATACGCAAAAAGAGAATGAATATTTGTATAAATATATATAACCAGCAGAAATGATGATGATTTTTGAAATGCTATTATTGTTATTGTTGTTCATAAAATGCCACTCAACTGGGGAGCTTAAATTTGCCGCCATGACAAATGAGTCATCATGTAGACTCAATATAAGATAATGTTTCGAGCTCAATTACTCAACCAGCCCATCAACATAGACTACACAAAAAACAGCTGATTCTGACCTTGACACTGTGAACGGCCTTGAGAGGGTAGATGACTCCTCCTTTCTCTTCTGCCTCTCTCCTGTAGACCTTCATCTCTCCCTCGCTGGCCACCAACGTCCAGGTGTCGGCGACGTCACTGGCGGACATGTCTGCGTGCTTGATGTGGTCTTCCACGATGCTGTTGATCTGTAAACGAGAGGTCGTCAGAATTACGGGATGGTGGCAGAATCAATATCGCTGATGATCATCATCCAAAATTGCTTCCAAAGTATAAAAAAGAACGCCGAGCACATTTGCACAAACCAATCTTTTATAAATGCACAAACGTATCCACATATACACACATACATGCAACACTCACATACATACAGACAGACACTGAAACTTTGCCCGAAGATACAGGAAGTAGGAAAACAAAGTGGCTCGACTCTGAATGCATCAACAGCAGAAGAAATGTATCGTGTTCACAACAAAAATTGATACAAGTAATAACAAATAAAACCATGTACGAAATACCCAATGATTCAGACAGACAAACCGTACGAAATGCCCAACGTTTCAGACACACATATGCACACGCAGACAGAACCAAACAAACCTCTTCACAGAGAGGATGAGCGGTGTCCAGGCACGTCTTCGGAACCTTCGGCGGATCGTAGCACGTGGCTTCGGCAATCAGCTGGTGCTTCTGATGGAAGATGAAAGCGATAAATTGTTTGCTCGAGTTCTTGTGACGTCACAACAACGACAAGATTAAATAGCGCAAAAAAATACGACGACGTCAACAAATAAGACAAGAATAAATCTACAACAAAAATGAACACATCACTAACAACAACAACAGCACCTGTAAAACATAAACAAATGCAGGAGCAAACAACACGAACAACTAGAAACTACAAACTATCATCATCATCTCCACTATTATTCATGCACACTAAACGTTTTCATCTATAGTGCTACTTTGTGCTACCGTCAACATCAAATAATATCGATGCTGACCATGTCACAGCGCCATATCTTTTTCCTCTGCTTTCTGTACAAAATCCCCACCACAGATGAGTTGCTAAATAAATCGCTTCCCATGCGAATGAAAATATCGCTAGGTCGCCAGGGTAGCCTATCGGGAGCAGCAAACCCGCCAGGGTCGAAAATGACTCGCAACGGTAATAACAACCTGTTCCTCTTCTTTCTCCAGCTTGTCCAGTGTGGCGTCGATTGCGTCAAAAAATTCTTCTTCCTTCAACATGCTGTGTGGTCCTTCCTGTTTGTTAACGTGCAAAAAAACTTACATATATAGCTCAATAAAAACATCAGAGAAACTAATAAGAACAAATAACTGACGCATAAATTGAAATAAATCCCACAAATATTAATGAAATCTTATAATTAGCAGACCTCATAATCTGGTCCACCCTTGATGACTGGTTTCACACTTTCAGCCAGCAGGTTTCTGTAACTCTCCTCTAGCTTCTTCCTCTTTTCCGCTTCCTGTTGTTGAAAAACGACCAAAGATTACATATACTGATTGATGACCGAATATGAATAGAAACTCGGACCGATGCAATTGACATTCAAAAGAGTTATTGAACACCTAAAGTGACATTTGGCAAAAACGTTTTATAGCATCGCTGACGTAAACAATCTGACAAAATCAACAATTACACAGCAGTGTAACGACACACAACAGTAATAACAACATCGAAAATTAATGACTCGCAACAGTATTACAAAATAGCAATACAAAAAAAACCCAATAAATCATTTATTCGGTTAATAATTTCAATCCAACACCACACATCTATCTATCTGCATACAAACAGCAACAGAACAGCTCATCTCTACGCTATCAGCTACAAATCTCTACCATGCTATCAACTACAAATCTCTACCATGCTATCAACTACAAAACAACTACAAACCCTTTCGAGCCTCTTCTTCCACGACTCCTCCCTCTGCGTTATCAGCTCGATGCAGTGGCCCAAGGTCGCCAGGGTGCCCGACGTCGTGGCCTTGAAGGTCAAGGCCTCCCCTCGAAAATCGACTGCGTGCGCCCCGTGTTGTTTCAGGATGCTCACTGGATGAGGAAACGGAATTAAATGGATGAACAGATCGGATGGTAGGAAGAATGGAGCGAGCGAATGAAATGAATGAATAAGTCAACCAGCAAGTTGAAGCAATAAAGAGCAAAGCTAAAATTACGCTACATCAGATCAGAACGCCGTTTAATCAGAAACGAGCTGACGGATATCAAAGCAAAAAACCACTTGCGGTAAACAAATTGGAAAAAAATAAAACAAATTAAAAAGAAACCAACTCAAATCCATGTTGTGGGTCGGATCGAGGTCGGGGCTCAGGCCGTGGTGGTCGAGGCCGTTGCTATGGGGACCGTTCCTCGGGCCGTTCGAGTGGCCGGTGTAGTCGTCGAGGTCGTTGAAGTCATCCGAGGTCACTGATTGGATGGTTATTAATAAAAATTATAGTAATAATAGTAAAGAGGTCAATGATTGGATGGTTATTAATAAACATTATAGTAATAACGTTAACGTTCCGGAACGGCGACCCCCGGGATGTCCGATCAAACCCTCTACACCCTTCGTGGGTCGGTGGCCGCATAATAATAATAATAATAATTGGCATGTTACGATTGTGGAAACACACATGCTGCAGGTGTCAGGTAAAATCGTAGGCTAGAGAAGTTGGTGACAATCTCGTCATCTTCTTACGAATGCTAATAAATTAGTCGAAATATCTGCATGGTGAGTGAGTGGTGTTTTTATGAAATTGACACCTAATTATTACTTCAATTATTTCTCGCTTCTAAAGTTGCGACTGTTCAGTGTGGTGTTGAATATGTATTTAAAAGTAATATATATTATATTTATAATAAAAAAATACTCTAAGAAATATAAAAAAAACCTTAAACAATAACGCTAAAAAATCAGAAATTCAATTAATTGGTTATTAAATTTTATTTTATTCACCGAGCAGATTGCAAATTTTTTTAGATTGTGTAACTTTTATTCTATAAGGTCAGGTCAGTTTTCATGGGCCCAACAAAAATTCCGCTCAACCAATTCCACCAGGGGGGGCAGCAGACAGTTGAACCGGATTTGCAGAAAATTCAAATCCACTGTTATTAATTACACTGTAATTAGTTTGCAACCAGGAAGATACAGCTTGGTATAAAATAATTTTTTGTTTTCGAATAGGCAATTATTATAATGATTGTAGGAACTGATAAAAATTCAGAAACACTGTCCCTTCTATAGTCGTTTCAAAGAGCCGATTGAAAATGATTTATTAAAATTCTTTCAAACTAATTAAATAGAACAAACAAAAAATCCGAACAAATTATTCATTTAACTTTCCTACTTGGGAACCAGAACATGTCTGCCAGAAGAAATATCCAATGCAGGAACCAGAAAAAAAATATTTTCGGGGCAAACTTCAAGGTTTTATATATAGTAAGGAGGAAGAAAGGAAGTTTTTAAAAAATCATCTCAATTATTAAACTCTCTCTCTTTCTCTCGCAGAAGAGAATAAAAGCAGACAATCCACATCAAACAGAATGAAAAAACTATAATCGGATTCTTTAAATACAAAATAATAAATGAAACAATCCACCTGTGTGTCGTCTGTACTGTACTGTACTGTACTGTACTGTACTGTACGATGAAAATCTCATCCTTTTGAGCAGTAAACTCAAGAGATTTGGTTACTCAGTGAGGCAAGGTTATATAGAAGCGGCGATGGCAATCAAATAGTAATTATTAATATTTTTAAATTCAATAACTAGGAGTGGTTATGTTTTGATTGACAGGCAAAACCCTCTCTCTGAAGTAACACCCCCTTACGGAGAGTATTGGCGAACAAAAACCTGGCACATGGTATTGAACCGGCAAAATCCGATAAAATCCTTAAGGGTTCAATAAAAATATAGTAGGAGAAGCACGAGACAACGTAACGTTGCAGCAGCAGTAATAATAATAATAACAATAAAAAACATTAATAATAACAATAAAGTTTCTCACTGTCGTGGACACTGTACTGGGTGACCGCGGAGGCGCAGGCATCGAAGTAGTTCTGGAGGCTGTCCACCTGTCTACACAAGATGTCCTTGAATGTTTCCATCTCAGCCAGTTTCTCTTTCAGTCCTCGTCCTCTCTGCATGGATGGAGGAGGAAGCGGGAAAATAAATCGTCGATAATTTAAAATAAAACATTATTTATTAGTTTATTATTAAACCTGTAATATGTTTTATGCTTTACGATATAATCCCTGGACTAAAGGAGTAGGGCTACATTTCACCATTTTAGGCAGACGATGAAATAAGGATGCGGCAACCGAGCGCCCTCTTGTTTTTCACAAAAGGTTCGGGGGGGGGGGGTCCGCAATTAGGACTTCGGGGCAAAACTTTGTTCTGGAAAATGCATAAACATTTAAACATCGAGTGGTTGTGAACATACTGAACATGAACTTCAATACAAGTAATTATTGTGAAAGATGATTGATTTTTTTTATACAAATAAATGATTTACACACTAGATATTTCAATTTCGTTTGCTTCTTTTTCTGTGTAAAGAACAATGCATTTCAAGATGAAATTCTATGCATGGTGATGAATTATTTCCTGCCAGCTTGATCATCATCAATGACATCATCATCATCAATGACATCATTATTATCATCATCATCAATGACATCACCATCATCATCACCATCATCATCTTCAATGACATCATCATGATCATCATCAATGACATTATCATCATCATCATCAATGACATCATCATCATCATCATCACTATCATCATCATCTTCAATGACATCATCATGATCATCATCAATGACATTATCATCATCGTCATCAATGACATCATCATCATCATCATCATCATCATCATCATCATAATCATTATTATCATCATCATCATCATCATCATCATCAATGACATCATCATCATCATCATCATCATTATCATCATCATAATCATTATTATCATCATCATCATCATCAATGACATCATCATCATCATCATCATTATCATCATCATAATCATTATTATCATCATCATCATCATCATCAATGACATCATCATCATCAAGTAGTTGACGACACACAGGGACGGACACAAAACTTTTAAATGTAATTCGAGGAAGCAAAAAAAAGCATTCTCAATGCAATGAATTCCTGTCTCCCGAATATTTTTCCTTTCTCCACTTTTGTTTATTTCTGAGTATGGATAAGTTTAAAAAGCTAGTGAATTGAAATTAACCAACCGGTGACATTTAGGAATGCATACACACACAGTACACAACATTTAAGAATGCATACACGGTACATGACATTTAAGAATGCATACATGGTACATGACATTTAAGAATGCATACACAGTACACAACATTTAAGAATGCATACACGGTACATGACATTTAAGAATGCATATATGGTACACAACATTTAAGAATGCATACACGGTACATGACATTTAAGAATGCATACATAGTACACAAGATTTACGAATGCAGACATGGTATGCGTGTAAAAATATAAATTATTTACAAAAACAAAATTAATACTACTACTAATAATAATATTATTATGATTGATCTTCAGAAATATGATAATACAGACTAAGAAAACAAAAATACCAGATCATATGATGAAGATGATTACTGATTGCCTACTGATAAATAAATACCAAGATAACTAACAATCAGTTTATTAGCTGCCTATATATAATAAACAGACCTTATATGGATAAATATGCATGATAACAATACAACAAGCAGGCAAGTTTTTAACTATTGATATATATATATATATATATATATATATATATATATATATATATATAAAATAGCCCACGTCTGTGTAAGACGATTTTGAGTGACGATTTGCTATCTATGGCAAGTTAATTAATATATAATAAATAATTATATAAATAAATTTTTATATATATTTATATAATTAAAAAATTATTAATATTTTTTAAATTTCTAAAAACCTTCTCTTCAACGAAGTTTACCTCCATGCGGATTTTCGTTCAAATGTGATAAGCAAACATACATTGCCTATTATAAACAGATATATATATATATATATATATATATATATATATATATACTATTATCAATACTCCTACCTACCTGTCTACCCACCTATCAACACACATACCCACTTAACAACCAGCCCACCCACTACAGAACAAAAGGAAACTACAAATTAAATTAAATCAAATTAATTTATTCAAAACTTTTGTTCATTCATGTCTGCCACAGCAAGACAAACATACAAGCCTAGGCAGAACAAGTTCCACAGAACAACATCAATACCAGCAACAACAGAGGAAAGTGCAGTATATCAATTAGCAAGTGCAGCTGCACTCAATCAGGGAGGCGCCATACTTATAAGTAAGTATGTGGGGTGACAATTTTACCATGGATAGTTTTTGGTAGGTTTTTCATGAGGGATAGTGGTGTTATACTTTTGCATGGGAGAGCTTCCTCCATAGGTTTTTCTCAGAGGAAAATTGGGCACATGAACCTGTGGGGTAAAGAAGCCCTATGTACCCCTACATATGTACATTTACCTTGGGGTAAATAGGCCCAATCTGCCCTTAAATATGTATGTTTACCTGGGAGGTAAAGAAGCCCAATCTACCCCCTATACAGTGCAGCAGTAGCTGTAGCAATGATAGTAAAAAAAACAATTCAATAGTAAAAATATGGCCATGAAAAGCTATTAAGAAATTAAAAGCATAAAAAAGAAGACACGGGATCATCAAGGTCCGTACACGGCAGATCGGTCGAGCATGGGTGGACGTTGCTGATTGGCAGACGTACTCTCGTGTCGGGTGGGTGGGGGAAAGCATTAGCAGATGAGACATCGCTGTGGCAAGTGAGGCAATGATGATAAATGTGATTGAGACGATGCTGAGAATGATGGCAGTGAGGATGATGATTACAATGGTGATACGATGATGATGATGATTACAATGCCGATGCTATTGATGAAAGTGATGCTGATGACTGGAAAACTAAAAGTCTCGCAGCAAAAAATATTGATCAACGATCATCGCTGGGGGTCGAGTCGCTGTCAAATAGATGGTGCACGGCATGCCACAGGCCCCAGGGGAACCCACGAGGTAAAACAAATTGAATATAAGTGCATAAAGAATTAAAGTGAATAAATAAATAATAATAAATTCAAAAACTTATACAACAATAATATAACCATATAGTTAACAACATACTCTTATTTGTACAGATGAAATCAAATGTAGATCCAGGAATAGAAAGTGAAACTTGGAATCAAAAAAAAAGAAGAAAGATGAAAATGAATCACCAACAACACCATCATCATAATCATCAGCAGCAGCAACAACAACATGGAAGAGCGCCAAAGCTGAATGAATGATTGCACAGGAGAGGTGGCTGGTTCAATCAATTATACACACCAAGATCAACAAACCAGCGGGATATATATCACCCCGGTAATTTCCCAGGTGGAAAAAGAAACTCCTGCCATCATCATCGTCATATATCAATATCAATATCATAATCATCATCATCATCATTCATCAATACCAAGTCTTAATGATCATCATCATCACAGACACCACTATTGTCAACCAATTGATCAGTCAAAAGTTCAAAGGTCTCATTAAATAAATCCCCCCCATCATCACCATAACTATTTCCATCATCACCTCCATTAACATCCCCACCACAAAAATACACTCCCCCCTTCAAAAAATTATCTTCTTTTTATATGACAATGATGCTGATGATGATGCGGTGAGTAAAAAGTAGTCGAAGAAAACAACAACAATTTTTTTTTCTGCCACCAACATCAGAACATCACCTGGCTAAATTAGAACTTTCTCATTACAAAGCAAACAGCTGGTGCAGGTGGGCCGGTAGCAGCACAGCTGCTTGGAAAGAAGAACTCAAAAAAAAAGAAAACCACGGAAGGACCAACAGCATAACTAGAAGAAACTACAGGCATACTGAATGATTGATTGATTAATTGATTAATCGACTGGCCTTTGATTGGCTAACTAATTGATGGATGGATCCGATAACTTTCAAATCATCGGAACAGGTAACGGTCATCTATCTCATCCATCTCGACAATTTTTTTCAACTAGAAAATCCTCCCATATTCTCTCTCCCCTTCCTTCTTCTATCTCTATCCCTCTCTCTCACACATACACACACACACACACACACTTTTTCTCTTTCTGTATCCCTGGTAGTTAAACTTAAAGTTCTACTTATACTCCTAGCTCTCCTTCTACTTGTGTTTATACTTCTACTTATGCATCCAATTTTATTTACATTTCTAGTTTTATTTCTACATATACTTTGTTTTTTAGAACTTGATCACAGCTATAATTGAATAAACAATTATAATTCCAACAAAACAATAGAATATGCAGGTGTATAATCTCATTCAACTTATATAGGACTTCTTTGTGTATCAATAAGACAGGTAGGTAGGTAGGTAAGTAGGTTATGTAGGCCAAACAGACTGTAAACTGTAATTATGTGCCATTTAGCAGAGTGTGACAGGTCACCGACCCCTAGCCTGACAATGAACACATAAACATAACATATTCCATACATAAACATAGAACACATGACTAAAAGAGTGAGATGAAAGAACATGTTATTAAAAGGCTATTTTGGTTCATTGATGATGATGATGAAAGGACAGTGATGATGATGATGATGATGATGCAAGGCTAAGCTTAAGCTTTAGGTTTTATTTGGTTTTTAGTGCATTCAGAACTTGTAACAAAAAAATTGATTCATAGTTTATCCTGTCGGATTATTTCCAAGGTTTCGTACTACACTACGAGGACATTGATATGGCTATGAGGACATTGACATAGCTACGGATTGGTTGACATCGTGTCATATCCCATGGTGAAAACTTCTAGTTTCATTCTTATCAAATTCAAGCGAACGACCAGTCTAGATAGAAGTTTTCAGCTGAGGGAATTTAAAGCAAAACTGGAAGGAATGTCATTGAGAAAATGTGCAGTGGTGGAGATGATATGATGATGCCACTCAGTTTGGATGGACACTAGGGGCATTCACACTGTACATCAACTCCCCTTTTATGTCACTCTGCCCATGTACACCCTGGATACTAGGGGATGTACCTGTTGTTGACAAGCAAGTTGTTTCTCTATCTCTGTCTGTCTGTCTATCTATCTATCTGTGACAGATAGATTAATATAATATTTATACAATACAATATAAATTGCATTATAATAAAATTAAAATTAAATTATTAAACTAGTGTTTTCACTAACTAACTAACTAACTAACTAACTAACTAACTAACTAACTCACTCACTCACTCATGTTTACCATTTCTCCTAACTTCTTACCTATCAAGTAACATAACCAGCACGGAAATGAACCAACTCACTCACAAACACAAACACACCCACACCCAGACAACAACATCAGCAGGTTCATTCTTTCATATACATTACTAAGTTCAAACAAAATACTGAATTATATTTCAACAAACAGATAAATTATTATAAAGAGTAAAATTATAATTCAACAGAATAATATTATTTTAATAATAATAATAATAATAATGATGAATTTATATAGCGCCAGATAAGTCAGAGGCGCTTACGAAGGTTCCTTTGGATCGGAAACTTCGAAGAACACGCTATTTTCATAGACATGAGAAAGCAATGCGAGTGAACTCCTTGCCTAAGGGAGTTACGCTGGTGACGCAGGTGAGGCTTGAACTGCCGACCTAACGATCAACAGGCGAGCGCTCTACCGCTCTGCCATCAGCATATATTTAGGAAAGTTTATCATATGGAACAGTTACTTGAATGTTCATGTTCAACTCACCAATCCATCCTTATACTATTAAGACCAATGAACTAGAGTACAGCCCAGCCCATCTTGTTTTTAAAGGCCTAAAACCCCTTATATAGTTCGCCAAAAATCTCGGCCTGGCCCGTATGAAGACCCTAAAATCACGGCCTGGTCCGTGTAGTACCCTAAGATGAACTTAAAAGCTTGGGCAGCGAAACCGGCAACAAAAGTCTAACCGAACGTCGTCCGCAACTACGGGAAGAGTGCGGAGATCGAGTACCGACGGAAGTTTTAAAACGAAGAGAAATAAATTTCCAGAGAACTGGAAGAACCGACCTTGAACGAGGAAGCAGACGCGTTAGAGTGACTTGTCGTGGAGGTGAGGGAGCGCTGGGAGCCGTGGCGTCGCAGGGAGTTCTCGCTCCCGTAGCCCGATTCTGCCTGCTGTGGAATGAAATACAATTTTAATAAAAAATTGATGTTTAACAACCAATCACAGAAATTATATTTATGCAAATCAATCAGATCGTGAATCTAACAGTCTAATTCAATTAATTACATGCAATAACTATTATGGTTGGTTGGTTGGTTGTCAATATGAAATGAACTTATATGACATTGGTAATGATTGTATAATCTTAACTTATATGTCACTTGAACACTCATTTAATCATTCCTCTACTCATTTATTTATTTCTCTATGGTCATTCATTCTTCCATGCATTCCTCAATTCATTCCTTCACTCACTCAACCATTCTTCTTTTTATTATCTATTAATTCCTTCACCCATTCATTCACCCACTTGGTATCATCATCATCATCATTGCTTGATGTCATCATCATTATCACTTTTATAATTCATTCATTCATTCACTTGACATTATCACCATTATCACCTTATATAAGCTGTCAACACCATCATCATTAAAATTACCTCATGCCCTGAAAATTTATGTATAATGATTAATCATACATAAATCAGAGAAACCCCTGTTGTAACTTTCATCATCATCATCATCATCATAATCATCATCATCATCCTCATCATAATCATCATCATCCTCATCATAATCATCATCACCACCACCACCATGACTCGCATGTCCTAATTAATAAGCAAGTAAACTTTTTTGTTTTCCTCGGTTTTTTTTAATGACTTGTTGATCAATCATCATCATAGGACAAGTCCTGTGGTGTCTGAAATAATCTGATCAACATCCAAAGTGTCAAGTCGTAGAAAAGGTATTCCCACACACACACACACACACACACACACACACAGAACAGAACAAAATCAAGTATGATACATCTTCATTAAATTACAAACAACATCATCAAACAGCTGCTAGACTGATGCTATAATTATTATTATGTATAATATAATAAATGATGATATATATATATATATATATATATGCCATAATATAATTTTTAAGACAATGAAGTCATTGAGCCCCCTTCCCTGTAAGTCGAGTAACCCTCCCCTCCCCGTCAACAAACTTTATGAAGTTCAAGGATGGTCATCCACTTCCTCCTCTCTTCGGACGAGGAAGCCCTCAGGTACCACAGGCAGTCGTTGATGCCGACGTCGAACCGGCAGTCGTCGAACTCGTGAGCCTGATGGAAGAGTTGGAAAGAAGAAAATAAGAAAAAAATATTAAATTCATTATTTTTAGACCTCGATTGTAATACAAGTCTTCTTTTTCCCTATTTTTCTCTGCTAACCCCAGTTTATTCACAAAATTGGAGGACAGGGTTTATATATCTGGGACAATATCATAATTTAAAAAAAAATCTTTATTTATAAAAACATCTAACAAAAAACTTTTATTATGAAAAGACTGTGTCTCTGTGTGTATGCATGTACAGGTGTGTAAGCGTATGAGTGTAAGCACGTGTGTGTGTGTTTATGCATGTGTGGTGCGTGTAACATTATGCAGATGTTCAGAAGTAGGCACATAATAATAATAATAATAATAATCTATATATATAAAAGAACATGTCCTGACTGACTGACTGATAATCAACGCGGAGCTCAAACGCCTCATCCTAGGAACGTGAAATTTGGAACTTATATTATTTTTATTGCGTAAGCATCCACTAAGAAAGGATTTTTGAAAATGTTGCTCTTGAGGGGAAGAAACTGTAAAACAAACTTTTTCTAAAACAATGTATATCTCGAAAACCAAAATGAGGAGATTTTGAAATTTGGTATATGGATTCTTCTTAAAAAATAAAAAGATACGTGTTTCACCATTTTTTGAAAATTCGGTTTCCCGGACCTTAAATGTGGGTAGGAAAATTGGGTTATTTAATTTTTAAAGTAGCTGCTACTCAAAAACTGTGAATGCTACAGGAATAAAAATTAGTATTTAGTTTCTACTCCAAAAATAATAAAATACGTGTTTTAGCATATTTTTAAAATTTGGTTTCCAGGACCTCAAATGTGGGGTGGAAAATAAGGTTCTTTGGTTTTTAAAGTAACTGCTACTCAAAAACTGTAAATGCTACAAAAGTAAAATTAGTATTTAGTTTCTACTCTAAAAATAAAGATAAACGGTTTTCACCATTGTTTGAAAATTTGGTTTCCAGGACCTCAAATGTGAAGTGGAAAAAGGGTTATTTGATTTTAAAATAACTGCTACTCAAAAACTGTCAGTGCTTCAGATGTGAAATTAGTATTTTGAGGTTTTGTGCCGGTTAAAAGTAGATGAGTTCAATTTATCACCGGACGGACGGGCCAAGCCGTTATTTTAGGGTCTTCATACGGCCCTGCCAAAACTTTAAATCAAGGTGGGACAGGCCGAGATTTTTAACCAAGTATATAGACATTTTAGTGATTTTAGGGTGTTCAGACGGGCCGGGCTAAACCTGAAGTCAAGGTGGGACGTTCCGAAGTTTTTCATCAAGTATATAGAACTTCTAGGCCTGTAAAAACGAGCCGGGCCCATATTAGACGGGCAGTGCCGGGCCAGGAATTTCGGTTTTTAAAATGGGCTGGGCCAAGTTGTCGACGGGCCGAGCTGAGACCTAAAAAATTGATCCGTGCAGTACTCTACTATGTATGCACGGTTCAAATTCTCTAATTTCATGCGAGCGAAGCCGCTACGGGCACTGCTAGTAATAATAATAATAATAATAATAATAATGATAATAGGTCACGTGATGTTCTTTTATTTGCATTGAAGACTTCTCTAAAGACTTCTTGGAGACACACACACACACCGCTGATGAATATAAAAAATAACAAAAAAATGACAAAGGGGCAGTGGGGAATCGAAACATCCAAAATGGAGAATAAACAAAAGAGTGATTAAGAGAACACCGACACCCTGGGAATACGAGGAAGAAGAAAACACCTCAATAATAATCTTGTCTGTGTGCAAATTATTCACGCGCAAAAAATTGTCGTCATCATCATCATCTTTATGTTCAATGTCAACGTAAAACTTCTTACCATCAGCTGGCCCAAGTGGATAATGGCAGCCCTGAAAATTGATCATATATACCCCTCCTTTTCCTACTCTTAGTAATTGCCCACATAGATTATTATCATTTAACTGTGGTATCAGGAAGTCTAGATGCCAGCAAGAATATTACAGATACTCTCCTTCTTCTTCAAAAGATGCACCCATACCAGAAATACTCAATAGGCCGTGAACTGAACATAAATTTATCTATAAACATCATTTCAATCTACTCTCTCTCTCTCTCTCTCTACCTTTAATAAAATCCAGCTCCATAAGTCAAGAGCAACAAGTGAAAAGGAGCTAGATATAGGAACAGAAAGCCAACCAATTCGTTCTGCTTATTGGCTTATGCCTATTCAACCAAGTGGCACCATCATTCATCACAATTACTAGGTTCAGCGAAACCCATCTGGGACCCAACTAGCCGAGATGGACAACTCATAAAGGTTGCCAATTTGTAGAGATCAAATTGTAAAGATGGTCAGCTTGTAAAGATAGTCAGCTTGTATAGATGGTACACAACAGAAGTTTCACATGCTTGTGGTATGTCACTCACTCACCCCCAACATCACCACTACATGTGCTGACGTACTGACCCTCATGACCCGTATTGTCACACTAACCAAATACAAGGTCACAGCTGCAAGTGATCAGAAGCAGTACCGATTCTGATCACAGTATGTTTATAAATAATCAGTGCCTGTTATGTCCAGCTCCATAAGTCAAGAGCAAACATCTTCTTAATAGGTTCTTGTGTTGAAATACGGTTGACATTTATTATCCAATTTCAGCACTACAAGTACAATTATCTCTAATACTGACTTTCTCATGCATAGATAAGCTCAACTGCCTTGTCCTAGGTAATCCTTACTGCTATGTCATAGTTAACAACTACTGCTATGTCATAGTTAACAACTACTGCTATGTCATAGTTAACAACTACTGCTAGGTCATACATAGATAACCACTACTCTGCTGGGTCAAAGTTGAACACTACTACCGCTATATCATGGGTTACCACTACCGATCACAAGTAACCTCTAATGATGATACCTCATACGCAATGCCGATCACAAGTAACCTCTAATGATGATACCTCATACACACGTCATACACATGCAACCACTGTCCTAAAAAATAACAGCAAGCTTAATGAACTTTTTGCTGTGAAAAATGAACTAAATTAAAACAGCAATTCTAAAAATTCATAAAAAATTACGGAAATTTTAACGAACTCTACGATGAAGACCAGCCTCAATGAAGAAATATTTATACATTAATACATTATAGAAATTAACTTAATAATAATAATAGTAACATAATTATGATGACTTATTCATACGTAAAAAGTCATTTAAATCATCACGGCACCTCGTTTTCTGCCACGTCCCTTTTTATCACGTTTTGCAACCCGACTGAATTTGTCCGCCACCTTTCTCTGTGTGATCGTTAAAAAATTATTTCCCCCGAATACTATCACCCCGATCACATTCTGCTCCCCTTCCAAATTTTCAAGTGCTTGGGCTGCTTCTGAACTTTGATCTTTTCCTTCTCCCGTGGGTCACCGTGGACACAAGACATTTTTAATTCGATTTTTGACCTCATCTAGATTACCACCTTACACAAAAAACATTTTTAATTTAATTTTTGACCAAAGCTTCTTCTCCTCGTTTGATGTCAAGGCCAAGAAAGAGATATTAAAAGCTACTTAAAAATCTATGTTGACACCTTTCTGTGTGTTCAACACCACTGCTATATAAATAAATAAATTATTCAGTTATGCCAATAAGTGGATCAATTAGAATGATTACAATGTGTTATTTCTGTTAGCCAAGTTAAAGTTTTTTCAACACCAAAGAGCACTGCACACAAATTATGATAATAAGTTAGCCTGAAAGCTACAAGCTAAGTGGTAAATTAACCAGAAAAGCCTTTTATGGGACAGCTAGAGCAAGCAAGCCATACAGGCCAAGAAACAGCTGTGGTTTGTCTGTGTGTGGGGGTTCCAACAAAAATCATAGTGGACTTCGCCATATAAGGAGTCTATGAAAATCGTTAATACACATAAATTTCAAGGCTACAATTATATATAAAAAGATAACACAATGGGCATAACAATACTCCTACACAGCAAATGAATATGCCCATGTTCGTAACAAGGAGATAACATGAAGAGTTGATTGGCGGCCTGTCTTATTTTAGAGCCACCCACCAAACAGGAGATTAGATAAAATGTATATAATCATAAAACTGCTCTCTTTCTATCACATCCATTATCCTCTCTCTCTCTTTTCATTTTTTTCACAACGGATACAGAACAAAAATCGTAGATCCAAAGCACGCTTACAAGCAATTTAGGAATGTATTTTTTTCTCATTATCTTATTCCAGTGTTCCCCCGGTGATAATGATGATGATGATGATGGCGGCGTATGTTGGTGATGATGGCGATGATCTAGTGGTCCAGCCAGCAACCACAACATCATTGGCGTCTCCAGTAAGAAAATTATCAAAATTATATAGAAAAACCTTTCCGATTATGCGACTTTTCTCAGTGAAAAATTGTAAGCAATATTGCAACAGAATATTTTAAAATAATTTTATCCAGATAAATATTGAATTGTTGGGGTAAATTTACAGGATAAACTAAATAAAAGAACAAAAAGAAGGATAAAAAATATGAGAGAGAGAGATAAAGAAAGGGAGTAAGAGAGAGAGAGAGAGATAAAATATATAAATTGTCAACAGACCTCAATAAATTCTATCCAAAGTGCAAAATAAAAATTCACAAGACTTAATGTGTACCCCAAGAAAGAAAAAAAATATTAAATCTAAGAAACTTCAAAAAATAAAAACTATCATCATCATCATCATCATCATCATAAGCAAGTCTATGGGTATCATCAAACCAGACAAGCCAAAATTATTGAAAGTTACCTAACTATTTAAAGTGGTCTAAATAATTAATTATTTAACTGAGCTTCAAAAACAAAATTATAAAACATAGAAGTCATGAGACTGTAATTGCTTGCTGTTCCATTGAAATTCATTAATAAACCTCACAGTTTGTTTCTTTTTAGTTTGGCAGCCTTTTTCGTGATTTTTCTGCAAAAATTCTTAATTAAAAAACTACTTGAAACCACCGCAAAATATCTGGCCTGGAAAAGTCTGGAAAGTTCGGGTTCAGTTCCAAATTATGATTAATGAGTGCTATCTATTAAGAGCCAATTTTTTTTATAGATAATAAACAATCGTATCATATTATCGTATTTGTATTATAATAATAAATATGATACATAATATTATATAGAGAGAGAGAGAGAACAGAGATGATCCAAATAATGTGATGGTGAATCAACATCTTGCAATTCAATCATTACGAGAAATGCGCAATGTACTTTAAATTACAAAAGTAACCTAAACTTGTGCAAATTATTATGATTTATCAGAGTATAACCACAATACTCAAGTAAATCAGATACCAAAATTCTATAAGAAAAAAATCTAATGAGCAGAACACGTCTATTTCAATCATTCTATATTAACTTCAATTTTATTATTATTTTTCTTAAAACCAGGGCTGTGAAGTCGGTAGATAAATGTTCCGACTCCTCAGTTTTATGTACTTCCGACTCCTCTTGTATTAATATGCGAATGTATACATTCCTTGATGGAAAGAAACGCAACCTACCACAGGACTACTGGCTGGGAAGCCAACAGTCTACTGTATTATACAGTTTAAGCAAAAGACAAACTCAATGAAAACAAAGTTTTATTATTTTTTTTTATATTTTTACTAATCAATCAGTTCAAAAACCAAAACGTAAACAAACGCTGCGATTGGACAATCGATTCTAGCTCACTGTGGCTAATTATGCAAAATGGCTACTCGTTAAAACCTCCTGCCGTATTCTAATAAACTTGCTTTTTTTAATTCCAATCTGAATTTAGTTGGAGTTTTGGCTGGTTGGGTGGATTGTCACATGTAAATAGTTTGGACTGCTCGTCCTTAAGAGTAACCAAAGCACTACGGTGTATGGTAGGGAAGGCCCAAAGCATGAATAGAGAGTTTTCTTACAATTTTTTCTCTACTATTTAATAAATGCAGTTTTTTTCTTTTTTTCTTTTTTTGGGTAGGAGTCGGTGCATTGTTTGCCGACTCCGACTCCAGGTACCCAAAATTTTCCCCGACTCCAAAGCCCTGCTTAAAACAGCATTACCTTCTTTTATAAGCTTGTTTTCTCATCTTACTATTTCCACTATTGCTAACATTCACTACAACAATGCAGCGACTACATCACTACACACATCGCCTTTGCATGTTTTCACCATCAAAGAAACCAAAAACACCACAGCGTAACCGCAAATGAAAATGACTCTACAAAAATGCATTTTTTAAAAATTAAAGATGATCGACGAGTTATCTAAACTACGGGTTTGGCCTGCAGTAGTCCCGTTACGAACCTACAGTACTCCAATTGCAAACCTTTCCCTAACCACCTCAACCCGTCGAAGTAAATGATTGCCATCTAAACTACTCGTTCAACTCACCGATATTACCGCCTTGGACATGCTGACAGTTCCCCTACAACCGACGGCCGCATCTTCTTCGGATTTGTAATAACTGATGGTTCCGTGTTTGACCACGATGAATCTATCCTGCCAGCCGTGAATGTAATTCGTCCACTTGCTCAATACCCCACATAGCTCTGGCAGACCAGATTCGTCGTCCAAGTCGACGTCTTCTTCATCTGTAAAACTCATAGCGTCTCGGCTATCTTCTACCATTTTGTTTATTAATTAATCCAACTTTTTTTAAGAAAAAATTATTTTATAATAAACTATTTATTTCTAAAATAAAAACGTATACGCTTCGAGTTGAAAAGGTAAAATTTGTTTTCGATGTTACCACTAAAAATCGCCAAAATTGTTCGTTTTCTAAATCTTTTAAATGAGAAAATAAAATAAAGCAGAGACAATTTTTTCATCCGAAACGTAGCGCAGTAGCCATTTTTAAAAGTGTTGCCGAAGCTGGTTTGTTTAGATTTTGTCAAGGCAGAAATTCTCACACCTGGCATGCGCCCAAATAATTTATATATATCACATGAACTCACACGTATCAAAGCTTAGTACAACAGCTTTTTATTATTAAACTAGTAAATTTAATAAATTTCAAAATAGATGTTTTAAAATATTAAATATTGTAGTTTCATTAAATAATTCATCCAATAAAATTCTATAGCGCTACAAAGCTACACAAAAAATGTCTACTGTACCTACTTTTTACTAAAACTCAAAGACACTCGACTACGAAGCAACGATAGATGTTAAAAGTTTTTGTTGGAAAACAGTTATTGACAGCTATTAAAATAGTTAAAAGTTGTCATACAACTCTGTGGCATACACTGCCGGATTAACCATGGCGCATGTGGCGCACCTGCGCCAGGGCCTCCGAGCTTGGGGGCCTCAAAAATTTACAATGAAAAAATTATTATGCAAGCGTAATATTCCAAAAACTACATTGTGGACGATGATTGCTAAGTTCGTGAAATCAGTACAGTTCACTGAAAAACAAAAACGTACTTCCGACGAACAGCAGATGACCTAAGTGTTAAAGGTGTCACTATGTCTTGCTCTGAAAAATCCAGAACATTCACTTTTCCTGGTGATTATTGACTCCCTTCTTCTCGACCTGGACAAGCGAATCAGAGCCTACTCAAAAGTTGACAAGCTGTTCTCGTTCTTGCAACACACTGATGTGCAAGCACAAGTTTCTCTCAATGGAGTGTTAGATTTCTACTCAAGAGATTTGATTTGAGAGTCTGGGCCAAGTTGAGAATAAATGGTTCCAGTGGAGATCACTGCTCAAGAATCTCAAGGTTACTTCCTGTTCACTGTTCACCTCCCGAGATGCTGAAATTGATGCTTCAGAATGATTTCATTAAGGCTTTCCCAAACACCTACATTCTTCTTCGTCATTACTTGACACTGCCTGTGACGAACTGTGCCTGTGAGCGATCTTTCAGCCACCTCAAACGCATCAAATCTGTTCTGAGGTCAACACAGACTCAAGAAAGACTAAACAACCTATCTCTCTTGAATATTGAAAGTGATATAGTTCAGGAGTTGGATTTTCCGAAGTTATTGACGCATTCAGTTCAGCTAAATGTAGCACTTAAATGTTGTACTTACTTGAGAGTTTATAGTTAAGAAGTTTTAACTGTGTAATCTATATATATAAAAGAACATGTCCTGACTGACTGACTGACTGATAATCAACGCCGAGCTCAAACGCCTCATCCTAGGAACGTGAAATTTGGAACTTATATTACTTTTATTGCGTAAGCATCCACTAAGGAAGGATTTTTGAAAATTTTGCTCCTGAGGGGAAGAAACTGGAAAACAAACTTTTTTCTAAAACAATGTATAGGTATCTCGAAAACCAAAAATGAGGAGATTTTGAAATTTGGTATATGGATTTTTTTTTTAAATAAAAAGATATGTGTTTCACCATTTTTTGAAAATTCTGTTTCCCGGGTTGGAAAATTGGGTTATTTGGTTTTTAAAGTAGCTGCTACTCAAAAACTGTGAATGCTACAGGAGTGAAAATTCGTATTTAGTTTCTACTCCAAAAATAATGAAATACGTGTTTTAGCATTTTTTGAAAATTTGGTTTCCAGGACTTCAAAAAATGTGGGGTGGAAAATAGGGTTATTCGTTTTTTAAAGTAACTGCTACTCAAAAACTGTAAATACCACAGATGTAAAAATTAGTATTTAGTTTCTATTCTAAAAATAAAAATATACGTGTTTCACCATTTTTTTATAAATTTGGTTTCCAGGACCTTAAATTTGGGCTGGACAATAGGATTGCTTGGTTTTTAAAATAACTGATACTCAAAAACTGTAAATGCTACAAAAGTAAAAATTAGTATTTAGTTTCTACTCTAAAAATAATGATATACGTGTTTCACTATTTTTTGAAAATTTGGTTTTCAGGACCTCAAATGTGGGGTGGAAAATTTGGTTACTTGGTTTTTAAAGTAACTGCTACTCAAAAACTGTAAATGCTACAAAAATAAAAATTAATATTTAGTTTCTACTCTAAAAATAAGGATATATGTGTTTCACCATTTTTTGAAATTTTGGTTTTCAGGACCTCAAATGTGGGGTGGAAAAAAGGTTTCTTTGGTTTTTAAAGTAACTGCTACTCAAAAACTGTGAATGCTACAGATGTCAAAATTAGTATTTGGTATTTACTCAAAAAATAATGATATAAGTGTTTCAACATTTTTAAAAAATTTGGTTTCCAGGACCTCAAATGTGGGGTGGAAATAAGGGTTATTTGATTTCAAAATAACTGCTACTCAAAAACTGTAAGTGCTAAAAATGTAAAAATTAGTATTTTGAAGTTTTGTGCCGGTTAAAAGTAGCTAAGTCCAGTTTATCACCGGTTGGGCCAAGCCGTTATTTTAGAGTCTTCACACGGGCCAGGCCAAACCTTAAATCAAAGTGGGACGGGCCGAGGTTTTTCACCAAGTATATAGACATTTTAGTGATTTTAGGGTCTTCAGTTGGGCCGGGCCAAACCTGAAGTCAAGGTGGGACGGGCCGAAGTTTTTCATCAAGTATATAGAACTTCTAGGCCTGTAAGAATGGGCCGGGCCTAATTCAAACGGACTGTTCCGGGCCAGGAGTTTGGGTTTTTAAAACGGGCTGGGCTAAGTTGTCGACGGGCCGAGCCGAGACCTAAAAAATTGATCTCTACTATGGATGCACGGTTCAAACTCTCTAATTTCATGCGAGCGAAGCCGCTACGGGCACTGCTAGTTATTGATAAATTTCATTTGGCTTTGAATTGAAACATTAAAGTCATAATTTGTAAATTTAAAATGGGGGCCTCATTTTTCTCCGTGCGCCAGGGCCTCTATGTGTGTTAATCCGGCCCTGGTGACATAGGTATATAGTCCCGGTCTCTCCTACTCTATGACAGTTTTTTATATTTATTTTAAGTTTTATTTTTTCATTAAGATCGTGTTTAATGTATTTTTGTTTTTATTTGTTTTGGTTTGCTAAAGGTTCTTGCGTTCTTGCCCATTCTATGTTGGGTTTTCTGATAATTTTGAAATTTCTTAAACGTTGTGGAGATGATCCTAAATTAATAATTGTCCGTTGACCCCCTGTTTACGGTGCTCATCTTTCTAAAAAACCCCACCGCTCTCTTTCTCTCTTCCCCACTCTATGCTGACAGGAAAAAGCACATTACGACCATAGGTAAGTAAGAAACCCGCAATGAGATTTCATATCAAATAGCAAACTTCAAAACATTCTACGTTACAAGAATATCAAAATAATGTCAGTAGTTAGTCTTACAGAAAATAAATAGTAGATATCTAGATTAGCGATTATATCAATAGCTATTATTTATTTTTGACCCTTTCGTTAGATGCGATGATGCTAAGTTTTCTGTTTATCTTTCATTTCACTTCTCATATCTAATAAAAGCATCAAAACACAAATTGTCGTTATCAGCAGTAAATACCATATTTACCATAACTACCATAATTATCGTTGCTTGTTTGGATCTAAAGGTTTCCATACGGGTACTTTCAGTTTCGGCATGGGGATTTTTCCTAATATGATATCAGCAGCTTTTTCGGCCATCATGATGCAAGGCGCGTTCAAGTTACCGCTGACGATGCTCGGCATTATAGAAGCATCGACGACACGTAGATTCTCCACGCCGAGAACTCGACACTTTGGATCGACAACTGCTGTCGGGTCAGTTTCCGAGCCCATCTTCGAGGTGCAACTCGGATGGTAAGCCGTCTCGCCTGTCGCTCGGACAAAATCGTCGATATCTTTGTCTGACTTGAGATCGGACTGCATTGAATCGCCTCTGTATTCGTCGAAAGCTTTTTGTAGAAAAATTTCCTGTGTCAGCCTGACGCAAGCCCTGAAGTCTACGATGTCTTGTTCGGTAGCCAAATAATTCGGATTAATGATCGGCTTGTCTTTTGGATTGTTTGACTTGAGTTTGACGTCACCGACGCTGGTCGCTCGCATTGTGCCAGCGTGGGCTTGAAAAGCGTGACATTTCCCCATCTCCTGGCCGTGGTCAAGGACAATCGACGGCAGAAAGTGAAGCTGGATGTCAGGATGAGCGACGCAGTGGCTGCTCCTCATGAAAGCTCCGGCTTCCATGTGGGTCGTCGAGGCAGCACCGGTCCCGGTGGCAAACCACTGGAGTCCCGTTTTTATCATGGTCAGCGGATATTTCCATTGATACTTGTAAAGCGTGACTGGTTTGCGACATTTGTATTGGACGTACACTTCCAGGTGGTCCTGCAAATTTTTTCCGACACCCGGGAGATTTACGACAACCGGGATTCCAAATTCTTTCAGATGGTTACCGTCTCCGATTCCGGACAATAACAGAAGCTGTGGAGAGTTCAGTGCCCCTCCGCTCAGAATGACCTCCTTTCTAGCCAGGGCTTGTCTTTTTTCTCCACTTTTTTCGTATTCAACCCCGATAGCCTTGGTGCCGCGTAGAAGAATTTTCCCAACCATGGCCTGAGTTTCAAGTCTTAAGTTCTGTCGCTCCTTAAGGGCAGGGTGAAGATAAGCCACAGCGGCACTGCATCTCTTTCCGTTTTTTATGGTCATGTCGAAATGCCCAACACCTTCCTGAATAGGTTGAAAGTTGATTTTTTTATTTCATGATAAGTTTCATTAACTATTTAGATAATGTAATACTTTACATGCAAGAACACTAAAGGTTTAGTGGTTATGAGCTGTTTGATTTGCAATCTTGATATCTATATAATATTAAACAGTTAAATTAAAATAAGGGGACGTCCATAAATTACGTAAGGAAATGGGGGAGGGGGGAATGAGAAAAAATCTTACAGTTTCTTATGGGGGAGGAGGGGTCTAACGTTTTCTTACGTAAGTTTATATTTTGAAATTTTTCTTTCTTTTTTTTATTAAATCAAATTACTCAAGAGATTTTCGAGAAGGAATTAAGAGAGTGCTGTTGAAGCATCTTAAGTTTTAAAGCTGACCACAGATGGCTCTGTTATCTAATGCTGCTGTCAAAAAGTAAACAAGCTGGCTAAAGTTGTAGTTTTTATATAATAACTAGCGGGGTGCCCGGCGTTGCCCGGGCTTTTTAGAGGTGTTTCTATCGTTTTTCTCTCACGCTCCCGGTCGCTTTCCCACTTTTCGACCACCTAGAGCTCTAAAACTTTCAGGAAAGCTTTATTCTGGATGACAATACATGAATTTAATGTTTTTTTAAAATTATGTTAAAAGTTATAATGGAAAAACAAAGAGGTGCAATTATGTCCTTTTCATAGGAAAATGCAACAGATAGAAATGCATATATATATATATATATATATATATATATATATATATATATATATATATATATATATATATATATATATATATATATATATATATATATATATATATATATATATATATATATATATATATATATATATATATATATGCATTTCTATATATATATATATATATATATATATATATATATATATATATATATATATATATATATATATATATATATATAGAAATGCATATATATATAAATCCTACCAAATGTACACAAAAAATTTCATAAAAATCGGTTGAGCCGTTTCGGAGGAGTTTGAAGTCAAACACTATGACACGACATTTATATATATATATATATATATATATATATATATATATATATATATATATATATATATATATATATATATATATATATATATATATCGACGAAAAAAAGCGAAAAATTACCTTACGTAATCTATGGACGTTCCCTAAATTAATATAAAAGAATTAAGACTATGTTAATTATGTTGAAATAATTATTCTAAATAAATAACATAATTCGTCGTATAATTTATTATGAAACGCAAGCATAAAAACTATTGTTTTTTTTTTTGCGAAATAATGAAAAAACCTTTTTTGTATTTTTAATTTAAGCTTATCGATACTAGCACTTGAGAATGAATATCTGATGATAACCTATTGCCTATCAGTGACTAAATAATTTGAAGGAGCTATGTATGATAGATATAGTAGCAGGTCATTAAACTTCTGCGTAAATAGGTTTTAGAGCCACACACATCTTAAAATCAAGTTATTAGCCCAGAAATAACTTTTTCCCCAATAGGTATCTTTATTGCAATTCGTTTGCAAGAAATATGTTCAAATAAAACAATGTTTTAAAATAAGTTTTAAATCAAAGCTAATCTTAAATTTAATATTGGTGGCATCGTGACGGACGGTTTAAACATCTACACAATATGTACTTAGGCTATAAGCTGCATTGAAAAACTCCAGACCATGATAATGATTAAAAAAAAAGTTTGTTCCATATTTTAAAAAAACCTTGAAACACTTATGATAACTCACTTGCTTAAAACCATTAATGTCCTCCGTATGTTCGTACCCAGCTTGAACGCCAGCTTCGACGAAGACTTTGAACAGTGGATTTTCCCACTTTCCTCTTGTCACGTACAGCGGTCCGTCGCCGCCTCTGTACTCGTTCGGACCGAGCTGATGGCACTGAGCCTTTTTAAAATACGGCAAGCAATCGAAGTACGACCAGCCTTTTGCCCCTTGAGTCTCCCACCGGTCGTAGTCCCAAGCATGCCCCCGCACGTACACCATGGCATTCAAGGAGGACGAACCGCCCACAACTTTTCCCCTCGGCCAAAAGAGAGAGCGACCTTTAGCGTGCGACTGCGGTGCGGTTTCATAACACCAGCTGTATTTGGGGTCTTTCAGGCAGTACATCAGTGCTGCGGGCATGGAAATCTTCCAAGTACTGTCCATAGGTCCAGCTTCCAAGACTAGAACTTCATTGGACCCTGCATCGTGAGCGGAGAGTCTGTTTGCCAGGACACTACCGGCTGATCCCGACCCAACGACAATGTAATCGTGCTCTGTGGTTGTCATCGACCTTGCTGTGGCCGGACCTGACCCGTTGATTTGTCTTACACATCGCCATAGACGGACTCTGCTGAATTTCAAGAAATTGGCGCATATTATCATAATGGAAGAAAAGTTTTGTTTTATATGTAACGTTTTCTTGTTTATAAATGCCTACAGATTCAAATGTTAAGGTTCTAATAGTACATTAAGCAAGATGTCTTAAAAAATGCGTAATTTAAGTAATAAACACAAGACGTAGCTGGGGTCTTTGCTATATACGCTGAAAGGTTAAAAAATAAACTGTAATTTATTTGAGAGTTTATTATAGCTGTGACCTAGTAGCACGAAAATGGACTTAGACCTTCTTTAAATAGAAAAAGCACCAACTCAACGGTTGTAATAGTTTTTTGAATAATCTATTTTTTTCAGCTGTCGATAATTTCAGATTAAGAAATTTTATAAATTTAAGTGTGATGTATATATCAACTTTTCTTTATTTTAACAATAAATTCTTTCGTGATTATGAACTCAAAATAGAATATTGATAAGTTTATTAGAATAGAATAATAATGCAGTAAAATAAATAAACTTTAAGCATATAATGCTCTATAACAAATGTTTTAACCTTAAATTTGTTTAAAACCATGCGCTGGTGTTCTGGTGTGTTATTAGAGTGAGTTCATGGCCTTCCAAGCACTGGTGTATTGCTAGGGGCACTGGGTCCCTGGCTCAAGGACACTGAAATTTAGTAGCATAATGCTTTTTAAAGTTATTTCTCAGTGTACAAAGGAATTTTTTTAATAATTCACTTGTGCATCACTAGATGAAATGACTTGTAATATTTATTATGATTAACATTAGTTACTCTCAGTATCGACATACCTCGTGTATCTACCCATATTTATATCTTTTTTTAACCTCATGCATACATGGCTGGTAATAAAAATTAATTTTTAATCATTGCATTTTTATGATAGCCATTCGCTCATTAAGTTAGGATTATCACTGATTACTCAAACTGATCATCATCATCGTTGCCTCGAGAAGATGAAGACACACTAGAACCATCTAGCGAAGATAATACATTTACTTTTTAACACTAGCGATGTAGTAATAATAATTACAATTTTACGTTTTTTTAAATTTAATTTTCAAACATTGTTGCAAAACAAATTTAATAAATATCTATAATGTTTCTAGCAGGCACAATATCAATCACGGTTGCTGGCTACGTCTTAGTTAGAATGTAAAACATTTCTTTCAAAACTCCGCCATGCTTTTGTAAGCCATTCCCAAGCCTGGAGAAAGGAGGAGGGAAAGTTAAAAGGGTTAAATTATGATCCACGACAGGAAATACTTCGGTATTTCCTACATAGTGCTTGAACAGTCTTAAAACAAGTGGTGTAAAGGACTTGTTATATATATATATATATATATATATATATATATATATATATATATATATATATATATATATATATATATATATATATATATATATATATATATATATATATATATATATATATATATATATATATATATATATATATATATATATATACTAGCGGGGTTACCCGGCGTTGCCCGGGGTTTTTAGAGGTTTTTCTAATGTTTGTCTCTCTCGCTCCCGTTCCCTTCTCCACTTTCCCGTTTTCGTAGCGTTCCCGGTCGCATTTCCGCTCTCGGTCGTTTTCCAGCTCCCGGTCGCTTTCCCGCTCAGAAGTTCTGTTATCGATTTTCTCTCTTGCTCGCGTTTCCTTCCAAGCTTGCTCTCCCGATTCCAGTCGCTTTCCGCGTTCCCGGTCGCTTTCCGCGTTCCCGGTCGCTTTCCGCGTTCCCGGTCGCTTTCCCGTTCCCGGTCGCTTTCCCGTTCCCGGTCGCTTTCCCGTTCTCGGTCGCTTTCCCGTTCCCGGTCGCTTTCCCGTTCCCGGTCGCTTTCCCGTTTCCGGTCGCTTTCCCGTTCCCGCTCACGCTTGCTCTCCCGTTCCCGGTCATGCTTGCTCTCCCATTCCCGGTCACGGTAGCTCTCCCGTTCCCGTTTCCGTTCCCGCTCATTTTCTCTTTTACATTCTTTCATAACTTCTGTTAGCCTATAAAACGCAAAATAGATTTGCTAAGACTATATATATATATATATGAATGTTTGTGGGTTAGTTTGTCTATTATAGAAACGGGAAAGCACCCGGAACGGACAGCGAGCGGGAACAGAAAAGCAAGCGTGAGCGGGAATGGGAGAGCAAACGTGAGCGGGAACGGGGCAGCGACCGGGACGGGAAAACGACCGGGAGCGGGAAAGCGACCGGGAGCGGGAAAGCGACCGGGAGCGGGAAAGCGACCGGCAGTGGGAAAACGACCGAAAATGGAAAAGCTAACAGGAGTGGGAAAGCAGGTGGGAAAGGAAACGGGAGAGAAAGAGACAAACATTAGAAAAACCTCAAAAAACCTGGGCAACGCCGGGTATCTCCGCTAGTACATACATAAACACACACACAGACACACATACATGCACATACACATACATACATACACACATACATACGCACATACATATATATATATATAGTTCCCGCTCGCTCACCCGCGCCGCTCCGCTCATTTTGTGACGGATTTCAAAAATTTTTTTTTTAGTTTTGATTTTCATTGACTCTCAAGGTTGTGTGAAAATTTCATTACGATCGGATGAATGGTGTAGCAATGCATAAAGGACATTAACATAAATACAAACATTCATTTTTATATATATAGATATATATATATATATATATATATATATATATATATATATATATATATATATATATATATATATATATATATATATATATATATATATATATATATATATATATATATATGTTTGTATATATATATATATATATATATATATGTTTGTATAAATATATATATATATATATATATATATATATATATATATATATATATATATATATATATATATATATATATATGTAATGCATGCTTTTTTTCGCAATATTTCGATACCACGCAAGATCCGTCATCTAAAGATACTTTAGAAAATATCCTCACAGAAAGTCCTTGTTCTTACACGACCGTTGTTGATGACTTGGATCAACCTGTTAGTCCTGATGATACCGCGCGCACCTGTGTCGAAGAAGAATGTTTGATTGATGACAATTGTTCGTACACATCCAGTTCCTTCCTCCATTTACTTTCAAACGAGAACATCATTGTTCGACGAAAGCGGAGATATTCTTGATTTTATTTATTTAAATATCTTATGTAATTTCGACTTAATTTAATCATTTATTATCATAATACTTGCTTTAATTATTATTATTACTGCTACTATTATTTTATCCTTTAATTAAACGTTTTTAATTATACTTATTTTATCCTCATAACTCCAGTTTATTTTATGTACGTTAATTTAATTACATTGTCTAAATTTGATTATTTTTATTAATATCCTTCTATTGAGATAATTTCTTGAGGATATTAGTTTATTTGTATATTTAGTTATTACATGTTTTCTTATCTTTTGCCTCCTTTTACGTGATCGTATTTACAGACTCTGAAGATGGCGAAAGCCGAAACGGCCCGTAAGTCTGAAATAAAGAAAGTTTTAAATGTTAATACTTTTCTTAATACGTGTTGCAGTAAACAAAAACGTTGTTCCGAAATATTGAGAAAGTATCTATAAAACTCATATATATATATATATATATATATTCCTTATGGCACGCTCCATTGAAAATAATGGCCCATTTTGCGTTTATCAGTTTTCGCGACAAATCCTCAATAATGCTTCCATTCATGTTACCTAAGTTGTTTCATCATCATCATCATCGACCGACTACGTTTCGTCCGGACTTGTTGGTCCCTCCACTCCGCAGACGACAATATCTGAGCTTCCATTTCTCTCCCTTGGCCTCCGTGGCTTCCCTTCTGACATCCTCAGCGGTGATACTCTTTCTGTCATAACCCATGTATGTTGACATCTGGTCGAGGTATGACATTCTAGGACGGCCGCGTCTGTTGCTAGCTCTTACGTTCGATGTATACAGCATGTATATATTTGCCGGTTCATCTTGGTTCATACGTAGGCAGTGACCAGTGAAAGACATCTGACGATGACGGATCAATGTGCTGATAGGAGCTGACTGTACCCTGTCGTACAGGTCCTCATTTGTCATACGATCCTCTGACTGAACCACACCGAGCATCCTGCGATAACACTTTCTGGCAAACACGTCCAATTTAATCGACAAACTTTTTGTTACAAGCCAGGATTCACATCCATACAACAAAATCGATACACATGCAGCGTTGAAGAAGCGCACTCTCAGCATCACACCAACGTGTCTGGAGGTGAGAATCTTCTCCAGTTTGTGGAAGGCCCCCCATGCAAGTGCGATTCTGGCCTCAATATCTTTAACATCTGAGTTCATGTGAGAACCAAGATATTTGAAGTCCTGGACCACTTCTACTTCTTCGCCGTCGATTGTGAGGTGCGGTGCATTAAAATCTTCAGGGATGTTGAAACGCATCTGTACGGTCTTCATGGTGTTTACTTCCAGCCCAACCTTTTTTGATTCTTCGTTGAGAGCATTCAGTTGTCGCTGAGCACCTTCTATTGAGTTCTCCAACAGGGCTATGTCATCCGCAAAGTCGAGGTCATTAATCCTCCTCTCCGCCTGTCTTGATCCATTGCGACGGTGTGTCAGATAGCCGAAACCATGTTCCGCTCGTCTCATGACATAATCGATTACAATGACAAACAAGAAAGGGGCTAAGACATCTCCCTGTAGGACTCCTGTGGTGATACTGAATGGTTCAGATAGTTCCCCTTCAACAAAGACCTGGCTAGATGAATTTTCATATAGCACTTTTATGGCTGAGACAATCCTATTGGGAATGCCATAGTGTCTTAATATTGCAAACATCATATCCCGATCAATCGAATCAAATGCTTTTTTGAAGTCGATGAATGTGACGAACAACGGGATATTCTGACTATATGCTCCGTCCATGATGCGTCTCAAAATGTTAATCTGTTGAACACAACTACGTCCAATCCTGAACCCAGCTTGGGTTTTCCTTAACAGCTTGTCAATTGGAGTTCTAATGCGGTTGAGAAGCATTAGATTGTAAACCTTTGCTGCTATGGACATGAGAGAGATACCTCTGTAGTTAGTCATCAGTTGGAGATTTCCTTTCTTTGGCATGGTGACGATGATATTGGACGTCCAGGTACTGGGCGCGTGGAGATTGTCAAAAACCAAGTTGCAGATAAAATAGATTTGCTCTCTGATGAAGTTTCCACCTTTCTTGAGTACCTCTGCAGTGAGCGCATAGTCCAAGCCCGGAGCTCTATTTGACTTGAGGTGCTTTATGGCCTCTTTCACTTCTCTTGAGCTGAAGTTGGATGTTGATATCTCGTTGTTGTCATTCGATGGGACAGGATGATAGGCCGAGCTTGTAAACCTGCTTTTGTTGTTGAAAAGATTGTTGAAGTAATTTCTCCACTCATTCAAGCCATCCTCCTTGGACGCAGGTGGTTTCCCATCGAGTTTGCGCACCTTTACAGGATGTTTTTTATCACCGCCGCCGATTCTGTATATTATTTTCCAAACCTCATCATGTTGATTCCTCGAGGCAGCTGCCTCTAGATCACTGAGCTGTGTCTCAAGGTAGGTCCTTTCATCCATAATGAGAGACTCGTTAACTTGCTCCCGGAGGCCTTTCCAAATCCTCTTATCCTCCACTGTTGAAGTCCTCATGTACCTTTCTTTTGCTCTGTCCTGTTTCCGCTGGAGGTGAATCGTCTGCTCTCCAACCCAGTGTGACCGTCTTTTTGTCCTCCGTTTGCCGAGAACCTTTTCACAGGTCTCCACCAGAGCTTTGTTCAAGCACTCCGCTCTTTTTTCGATCTCCTCCAGATGATTAGAGATCCGCAGGTCGTCGAAGAGAACCTCGAAGCGATTCCTCAACTCCAGGTCAAAAGACCGTTGCACCAATGCATCATCCAATCTGCAGGTATTAAAGACGTCTCTCCTGAGTTTGCTACTTTTGGTCACTCTTAGCCTTACTCTGATCTTGGCCGACACAAAGCGATGATCCGAACCAACGTCTATTGAGTTGAAGGCACGACAGTCAGACAAAGAGGAATACCATTTAGCTCTTATAAGTATGTGGTCAAGCTGGTATTTCTCAGCTCTGGGGTCAGTGTAGGTGTATAGATGTCTGCGCTGGTGTTGAAAACGGCCGTGGGCCGGCCTCATTCCAGTTGATTCGCATAGATCGATCAATCTCTGGCCATTATTGTTTGTGAGCTCGTGGTAGCAATATCCTCCGACGATCCGTGGATGCACTGGATGACTAGAGTTTCCAATGCGAGCGTTAAAGTCACCAGCAGCCAGTACAACAGTGTGGGGTGGGATTGAAATGATTAGTTTTTCTAAGTCATCGTAGAATTTGTCCTTCAATCCCTCATTTTTGTCCGACTCCGTGGGAGCATACGCTGAGATGATACTTACCCTTGGGTTACCGCCAAGATGCATCACCATAATACGATCAGATATTTTCTCCAACGAAGTGACCATGGCAGCAACTCTTAGGCTGTAGAGCATTGCCACCCCATGGCATTCAGCAGTTGAAGACGCATCGGAACAAGCCAGAGTCCAGCCAGGTTTTGGAGTGTCAAACTGTATACCTTCGCAGTCTGTTTGGAGCCGATGCTCCTGTAAAGCAACAAAGTCGACGCCGTACTCCTCGCCGCCGATGATGATCCTCTGAATTTTGTGCCTGATTCCCCCGCTATCCTTGAGGGTTCGGACGTTGTAGGTTCCGATTTTGAAATCCCGTTTACCTTTCCTAGATGCTTTATGTCGCCAGACGATGTCATCAGCAGTGTGACTTCGGGTTATCCCGCTTTCATCACACTCCGTCATTAAAGAGTTTTGTGGTCTGGAGACGTCAGCTGGGTTGCCCGGAATGGGTACTTCAGAAATTGTTTTCGTAGCAGAATAAATTCCTGGCAATTAGGTTGCTAGCCTTAGGAACCAGAGGTTTGAAATCGAGGTTATCCTTCCCCTAGATGGGCAGCCCTCCCGGGTTAACGAACCCCATCTGTCCATTGGTTTGAAATCAGGGTTTTCCTTCCCCTAGATGGGCTGCCCTCCCGGGCTAACGAACCCCATCTGTCCGAAGCTTCTGGTTTTTAGGCGCCAGAGATTCGCCTTCGCCCCTTCTCCTGTTAGTAAAAGCAGTTCCGCCAACGAGCAGGCCAGGAGCTGGACTTGGTTATCAGAGGCTGTATGAGACGCACGCCGTTGGGAGTATTTTATAGGCAACTGGGAGCTTATCCCCAGTACCCACTCCCGGCTATGATAACCTTAGAAGTTGTTTACATTTCAGTTGTGCCCTTCGACGTTTTGATTTCTGTTCTGTTTTTTGCATTTATAGTACGTGGTACGTTCATTTTATTTTGTTAAACAGTTACTTTATTTTCGGGCTCTGAGGATGGAAAAAAGTTTTCCGAAACTGCAGTCAGCCCATGTCCAGTTAATAATAAAATGACTGACATCAAAAATCGTCTTTCGGACAATATCACGCCAAAATACGTTCAATATATATATATATATATATATATATATATATATATAATATATATATATATATATATATATATATATATATATATATATATATATATATATATATATATATATATATATATATATATATATATAAGTTTTATTCTATTTCCTACTTAGCCATGTCATAAACAAACAAACTTATATAAATATTTCAATAATCAAGAAAAGATCTAATAAGTATTTAGCAACCACTTAGTTAGATTATAATTATTACCATTTAATTAGAACAATAAAGATATAACATTGGCGACCAGGATGTCAAAGGACCAAGATTCAAACATAGCACAATTGCTTAAGTTTCTAATTGAAAAAGAGTGTCGAGAAAAAGAAGAGAAACTTGAGAGGGAAGCTCGAGAAAAACAAGAAAAACTTGAAAAAGAGGCTCGAGAAAAAGAAGAAAAGAGAATTGAAAAAGAAGAAACTGAAAAAAGATTTCTTCAGTTAATCTCAATGATACAGGACAATAAATACGTCAAAGTTAACTTGAAGGCTCTGATTAAAATGGCGGAGAAAATCAGAGCAGCACAGCAAGAAAGGAAGAAATTTCGTGAACTCCTCAATGGTGACACAAACAATTGCGGAAACAAAAAAGACGGTCAAGATGAACCATGCAAGAATGTACAAGATGAACCATTCAAGGATGGTCATGGTGATGAGCCTGTCAAAGACGGTCATGATGATGTGACTGTCAAAGACGGTCATGATAATCAACCTTGCAAAGATGCTCAAGATGAACCATGTAAAGATGGTGACAGTGATACAGTCGGTTTGGACGTCGAAAACAAAACTAAAGAAGATGAGAAGAATGTTGGAAACGAAATGCAAACGATGAGGATGAAAGTGACGATGATGATTATAATAATGGCAATAACAACTATGGCTTTTACCCATACAGCGACGGTTCTGAAACGGAAGCCTCCATAACAGACGACGGCACCGAATATTCAGGGTCAGATTTTAGGGACGAATCTGACTCGGATGAAACAACAGGAAATGAGGATTTGATAATAGCAGGTGTAAACGAAGACATCACAATGATACAAGAGGATACGATGAGACAATTACCTGTTAGTAAGAAAGATATTCAAATTATGACAGAAGAAGACTCTGAACTCAGAGAGTTAAGTGAGATCATTAAAAAGGGATTTTGGCCAAAAGTTAAACCTGGATCAAACTGGAATGCATTCCAAAGTAAAGCAACTGATTTGACTTTACATGATGGAATTCTATTTATGGGTGTAAGAGCAGTAATTCCAAAAAAACTGCAACAGCGTATATTGAGGATGCTACATCAGGGTCATCCAGGAATTACGAGAATGAAAATGCTGGCCAGACAGTCGGTGTATTGGCATGGAATCGATAGAGATATTGAAAGTATGGTGAAAACCTGTGATGCATGTCAAAAAGCAGCTAAAATGCCTATAAAAACACGTCACCATGGCCTGAACCATCACAGACCTGGGTGAGAATTCACATTAATTTGGCGGGACTAATGGAGAATTCAATGTTTCTGGTTGTTGTGGACGCATATTCAAAATGGCCAGAAATAATATAAAGGAGTGCGGCTACCTCAACAACGACAATTCGCGAGCTGAACAGAATGTTTGCTCGGTATGGATTTCCCAAGACATTGGTATCAGATAACGGAACACAATTTACTTCTATGGAATTTGAAAAATTTGTTGATATTTTTAAAAGAACCATACAAAAGCTAAAAGGTGAAGGAATTACCCAGGAATTGGTGCAAAAGTTTTTGTTGTGTTATAGATCTACACCATGCCCATCTAGTCCACATCAAAAATCTCCCGCAGAAAATTTTTTGGGGAGACAAATTAGAACACCACTATCAGACTTACAACTAAGTACTAAAAAAGACGAAAAGTATTCAGAAAAAAAATCTTGCATGAAGAGACAGTTTGACAAAAGGAATGGGGCAAGACCGAGAATTTTTAAAGAACAAGATGCGGTGTACGCTAGAGATTATAAAAATCCAAACCATCCCAGATGGATACCAGGGAAGATTTTAAAAAGAATTGGAAAAACGGTTTACGAAGTAGAGATTGACAGAAGGATTACAAAAAGGCATACAAATCAATTAAGACCAAGGAATTTAGATTGGGCACTTAAAGAAATGTTTGAGACATTCGACATGCCAGTACCCCTTCAAGATAAAAGTGATGGAGAGAAAGCCCCAGTAAAAATTGTGTTCCCAGGAGGGGAAGAGATGTTGGAACCAGACATAAACGCAACCCCTCGGGTTACGGAGAATGAAGATGGAGAGAATAGACAAGGAGACCATGTTCCGAGCCATATGGATAATGAAGCCAATCCGGAGGAGTTGACACACATTCCAACAGGAATAGAACCGGAGGCAAGACCTAAACGTTATTGCAACCCTCCAAAACGGATAGTACTGGACCCCAGTAGAAAATCATACGATTTTCTATAATGAGAGGGAGGTTTATATATATATATATATATATATATATATATATATATATATATATATATATATATATATATATATATATATATATATATATATATATATATATATATATATATATATATATATATATATATATATATACTAGCAGTGCCCGTAGCGGCTTCGCTCGCATGAAATTAGAGAATTTAAACCGTGCATACATAGTAGAGTACCCACTGCACGGATCAATTTTTTAAGTCTCGGCTCGGCCCGTCGACAACTTGGCCCAGCCCGTTTCAAAAACCAAATATCCTGGCCCGACACGGCCCGTCTAATATGGGCCCGGCCCGTTTTTACAGGCCTAAAAGTTCTATATACTTGATGAAAAACTTCGGCCCGTCCCACCTTGACTTCAGGTTTAGCCCGGCCCGTCTGAACACCCTAAAATCACTAAAATGTTTATATACTTGGTTAAAAATCTCGGCCCGTCCCACCTTGATTTAAGGTTTAGGCAGGGCCTTATGAAGACCCTAAAATAACGGCTTGGCCCGTCCGTCCGGTGATAAACTGAACTCATCTACTTTTGACCGGCACAAAACCTCAAAATACCAATTTTCACATCTGTAGCACTTACAGTTTTTGAGTAGCAGTTATTTTGAAATCAAATAACCCTTTTTCCACTTCACATTTGAGGTCCTGGAAACCAAATTTTCAAAAAATGGTGAAACACGTATATCATTATTTTTAGAGTAGAAACTAAATACTAATTTTACTTTTGTAGCATTTACAGTTTTTGAGTAGCAGTTACTTTAAAAACCAAGTAATCCTATTTTCCACCCCATATTTGAAGTCCTGGAAACCAAATTTTTAAAAAATGGTAAAACACGTATATCATTATTTCTGGAGTAGAAACCAAATACTAATTTTCACTCCTGCAGCGTCTACAGTTTTCGAGTAGCAGTTACATTAGAAACCAAATAACATTATTTTCCATCCCACATTTGAGGTCCTGGAAACCAAATTTTAAAAAAAATGGTAAAACACGTATATCTTTATTTTTAGAATAGAAACTAAATACTAATTTTTACATCTGTGGTATTTACAGTTTTTGAGTAGCAGTTAGTTTGAAAAACAAATAACCCTATTTTCCACCCCACATTTGAAGTCCTGGAAACCAAATTTTCAGAAAATGCTAAAACACCTATTTCATTATTTTGGGAGTAGAAACAAAATACTAATTTTTACTCCTGTAGCATTCACAGATTTTGAGTAGCAGCTACTTTAAAAACCAAATAACCCAATTTTCCAACCAACATTTGAAGTCCGGGAAACCGAATTTTCAAAAAATGGTGAAACACGTATCTTTTTATTTTTTAAGAAAAATCCATATACCAAATTTCAAAATTTCCTCATTTTTGGTTTTCGAGATATACATTGTTTTAGAAAAAAGTTTGTTTTCCAGTTTTTTCCCCCCAGGAGCAAAATTTTCAAAAATCCTTTCTTAGCGGATGTTTACGCTATAAAAGTAATATAAGTTCCAAATTTCACGTTCCTAGGATGAGGCGTGTGAGCTAAATTAGTATTTAGTTTCTATTCTAAAAATAAAGATATACGTGTTTTACCATTTTTTTTTTTTAATTTGGTTTCCAGGACCTCAAATGTGGGGTGGAATATAACGTTATTTGGTTTTTAATGTAACTGCTACTCGAAAACTGTAGATGCTACAGGAGTAAAAATTGGTATTTGGTTTCTACTCCAGAAATAATGATATACGTGTTTTACCATTTTTTGAAAATTTGGTATCCAGGACTTCAAATATAGGGTGGAAAATAGGGTTACTTTGATTTTAAAGTAACTGCTAATCAAAAACTGTAAATGCTACAAAAGTAAAATTAATATTTAGTTTCTACTTTAAAAATAATGATATACGTGTTTCACCATTTTTTGAAAATTTGGTTTCCAGGACCTCAAATGTGAAGTGGAAAAAGGGTTATTTGATTTCAAAATAACTGCTACTCAAAAACTGTAAGTGCTACAGATGTGAAAATTGGTATTTTGAGGTTTTGTGCCGGTCAAAAGTAGATGAGTTCAGTTTATCACCGGACGGACGGGCCAAGCCGTTATTTTAGGGTCTTCATAAGGCCCTGCCTAAACCTTAAATCAAGGTGGGACGGGCCGAGATTTTTAACCAAGTATATAAACATTTTAGTGATTTTAGGGTGTTCAGACGGGCCGGGCTAAACCTGAAGTCAAGGTGGGACGGGCCAAAGTTTTTCATCAAGTATATAGAACTTTTAGGCCTGTAAAAACGGGCCGGGCCCATATTAGACGGGCCGTGTCGGGCCAGGATATTCGGTTTTTGAAACGGGCTGGGCAAAGTTGTCGACGGGCCGAGCCGAGACTTAAAAAATTGATCCGTGCAGTGGGTACTCTACTATGTATGCACGGTTCAAATTCTCTAATTTCATGCGAGCGAAGCCGCTACGGGCACTGCTAGTATATATATACATATATATATATATATATTATATATATATATATATATATATATATATATATATATATATATATATATATATATATATATATATATATATATATATAAGTTTTATTCTATTTCCTACTTAGCCATTTCATAAACAAACAAACTTATATAAACATTTTAATAATCAAGAAAAGATCTAATAAGTATTTAGCTACCACTTAGTTAGATTATAATTATTACCATTTAATTAGAATAATAAAGATATAACAGGACTATAAACTATTATAATAAAGAAAGTTTTTCTCCTAACCCCCTTTTAAATTTGTTTCCCGGTATATCCATTTTTTCGTTTTTGTATCGTAGATATTTCCCTCGTTAACCCCCACCCCAAACAGTTTGTATGGTTTTTATCATAGTTTAGCGTTCTATTTTCAAGAAAACACTACCTAGTGTGCGTGAGGTAAATTAATTTTAAACTTATCAAATTGTCACAATAGCGGAGACGACACTGTTTACTATTCCTCCGTAATAAACAAATTATGTTTACGAGTATACGACGACTTTGTTATAACATGTTTGTCTTCGTTATAGGTGAAGTCAAAAGGAATTAAAAATAAAATTCAATTAAAAATTTTTTTAATTGCAACACAAAAGCATATGTCTGTGTGTACCTATATATCTTTTATGTGAACTGATGATTTGCTCTATCCACCGTAATTGCGTAATTGGTTCTCCAGTACCCTATCCAGAAAATGTCAGACTAGAGATGAGCTGATAGATAAAACTTAAACTAATAACACTTGGCACTGATTGGACGTGTATTCTCAGCAACATTTCTTTCCAAACGTTTATCAAGTATTGACTTATTAACTTATTACTATGATTACACGGTAGTGTATATATATATATATATATATATATATATATATATATATATATATATATATATATATATATATATATATATATATATATATATATATATATATATATATATATATATATATATATATCAACGAGTTCAACAGGCCTAAAAAATAAATTATCATAGCAAAATCTTTCTTAAAACTATAAATTTAAATTAATCTTGTGTCTGCGGAAATGTTCGGATTCAAGTTAATTTAAACAGTCGTTTTTATATTAATTAACATAAAACGTCTCTTGCCTTCTCTGAGTTTAATCTACCAATAGAAATATTAATTACCAACTAGATATATTTAGATTTGTAAATGTTAAATCGTTATTTATTTGACCTTGAACAGCTTGTGACCCGGAAATGCAAAAACGCGGACAGGATGACAAAAATGATGATGGTACTGTAAGATTGTGATAAAAAGGAAAAGAGAGAGAAACAGGATGTAGACAATTAATGAGAGATGAGTATAAGGATGTTCACGCTTCTCTCTATCTCTCTCTCTCTCTCTCTCTCTCTCTCTCTCTCTCTCTCTCTCTTAATCTTTTTACTCGAATGTTTTATTTTAAAATCAAAAATCATAATTCAACTGACTGTGGTAATAAAAACTATTTCCCAGTTGCATGCCGAAAACAGCGGTCCTTCCAAATATGCCACTGCACTGCCAATGCAGTCAGTCTCCTATCTGATTCGACGGAATCAGATCACTGTCAAGTTCAACCTCCGAGAGAAACAACAAAACGAAATAAAATATTTTTCGATTAAAGTCGACTTTAATGGTACCAACCAGAGTTACTACAACCAGTCCAATTTGGTGCAATTTAATTAAAGTTACTTTGAGAAAAAAACACGGAACGGTTTTCATTTGACATTTGAAGATCAACAACAACCCAACTTTAACTAGTTGTTGGTAATAATAATTATATTATATTCATACAAATTTTTTTTGAGTTATTTTGATGGACGTCGTATTATGATAAATGATTGACATAATATTGACATTTACTCGTCGATAATTGAGTGGTGCTGCCTGCCTACCATAGAAGGCTTCTTTTCTCAAATGTCATTCACTCGATTGCATTGCTATCGTATTGTTGTGACTAGCAAAGCAAGACAATCGCATTCACGATTCAACCTAACCTACTATGGCATTTATAGGATTTAACTGCACGCTATAATATTCTATAATACAACTTGGGAAGCTAGATATAAACACCTAAAAGTCCGTGTTTATGGTTCTGTAATAGCTTCGTTATTTTCCTTACTATTATTTATAGTTAATACAATGCAATCACTGTTGTTAAAATTACTGAAGAACAAGTAGACTTGACTTCCTGTTATGAGTCATAGATGCCTTGACGCCCATAAAGGGGATATTATCACAAACACACTAAAATTCCCCACCAACCCCACACACAAACTCTCCAACCCAACACACAAACCCATAAAACTTAAAAGGGCAACGCAATTGACGTAAACAAAGCCATATGAGCTACATTCGAGGTAATTTTGTGGGTTCTATTGAAATTAGCATATGGAAATTTGTATTTTGTTCTGTGCTTTTAAAATCTTTCATATTTTGTATATTCGTCATCTGTCTGTCTTTCTCTCTTTTATTTTTTCCTTATTTTATCTAAATCTGTTTTCCTTTGTTGATTACTTTCTATAAATCAGAAAAATGTAAGTAAACGAAAAAGAGAAAAACAGGCATATAAGAAAAGAAAAACAGTGAGAGAGTGAGAGAAAAAGAGAGAGAAAGAAAGAGAGAGAAAGAAAAAAAAGATAGAAAGACAGAGAGAGAGAGAGAGAGAGAGAGAGAGAGAGAGAGAGAGAGAGAGAGAGAGAGAGAGAGAGAGAGAGAGAGAGAGAGAGAGAGAGAGAGAGAGAGAGAGAGAGAGAGAGAAGAGGGCTGCAGCTTATATAAAGTAAAATGTTTTTCAGCGCTTGTTGTCACACTACTATTGTAAGTCGAGTTGCGCGCCGACTAATGCAACGACAACTACTTGAAAACTGAAGAGAAAATTGCTTGTGAAATAAATTATATTAAAATAGAAGACGTTTAATTTCATTAATAATAATTATAATAATTATTATTATATCAATTATCGAAGGAAGATCTTTCTTAAGAAATTTGAATTCGAAAAATATGAACGTGGATTTAAAAGACAAACAAGGTTACAAGAAATGTTTCAAGTTTTTTTCTTTGAGATATTTAGTACCTTAAACAGTTCTCTAATAGTTTCATTGCAATCGAGGAAGCTGCCCACCCCACCCCGTACAATAGGGGGATGGTGATAAACTGATACAAAAACATATAGTATTTTATAAAAAGTTATTAATTTTTTTGTTATTATTTTACCTGTTTTTCAAAGGTGAGAGGCTTTCTTCGACCATAAATATCACAGTCATTCATAGTCGAGTTGTACTTTCATTCTTCATCTAGGGATTTCACTGATTTTAGTGTTACAACAGCATAAATAATACTGCATTGTCGATTGTATAGTTGTAGAGAGGGAGTCAGAAGCCAGACCAGCCCCATGAATCCTTTAAGTCTTCCTACTCGGTCTCAAAATCTGCAGTGCCTAATTATTTTATTCGGTTCCCATAGCATTTATACGAGGTCCCCAATTCCTGCAGTGTTCTATTATTTAATTATTTTGCAGCTATGTGGGCATTAAACAGGACAGTTTCTATTGCTATTTTGAATAATGGAAACAATGGTAGGCTTTTCTTAAGTTACCTGACATCTGAAATAACCGAAACTAACTTTTTGCAAAGCAACAACATCTTTTTATTGGATATGCAGCATCTTTTTGTTGGATATGCAACATCTTTTTGTTTGATATGCAACATCTTTTTGTTGGATAAGCAACATCTTTTTGTTGGATATGCAACATCTTTTTGTTGGATATGCACGTTGCAGTTCAGGGATTAAGCTGAAGATGCGTCTGTGGCAAAGCCAGCTGAAGTTTACAGCGCTTCCACTTGAAGGACACTGGCTGCGAATCTGAACACATCATTACCTCAGCTCTGCATTTATGTCGTGAAATAGCTTCTTCGGGAGTATAACTCACTTCCTGGTTCCTACTGGTGTGCTCCGAGTTTACCGCTCCTGACATCACGATTCAGTACAAACAGCGACTTTGTCTCTTTAATAGGTTGCAGATGGAGCTCACGAGTTTTCAGTAGTGCAACAAAGAACTGCAATCATAATTCCATACGATGAAGAAGCTTTTGCTCTCCGTCCTCGATCTTTCCCGGCGATTTTCCAAGCTGTTTAGATCTCGCGAACTCAATATAATAATAGTTGCCATATTAGAAAGCGATCAGCAGTTCTATCCGCTGAAAAGTATCAGCTGATTGATCGTCGCCTGAATATAACATTTTTATCTTTTCTAAAATTCCTCTCTGAAGCCACAGTCTGTTTGCATTCTGCTAAGCAATTACTTGAAAAAATTACATATTGGCTTGTTGAAGACTAGTGTGCGTGTGAATGGGACTAGTGTGCGTGTGCGTTTTCTGTTTTGTTTTTTATCTGCTTCAACATAAATTATTATGAAATTCGTGTGGTTTCCTTGCCCCTACGGGCTCTCAGCGCAGCGCAGAGGGAGTCATGGGTTGGGTCTAATTTTTTTGACACATGCATGAGATGGTTTGGGCTGAAATATATAATTTAAAAAAACATTTTAATTGTGGGTTGGGTTAGAAAATTTAAATTTTCAGGTGGGTCGGTTTGTGTTGAGTAAGTGTTGGGTCGGGTCACCAAAAATGGACTCATGCCCACCTCTGGGACTGCGCCCGACTAATGGTTCAAAAAATAAACTCCATTGACTTTAATTCATTTAAAATATTATTATAAAAAGTTTCTATATGAATATGATTACATTAATGACAATAATAAATGTTATAAGCTTGATCTGACTGATTACTCCAACCAACATGCAATAAATCAATTAATTAATATTAATTTTATTTTTTATTTATCTACCAGGGGGCAAAACGTTTGGCAAAATTAAGTTACAACAAAGCCAAGCGCTTGACGACATCAATCAAGTATACTAATAATGTTCTTGTAATCTTATTTGCTTATTTAAATAACAATTTTAATTATTAAAATTAATTGTTTATTGATTGATTCAATAATTAATTAATTAATTATCTTTAATTATTGGAATAACTTATAATCAATTTATCTGTCAGGAATACTTGGAGCACGAGGCTTTCAAGGATGTTGAAGATTTACCCCAGAAGCTAGCAGGCTATAAAAGTAAGCATGACACACTTCATCCTCCCGACCCCCCCCCTCTATCTTGACTATTAACATCGTCGTTCATAAGAAAAATAAACTTCTTTAAAATGATAGCAATTGTTAAAAGTTTATATTATGTACAGTACAATTATAGATATTTATCAAGAAAAAGAAAGATAATACTGTTTATTTGATTGCTTTTTTTCGTTTGCAGGACAATTCATCGAATTTGACCTCGATAACTCCGGAGATATTGGTGAGTGATAATGACCTTTGCAGAAGTTTGATTGAAGCTGATTGGGCGGTGATTGAAAACGTACGAGATTGAAATTACAAGTGTGATTGAGCGTAGTGGTAACACGTAATGAAGCACATCCGGTTGCGCAATTGTGCTTTGACTCATCATCACCATCATCATCATCATCACTATTATAATTGCTTCATTATGTCAAGCCAACAGCATTTTTATTTTGCTTCGCGCTCTCCTAATTATTCACATCTATTGATTACTTTGTCATCTGCTTGTCAAACTTTTATATAAAAGTTATTATTATAAAAAGGAAAAGTTATTTAGTATATTCCTGTCTGGCCTAAAAGTTCGCAAGCTTAAGCCAAATCTGAAATGTCCATCTCAGTCCAAAGTTACTATTTGAAACCTTCACCTTAGTAGAGCTTAGCTGAATCAAATTCTGTTTCTTGTATTTTTTGATGGTCACCATCACCATCACACCACCACCACCATGATCTGATCATTATTATCATTATAGCCTCCTTCATGACCATCTAGTCATCATCATTATAATAATCATCGTTGTGTATATTATCGTCATCAAGACTTCATGGAGTTGAAACAAATGCTGGAGAAAATCGGACAGCCCAAGACGCATTTGGAATGTAAAAAAATGATCAAAGAAGTCAACAAATCGGATTCTGGTAAAATAAATTTACAAGAACAAGTTATTAAAAATGCTGCTAAATCGATGTTTGTTTTTCTGAAACATTATAGGTACATGTAGTATAAATTGCATGTACTAGAAATTACATGTACGATAAATAACATGTACAATACATTGCTTGTAGTACAAATTACATGTACTATAAATTACATGTACAATAAATTACATGTACTATAAATTACAGGTACTATAAATTACAGAGAGTTCCTGGACATGATGCTTGGTGCTAAGAATTCTGTTCTGAGATTGTAAGTTTTTAATCAATAAAAAATATACCATATCATACTATAAGTGGTGTATGTTTATTTGCTCATCAAAAGTTTAAAGACATATTTGTCATTTCAACTATCAGGCAAAGACTTTTAAAAATGCTTATGTAAATGACACATTTTAAGAGTTACATAATGTGCGTTTTATAAATAGAAGCCGAAACGGTATTCCCCAATTTATGTTTGGGAAATACTGTTAAATAAAATACCCAAAACACAGATGTGAAACAGTATTTTAAATATTTTTTGAACCATAACAGTTAAAAATTTTCACTTGTTTTGTCCGCCTTGCCTAATGCAAATTATTTCCTAATATGTATAAAGGAGCGACTAGTGTTATTTCCATAGATATCTAGATAGGCTATATAGGCTTATTTGCGGTTTTTGTTTGGTTTTACGCGCGCAGTGGAGTTTTAGTTTGTGCCTCCTGACTGACCATAGACAAGAGATTTGTTTACATTTGTCTACACCGGCGGCTTGCCTTACTTCGATAAGCAATTCATTCCAATTTTGCAGTTAACTATTATAAAGCAATGACAGCGCGTTATTTTTTCAATATTTGTTTATCATAGATTAATTTATGACTTTCTATCAAAATTTCTTTGTTTCTTCAGCGCATGCTTTAATTGTTTTGACAGAAATGACTTTTATAAATTCCCTTGAATCTTTTGATTTAAACTTTAAAACCATAACATTTTAAGAAAATGCTTTTGTCTGAAGATAACTGATAGTCATATGCATCTATTTTATGCTGATAGTTTAAGTTTCAGCATAAAATCTGAATTCATTATGTCTTCAAAGACATTTTCTTAAAAGAGATATCTTAGACTATACTTAGAACTAAATCCTGACTAGGTTAGATTAGCAATAATAGTTACTGGCTTTTTCTAAAGTACATAATACTTTTTAGAATTAACATTGATTATTGAAGTCACTACCAATTTTTCTTTGCCCCGAAATGAATCTACCTGAGACGATTGCATTTATTTACCTAGTTTTTAAGCAAGTAAAAAGCACTATGCCAACTATTGAGTTTATATTTATTCCTTTTCACTTTGCGATTACATTTGTGTAGTATCAGTTCAGTACACAGTTTCCAATAATGTTGAAATAGATTTGCAAAAAACTGAGGCAACAAACTATGATTTTACAAGTGTTTTTATTAATACAATAAATTCTGTTTGGCTTTTCAATTAACAAAAACTGAAAATGGCACAAAAAATTGAAAATTTAAGTTACTGTCCACTAAATAAAATTGTTTTTGTTAGTTTTTGTCTTAAACCTGAACTTTTAAGGTTTTGAGTATTAATTTTTGCTCGCTGATATTGTCTTAACTTGAAAAACTCATAAACGATCGACTTAAGCATTAGATAAGAATGATTGTCAATGCCATCCTGTGTATCTCTTATATGATCCCCCAGGTTAAAAATATCTTTGGATCCAATTGATGTTAATGTTTGGCGAATAAGTTCTTTTATTTTAATTTCATCTTTGGCATTTGTGGCTGATACATGTTGTCTTAAAAATTTTTCTGTTGTCTGACATACCTAAAAAAAAAGTGTTTTTTAATACCATATTTATATATAACAAATCTTAATTTTATCTTACTTTTATAACTCCAGAAGAAGGAAAGACATGACCACCTTTATTTTTCACCACTAGCAGCTGCAGTCCTATTTCATGTCCTTGGTTCTTGTGCTCATCAACTAAACTGTATCTATAAAATTGAAAATATTATTTAGTACTAAAAACACAGGAAACCAAAATTTATGACTGTAACAATTTATAATTTGAACCTGCAAACATTACATTCCAGTTTTTTAAATAGCTTGGATACAATCCAACCAGCTATGTAGCTAATTACATTTTCTATCAAGACTTGAGCAAGCTCTGAGTCGATTCCATAATCACCTGGTTCTTCAAACACTTCTTCTTCATAAATGTTGTCTGTTTAATAAATAAGCAAATAATTAAGATTGGTACCAGCAAAAGAAATAACAATGAAAAATTTATTACAAATTTCTTTTCTTTCTTTGTGAAGATAATCAAGATAAGAAGTTTCATCTTGCGGCATCACATTCCCTGTTTTCCCTGCCTGAATATTGGGTTGTTGTTCGATCCCCCTAGAAAATGTTAATTCTAATCAATATTTGCCCACTTATAACAAATTGTTTTTATACAACCTGCTCGTCTGACTGCCGCAAAGAATAGTTCAAGATGATCTTGGCTGAACTTATAAGTCAAAACATGGCTTTGACACTTGAGTAGGTTTCTGGCTATTTGAAGGATTGATTCAATGTCAATAACAAATCCTTTTAGACCCATCTGCCTAAAATGATGTTAATTATATAGATTGCTTTTAGTTTTGCAGCAAAACATTATCAAAAACATACTTTTTGTCTTGAATAATAAGGATTCCACGAGGAGATTTTAGCTGAAGTAAGTAGTTTCTTAAACTCAGAAGAGGTTGCTCAAACAATGCAAAATTTTGCAGTGTTAATGGCCCCTTGAAAGATGGTGCATTGGGATTTTTGCTATTGAAAATATCAAATAAACAGTCTATTGCTTCTATAAATTCTACAGTCGGTGCCACGTCTTCAAAACCTGCCATTTTACATTGATTCATCATTTTTAAAGCTGCAGCAACAGACGAACTTAATGTTTGAGCTGCCAGTTTCACTTTCATCTTCTGATTTTTAAAATTGATATGTTGCTTGGTAAGTTTGTTAGCTGCTCTGAGTCCAGCTTCTTGTTGAATACCATCAAGTTGTGATATGTGAGACCACTTTATTGCACCAGAAGAAGAGAAAATAGTGTGGTATGCAGAAAATAAATTTCTCACTAGTTTCAGCATGTGACATGCATCAAAAATTATATATATTTTCCTGTTGCTTGATGAGCAAAACCATGTTTTTAAAGATCTTGTAAAATCTAACTCACACCCAAGCAGTTTCACCATTGTAACATTTGCAGGTAAGCCATCCATGACTAAAGAAATCACCTGGGGATTATTTTCAATTAATTTATTATTTTTGTTTTGCAATGAAAAACTGGTAAGTTACTTACCGAAATTCCTATGCTTTCTAATTTATCAATTGCATACAAAACCAAATCTTTCTGAATTATGGCTGGCAGTCCATTGGTGCAATAATAAGCAATAGGCATTTTCCAATAGCCCGTTGTACCAACGAGCAAAAACTTCTTTTGCTTCATCATTGGTGCTGGATCCACAACCTACAACATTAGATATTACTAACCAAATATAACTTTAAAATGTTAAAGTCTAAAGGACTCACCCAAATCAACGAATCCTGACATGGTACCACTCTGGCTATCAAAAGTGATATGTTTATGAATAGCCATAGAATCAATCATAAGATTGCAGTTACTGTACTCTTCTGGTTTCTGGATTTTAAGACTGGCCAAAGTATTTAGGACCTGAGAATTAAAGCCAGGTCTGGCATCTGTGCTTTCTAACCATCTAAACAACCAAGCATAAATATAATAAGAGTATAAAATTAAGAAAAAACATTATTTTAATGCTATCCAGCCATTCAAATTAAACAAAACAAGTGCATATATAATAAAGTTTTACCTTCTTAAAGTCCTTGGACTAGGCAAACTGATGCCTGATGATCTGAGGTAGTCATAAGCCTTTGGTCCATATAAATTTATAAATGTAAAGTTATTGCAAATTTTTTCTGTTCTTCAGTATACTCTTTAGAACCATTAGACAACAAGTGAACAGGAAAACCTTAGAATTTTATGTAAATAAAATATAACTATATAAATATGTATATCTGAATTTGTTCAATAAAGATAATTTATATTTATACTTGACGTTTTTAGCTGGCAGTTTAGTTTTCTGTTGATGTCACGCAATTGCTTCATTTCATATTTCAATTTCAAATTGTGCCTTTGATATGATATATTTCTTTTAAAATATCTTTCATAGTAGCGATTTTTCTTGTGAAGACCTCGACAACGTGCAACAAGGGTATTCAATTTGCTTTCAATTTTAGTAATTAACACATCAAAGATCATGGTCATCAAAGAGCAATAGAATAACGGAAAACTGGTTACACGCTTCATGACAACAAAGTAATGAAACGGATGTATGACCCTTTTAAGTTTTAAGCTTTGTGGCCTTGCCTTCTTTAAATTTAAGTCAGAGTCTTTGTCTTTAATACTCTTTAATGATTTTACTTTGTTTACAAACAGCTACAGGATATATGAGGTCAATTAACACTAAGTATAGTTCTTATACAGGTTTTTCAAATAAAAAACACAGCAACATCTACAAAAAAAACTAGAGCTTTAGCAGATTTGTCAGGTATCGTCATAATACACCGGCAACAAATATCGCTCAAATGAGCAAATGTAAACAAGCTCAGGTTGAAAATGGCAGCTTTCAAATTGTGCCGGAAATAGATTGATATGTCCCATCTATATATCTATGGTTATTTCAGTCCTAGAACACCTGGTGTAGACTATATACTCTTTTAATGTACATATTATTTATCAAATAACACAATAATTGGGTGTTTGTTTAATAAAAAATATTTTAATTTGCTATTTTTGTTTTTAGAATTTTACTTTTCGAAGAAAAATCGAAAAAAGAAAAGGAATCAAAGGCTAAAGGACCACCCCCGAAAAAAACCATGGAAGAACTTTTAAAAGGCGGCGCTAAATGATTGATTTATACGAATGTGTTAAATACGGACATGGATCGAGACGTTGAATTCTTTAGGCACGTTTTTATATCTAAAACAACACATTAAGACTCTGAGGTTTCACAACACTAGAGTGTGCCTTATAAATTCTCTACTACTACTACTACTACCACTACCACTACCACTACCACTACCACTACCACTACTACTACTACTACTACTACTGCTACTACTACTACTACTACTACTACTACTACTACTACTCTTACTACATAAATATATACAGTAAAATTGACACCAGCTTCAAGGATTCTTGATACTTCAAGTTCTGAAACCTTTGTTCGTTTTGCGTTGTCCTAAACGACCTTAAAATCATAGCAGGGACGTCAATTAGGGGGGGCAGGGGGGGCGATCGCCCCCCCTGAGTTTTCAGTGGGCCCCCGGCACTAAAGTGGGCCCCACGCAGTTAAGTGGGCCCCACGCAGTTAAGTGGGCCCCACGCATTTAAGTGGGCCCCATCACTAAAGTGGGCCCCACGCACTTAAGTTAGTGGGCCATCCGGATTTTTAAGAGCCTTTCCCGGAATTTTCAGTGGGCCCCCGGCACTAAAGTGGGCCCCACATACTTAAGGGGCCCCAGTACTAAAGGTGGGCCCCACGCAGTAAAGTGGGCCCCATCAATAAAGTGGGCTCAACGCTCTTAAGTGGGCCCCCGCCCTTAAGTGGTCTCCCGCTTTTAAGTGGTCTCCCGCGCTTAAGTGGCCCCCCCGGCACATAAGTTAGTGGGCCCCTCCTGATTTTTAAATAGCCCTTCCCGGACTTTTCAGTAGGCCCACGACACTAAAGTTGGCCCCACGTACTTAAGGGGGCACTCGGCACTAAAGTGGGTCCCACGCACTTAAAAGGGCCCAGCACTGAAGTGAGCCCTACGCACTCAAGGGGCCCCCGGCACTGATGTGGGCTCCACGCACTTAAGTGGGCTTCGGTCTTACGTGAGCCTCTGCACCTAAGTGGGCCCCTACTTACTTAAGTGGCCCTTTCCGAACTTTTCAGTAGGTTTCCCGGCATTAAAGTGGTTCCCCGCACTTAAGTGGGCTCCCTGCCCTTGAGTGGTCCACCGCACTTAAGTGGCTCCCACCCCCGTTTTCACGTGAGCCACCGCACTAAATTGGTCCCCCGCACTTAAGTGGCCCTGGCACTCAAGTGGGTCCCTCTTAACTTTTAACTGGCCTTTTCCTGATTTTTGACTGGCCCTCCTCTGACTGTTAAGTTGCCCTCCCTGACTTTTATGTAGGGTCCTGACTTTTAAGTGAGCCATGGTTAATATATGAGCACCTTTCAGACCGTTACTTTCAAAACTCATGGACATCATTTAGTGGGACTGGGCTTCGGACTTTCATGTAAACCAATAGTTATTATATATGGGCCCCTGTAGGATTTTTTGGTGTTTTTGTGAGATTTGAGAAGAGAAAATAGAAGCTTTTGTAATTATAGGATGCGGTCTTATGTAGAAAAATGCCGTCCCGGTTATAAAGATGGTTAGCTTTATTCATAGCCTGGCCAAGTAGGTTGTCCATAGAAATTAAAAAAGAGAAGAGATGCTAAAGAAACTAGGAAGCTTGATCGTCCACGTCGAGATGGAGAGGTGTTAAATAGTTATGAACAGTTCAAAATGGAACGAGATAGGTCACAGATTTTGTATGCATGCATCGATCGCATTTTGTCTAAGTTGAACGCACGATTTACAGAAAATAGTGATATTCTTGCATGCCTGAATTCCTTCAATCCGCAATCTGATGATTTCCTCTCTGCACTCTGCAGACCGAATAAGAACACTTTTGCGGCCAGTCCCAACCCGGATAAAAAAAATATCAAATTGTGATCCACGACAGGATAATTCGATATATATTACATATACTGATATTTGAATCTTAAAACTCCTAGTATAAAGAACGATATACTATTATCAAATAACGATATTAGAATTACCTTAATTTAAAATGCCAGCTTGTTTAGGTTAAAAAAAAGATATGAACTATTAGCCTAGATCCATATTATAATAATTTAGTAGATACTTGCATTATTGGGCCCAGAGGCGTGGCTAAGGGGCTGGGCATGCTGCCCCGGGCGACATCATTGGGGTGACAGATAGAGGGTTCAGTGTATTCATATTATACTAACTTTTTCAGAAATAAATGACCATAGCTTCTTTTGTTCATCAATATTAATTACCGTTCACAGCAGATTTTGATAGCTATTGCCTTGTTCGTAGAGACAGTTGGAAATGCTCTTATGATCACTCAGATGTTATGGTAGGTGACCTCCCCCATCATCAGGTTTTTGGGAGAAAAAATAAAACAAGGGTTTCAAATTTTTTTTTAAAGTGGCTCCAACTACCCCCCCCTCCCCGGTCATCAGGTTTTTTTGGGAGAAAGAAGCAAAAGATGTTATGAAGGAGTGGCGCAGATTTTGTGTTTTGTGCCCAGGCGCAGAGGACCCTGAGTGGGCCCCTAAAACATCTTGCCCCCCTAAGGTTTTGCTGAAATGACGTCCCTGAATCATAGTTTTTTCGAACTATGTATTTTATAAGTATATTAATTTTCCGTCATGTATCGTGTTCCAGGCTACTCTTATTGCAAACCAAATTTGACAAGTGAACGAATGAGGAATAGATAGATATTCATGTGAAAAATGACATGATCCTTTATATTATACCTACCCGCTCGCATTAACATCAGAACACCGGATTTATGCACTGGGCCCGTCGATGCAACACTCGATTTTCTTATTAACATTTTGGCTGAAGTAGTGAGAAGGTAGTTTGAAAAATCTCCTTCATCAAATATAGGTTCGATTTTACTTTCTTAAAATCAGCATGAGCTAGAAAATCCCTTTATTGAAACCAGTCTCAGCTACAAAACCCAAATTTAAAAAACGTTTAAATAGAGTGAAAAATTAAATTATGAAAAAATAAACAATCAGAGCAGGAATCTCACTTGAAAGCAGTGAAGTCTTCCAGATTTGACAAAATCTTTCTAACCTATTAGTTAATTATTTTACCCGACATCTGTGGAGCTGTTTTGATAAAAGAGAAATTCTGACCATACAAAATCTTTCCGATTCGACAAAGAAATTTTCTTGATCTGACAAAAATTTCAATTAATTTATACTGATATGACAAAAAATAAACTGAAAATAAAATATTTGCATTTATATAAATAGAAATTATTTGCCTGATATTGAAAAATAATTGTTTAAAATAATTAGTTTTCATTCTGGGTTATACATAATACGGAAGGTTTAAATCATGAACATACTTCAAGGTTTTTGCCTGGTTTCCACCCCTGTTAATTATTTATTTCTTACCAATAATAGTATCTATATGTGGGTGTATGCCCCCAAAAGTTAAACTTTTCTAAAGCTTATTTTGATTTCACTTTTGCTTTTTCCCTTGTTTCAAATATAACCTATCCTACCAACAACTATGCATTTAAAATTAATAATAGGATATTGAAAAGACTTGAAAACTTTATTTATTTTAATGTTAAATTAATTTGTCGATGTCCTGATGCATCCAAGCGCTGCAAAATCACATGTCACATGTGATTGTTGAATATTTCCTAAGCTCTGTGGTGCAGGTGTCAATGAATGACAAGAGTTATGCACTTTTTCACGTGTAAAAATTGCGTTGATAGCAAAGGAGGGAGGCATCACATACATACATACATACATACATACATACATACATACATACATACATACATACATACATACATACATACATACATACATACATACATACATACATACATACATACATACATACATACATACATACATACATACATACATACATACATACATACATACATACATACATACATACATACATACATACATACATACATACATACATACATACATACATACATACATACATACATACATACATACATACATACATACATACATACATACATACATACATACATACATACATACATACATACATACATACATACATACATACATACATACATACATACATACATACATACATACATACATACATACATACATACATACATACATACATACATACATACATACATACATACATACATACATACATACATACATACATACATACATACATACATACATACATACATACATACATACATACATACATACATACATACATACATACATACATACATACATACATACATACATACATACATACATACATACATACATACATACATACATACATACATACATACATACATACATACATACATACATACATACATACATACATACATACATACATACATACATACATACATACATACATACATACATACATACATACATACATACATACATACATACATACATACATACATACATACATACATACATACATACATACATACATACATACATACATACATACATACATACATACATACATACATACATACATACATACATACATACATACATACATACATACATACATACATACATACATACATACATACATACATACATACATACATACATACATACATACATACATACATACATACATACATACATACATACATACATACATACATACATACATACATACATACATACATACATACATACATACATACATACATACATACATACATACATACATACATACATACATACATACATACATACATACATACATACATACATACATACATACATACATACATACATACATACATACATACATACATACATACATACATACATACATACATACATACATACATACATACATACATACATACATACATACATACATACATACATACATACATACATACATACATACATACATACATACATACATACACACACATACATACATACATAAACACATAAAATATTATGTATGTTGATCGGAATATTTGTCAACCACAAAAATTGCTATAAGCATTATTATAATGCTTAACACAAAATAAAAACTTTAAAAACACGCTTACAAGTACTCGTATGAGATGCCGTAATTTGTTATGAAGCGTGCTATCTTGATCCGAGTATACCACACGCCCACACATTACTATCTTACCTGATTTTCACCTTTCGGAGTTCCACAAGAAACTATGTTATCAGCAGAAGCGGCACTCTCTTGTTCCACGTCACTATCTCCTATCTCACTCTCTCTCTCTTTTCCCGATCTCACCGTTCTTCGATCCAAACGGAATCCGTTCTTGCAGAGAGACTCCAGCATTCGACTACTATTATCATGACTGCAAACGAGAGTTTCTCTGCTGCTGCGATTCCACTGCCACAGATTCCACGCAAGTAGAACTTTTCTGCAAGTCTGGTGGTGGGCTCGCAGAAGGCGCCTTGTGTGCTATTATTGCACGTGATCTGGAAAATAGGCACTCTCTCTCTCTTTCTCTCTAACTCCTATTCTTTCTCTATTTTTCTTTCTTTCTTCATATCTATGAGCAAGAAATCTGCGAGGCAAATTGTGCGATGATGATTTTAGTATTTACAGAAAACTGGTGGTTATGATTATAGTTGCGGGAGTGCCAAAGTGAATATTATTGTCATTGTTGTTTCATACGAAAAGTTTAAATACTTGAAAAACAATATTGTGTTGAATTAGTTAGATTTCTTTATTTGCAGACTATTTAAGGTCACCATATCATAGTAAACAATACTATTGTTTTATCGGGAGGGGAAGGTAGAGAAAAATTGTGAGAGAAGGAGGAGGAAAGAAGAGAGAGAATTTAAAAGATTATAAACTTGAAATTGAACCCACAGTGTAGGTTGTAGAGTCTTTAGATAAGTATACACAAACATACAAACATACATACAACCAAGTATATTTCTGTAAATACTTTAGTTAACAAATTGGTGTTATCAGCTCTCTTTCTTCCTCCTTCTCTCTCTCTCCACATGTCTCTCGCCTTTCAGGCATAGGTATACATATAAGTAAGTTGGAACTACTTCTTTTTATATAGTCTAGTTCCGTTTTCTTCTTTCTCCTGGAATCAGCTGAGATCGAAGCTAGTCGTTGCATAAGACATTGAATTGTGCCTGCTCGTGGTTTTCATTATCTGATAGATTTAAAGTTTACTGCTATATCAAAATGGTAAGCTAACTATTTTTTATTTAATTAAACTATATTTAGTTAATTAAACCTCTCTTACGTCTGCATTTAATTAAATTTAGGTAATTAAACGATATTTATTTAATTAAACTATATTTTTTCCAATACTAGATTAAAGTTAAAGTTAAATTTTATTTACTAAAAAATTAATTTTAGGATTTTATTTGTTGAATAGCTTTTACACTGTCGAGGTTTAAAAATCCTTCGATGCTTGTCTTTAATAGCGAAAATATTAAAATTAAATTTGATTAGAAATTCATCTGAATAAATAAATAGTTTATATTTTATTTCTGCATAGTTTTATTAAATTGATTTTCATTTATATTTTAATTTATTTACTTCAGGCCGATCTCAGCTCTAGCGAAATTGAAGGTTAAATTTTTCTTTGCCATATGTTCGATTTTTATTAAAAATTACTTTCGCTTTACATTTGATTAAATTAGATTAATTAATTAATTAATACAAGCTTAGCGATTAGATTGAAGTATGTAGGCGTAAGGGAGTTAAAGAGGCGCCATCGACTGAGCTCCTTTGGAAGCAGCAATCGGCAATGGAATTTCAGTCTGTTATAAAATAATAGGTATATGAGCTTGCAGTCCTGCGTACAGGAGAAATCAGTTCCAGTATTTTATTGTTTCACACCAGCTGTCGAACGGTCTTGAAAGATTAATAATTGGAGGAAAAATAAGAGATAACTAGAAACCGAACGAACAAGGGAAAACCGAGAAGAGAGAGAGAGAGAGAGAGAGAGAGAGAGAGAGAGAGAGAGAGAGAGAGAGAGAGAGAGAGAGAGAGAGAGAGAGAGAGAGAGAGAGAGAGAGAGAGAGATTCTGACTCATTTCGTTAACTAAAACTTAAACTTTTTTTAAAATATAGTTATTTTATAGTTATTTATATTCATTTTCATGAATGTTTTATTTATTTATTTATTTATTTATTTATATTGATATACCTTAATTTGACCTCTATTACTATTTCTGTCCTTCTCTCTCTTCGCACGTGCAGACGTAAGAGAGGTTTTCGATCTTTTCGACTTCTGGGATGGCAGGGATGGCATGGTTGACGGGGCAAAAGTCGGAGACTTCCTACGGTGTTGCGGTCTCAATCCCACTCAAGCCATGGTCTGGAACAACGGGGGTACAAAAAAATTCGGTAGGTATATATATATATATTGCTCTTGTATTTATACTCAATATCTTTCAATTTCAACTAATAGTTACACTTGACTAAATTATATCTAGTAATGTTAGTAAATTTGCCTCGATAATATTTTATTATTCCGGTTTATCAAGTAAATTAAACATATTCAACTTCGTGTGCGGCCTACGCTCTCGATAACCTACAAGAATTTCAATCATTTAACGAATCCAGGTGAGAAGCAGTACAAGTTCGAAGAGATTCTTCCTATCTACAAAACAGCTTCAGCTGAGACTGACGTCGGAACGTTTGCCGACTTCATGGAAGCCTTTAAAACTTTCGACAGAGAAGGTCAAGGTTACATAGCCTCTGCAGAACTGCGGCATGTCCTCTGCTCTCTAGGTTCAAAAACTTCTTTAGCTTGATCTCTGTCGTTATTGATTATTCATTAGCTAGGATAGGATTGATCCAGATTTAAGGCTACTGATTTGAACAAATTTTGGTTATCCAAACTTACTTAATATATACCGAATATCCGATGCATCCCAAAGTTGTGATTATTTTGAAATAATCGCTCAGTTGTCAAATTCTCGTTTGATTCAGGCGAGAGACTAACCGATGCTGACGTTGACTCGATCCTCAAATATACTGGCACAGAAGAGGATCTGGATGGGAACATTAAATATGAAGGTAAATGTTGGGTTCAGGATTCTGATTCCGGTAGCAGGAGAAACATGTGCCTTTAAAATATTGTCCTGGTCTTGATTAATAAGATCAAATGAGATGTTTACAAAAATTTAAAGACTTCATACAATTAGCAAAATTTGGCACCAAGAAAACTAAAAAAAAACATTCTTAGAAAAAGCAAAAAGCTTAGAGGGTCATAAAAGGTTTCATTTGAATTTTCAAAAGACTTTTTTGTAATAATAAACATTACCATTACAGCTTGGTGGTAAATACCCAACTTTTAAGAAAAAAAAAATGTATACCCACGAAAAATATGAATAAAAATAAAATAAAACCAATTATTTGGTTAGGGGGAATCCTGGTTCTATGTGTTTGCTTTATCCACATATTTGTGTCCACTTTTTTCAATATATTTATTTATTTGAATTTCCAGAGTTCATCAAAAGAGTCATGGCAGGTCCGCCTCAGAAATAGAGGAAAAAGAGCAGATATATGATTGATTGACGGATGCTGAAGAAATAACAGATTACAAGAAGAAGAAGAAGAAGAAGAAGAAGAAGAAGATTATATATTATTTTTAATTCATTAAACACAAATAAAATATTTTTTTCCAAGTTCTTTCATTCTTAAACACAAATAGAAGTGACGATGTTGATAATGATGACAAAAATAATAGCAAAAATGGTTATGATTATGATCTCCGACGTTTTGCCATTGTTTCACTCGTTGTTGTTATGATAATGGTAAATGATGACAAAAAGCTGGAAGTCATTATGATCCTCGTGTTTCACCATCATCAGCCTGTAACTTTCAACCATGTGTTTCCCCCTTTTCAGCAAAAAAACAATTATATCATTTTTTGCAGATATGTTGTAGCACATCTTTAATATACGTGGTGTTTATTTTTCGGATCAGCAAATATTCAGGCCAAGGCTCAAGAAAACAATGAGGTATATAAGCATCAACAAAAATTAGAAACAGTTTTAGCCTGGTGGACCTTGGCTGAGAGTGGAGCTCCTCCAGTAGAAGATCGAAATTCGTCCCACTTCGACGCAATGGTTTAAATTCACTGATGCCAAAGAGAATTGCAATTTAAATTATAACTGAGGATTAACAAAAGTAATTTTGTTTGTGGTAATTAATATTTAGTTACTCTTTTTTTTCTATCTATCCATACATTCATCCGTTCATACATCCTACATTCAGTGCCTGGGATTATGGTCTGACTATTGCTTGGCTATCGTATCTCATTTTTTTCCCAAATATAGTTGAGACCGGAGAGGGAGTGGTATTTGTTTTCTTCTTAAACTATTTTACTAAATTTCTTCCAAAAATAATCAATGACAAGAGTCCCTCTCTTCGGATCAGCCACGCTTCCTAATGTATAGAAGTAGAATAACAATGATTAATTATTAAAAATTTTCTTAGAATATAATTCACCCTAATTTAAGAGGACTTTAAGCTATCCTAGGTCCAAATAACAATGATTAATTATTAAAAATTTTCTTAGAATATAATTCACCCTAATTTAAGAGGACTTTAAGCTATCCTAGGTCCTCCACCGACCGGGGTTTTCCAGGTATGCTAATTGTTCATCCATTCATTCATCCATTACATTTATTTATTTATTCATCCATTAATTCGTTCATTCACTTGAGTCTACAATTCGTTTTTGATTGAAAAAATGTTGTATTAGGAATGATTTAAAATTTTTAATTTTTAAAGAATCAGCACAGACTACAAATCGGTGACATAATATTTAATACTTTTTATTGTTTATGAAAACGAAATTAATTTTTAAAAAATGCGCAGCAAGCTCAATTCAAAAATTTCTCAACTTTTTATTTGTTTGTTTATCCGTTGTTCGCCAGATGTCCCTACCAGCTCTAGATTACTGACTTCAACAAACTAACGTTTCTTCTAGCGTAATAACTTTAATTGTTTATTTTCTGAAAACAACTATTTCTAAAATCAGAAAATTAGAAATAAGAAATTGAATAAATAATTATATTTTGTTCCTTAAAATAATTCCAGCAAAGTTCTAAATTCAAGAAAGGAACACAATCAGTTATCCCCTTTCACTATCGCAATTGTACATTTAAACAAGTAAAGGAAAAACGAGTTTTTCAACACAAATTTTTATTTTAAATACCTACACTCGATTAAGAAATACGAAAAATATTCAAATTGAGTTTTTTGGGTTTTTTCAATTGAATCATGTATTGTCATCCAATATAAAGCTATGCTGAAAGTTTCAGCTTCTTAGCTAGTCGAAAAGCTGGTAAAATGTTATTTGAAAGATTTGCGTACAGAGAAACACATCCACAAACAAACAGAGATTGCAAGTTGAATAAAAGTTTGTAAAAAACACAAACTATCGAGTGAAATTCACCCAGCTCCTCCCCATTCGGTTACATAGTAAAAAACAGGGAAGTCTTAACAAATGTGAACAAAATGACACCCTTTTTACTGAATAACATATAAAACGTTTTCATTCCAATCTATAAAATTTAATACCACATGAATTTGAATTTGTTTATTATCAGAATCAAAAGTATAAAAAGTCTGAAGAGGAGCTACATCAGGCTCCTCTATACTGACGTATTAGGTGCATCCCTTACAGGTCGGTTGTTTTCACGCGTGTCTATGCCACCATTATCACGTCAGAACTCACTTTGCGCTGGACATGGACATCGGGGGTGTCAAAACAACTTATGCAACCGGCAACTGGCAGGAATATAACCTACACACGTCGGCTAAAAGCTAGCGCTTGTCAGTCTAGCTGTTGTGCTGCTAAGTGAGCCTCGCCGTTAGCAATAAAATCTTTCAGCTGTTTTCGTGGGGCATAGACATCCGACGACAATTGCGACAGTAGAACTTGCAGCTGTCGATGGAGCGAGGCGACACATACCACAAGAGCGACAGAGAAGTGACACCAAGCAAGTTACATGATGTGAATATGGTCATCTGATCATATCGGCAGATTGTAATGTTACGTAATTCTTGAATTTAATAAAATTTACCTTGACGACCCCCAAGGTATCGGCAGGGTCATTCTCTTTTTCTTTTTTTTTTTAAATTTTTTGATGTCTTCCACACTAGGTGTTCTATAAAAAAATTGTGCCATTAAGAAGGGGACAGCAAAATAAATACCGTTGCAGATCGTAACTTGATGTAATTTTTTGCTTTTCTTTCTTTTTTTCACCCGGGCAAACTACATGCGCCTGCACCTATATAGTACTATATACGTTCCAACGTTGATCTGGAGCAATGGTTATATCAGCAACTGATCAACTTCTCAACTATTTGTACCCATCCGCGTAGTCTACCACAAATTTTCTTGGGGTGGGGCTCGGTACTTGCAAGAGGGGCCCAACATTTCTTGGGGAAACTCAGTACTTGCAAAAAGGGGCCCACAATTTCTTAGGGGTAGTCATAAGCACGTATCTCAAAATTTTTTTCACACTTTCTCAAATTTTTTTTAACACTTTCTCTTTCCTGAAAATTTGATATGACCGGGGGGGGGGGTAGTCGTATGTAATTTTTCCATTTAACATTTTTCGTTTAAAAATTTTCTGAGAAGCCCGCAACGTTTGTGGGGGGCCCGTAGCTACGCGGCTATTTGTACCAGCTCTACCGATCGTCTTACTGAGCCCACACCCCACAATAAACGCAAAATACAGCCGTCCTTTCTTTGATGTCATCAAAACTTTAATAGATTTTAATTTGAAAACTAATGCAAGATGAATGAGACCGTTCAATGGAAAACTTTCAAAACGTCTTCTCTACGCATCATGGTGATTTTGAAGTTGCGATTCAGCGTGAATGTCACGGAATTGTGCTCTTCAATAATAGTTTGCATTTATCAATTATAAATATAAATTTTGTAATTGGTATATGTATACATTTTCAATTTATTACATTGCATTATTTTAATGTTAACTTGAATAAAAACCGTTAAACTGGCAATTCTTTAATTCTATTTCGTAATTGAAGCTTTAATAAGCGCATCCAGACGGAAATTGAATTCAAAGACAAACATTTGTTTTCGAATTACAAGATAGGGAGAAAGAGAGAGAGAGAGAGAGAGAGAGAGAGAGAGAGAGAGAGAGAGAGAGAGAGAGGGAGGGAGGGAGAGAAAAAGAAAGAAGAAGATGGATCAATGACTTGTGTAAAAGCTTACTCGACGACGATCCGCGATATGGAAGCAAAGTCAAAACACACCGACGATTCGTTTTGATGCAAATACAAGATTAAAGGAAATTTTTCCAGTTCTGTTTCAGTCAGATGGAACTGGAAACGCGCACGACGTGTTTGTCTAGGTGTTCGTCTGTGTCTGTCTGTTTGTCTGTGTGATTTTCTTTCCGTGTCTGTGAAGAGTTAAACGAGGGATTTTTAAATTTTCGGAATTCGATATTTTCGTTGATTTTTTTAGGAAGCATTATTTCAATGCTCTTCTTCTCTTGTACAAAACCACACAGACACACGGGATTGCTTATAAAACATCACATACAGGAACAAACACACACACACAATCACACACTCACACATACATATATAAACATCTCACTTAACATTTATTACCACCATCTCAGCAAAAAGTAACGTCTAAATTTTAAGATTATTTCCCCAGAGTCTCATCTCGAATCAGATCTGTAGCATCGCTATTGAATACCAACATCAAAGCTGATCCAAGTGAAAGAAAGTGCTCTCTGTAGATCCACGCCTGGCAAAACGCTCGTCTTTTCATAAGTAGGATTCTACTAAAAGTTAAATATTTATGTATGAATATTTGCTATTTGCCCTTATATTTATATTCAGTTTGGTCTCTAAAGTGTTACCATGTGCCTAGAGTTTATCTAATAATTTCGGCCTTATTTGTTGAAGGCATCGTCACCTGAGTCACCTTGAAAAGTTTGTACCTGCATTTTAAAGTCGGTGGAAACAGCCCCAAGAAGTTGGCATGGAAAAAATAGTTCTCTTGGCGTGGGGATGAATCCGTGAAATTTTCCACACACAAAAAAAACTTAAAAGATAAAATATTACCTTTGGCGGACCGTTTGATTTTTTCGGTAGGACGTACGAGTAAAATAATAAATTATGAATTAAATAATTATTAAATGAACAATTATTGAGAAATTCTGAACCGTCAAAGACCGAGAATTAGTAGAAGTTAGTTGAATCGAGAGAAAAATATGTTTTAGTGTGAGGAGGTGCCCACCTGGTGATTGTGTGAGTTTGTGTGTGTGTGCGTGTCGGTGGAAAAGTAATACCTGCTTATCTGCTCTGAAAAGACTTTTCGGGACTAATGTGGCATTAAACGGTTGCATGTATAATGTTTCATAACCTTTAAGTAAGACTATTATGTACAACGGCAAGCCATCGTCGTCATCGTCGTTGTCAAAATCATCATCATCATCATCATCGTTGTTGTCATTGTCATCACCATCACCTTAAAAGTCATCATCATCGTCATCGTCATCATTACCTTCGAGTAAGACTATTACTACAACAAGCAACAAATTCGTCGTCGTCGTCGCCACAAACGTCATATTAATAATTAGAAGTACGAGACTTCCTGGACAGAACAGGACATAACAGGACAAAACAGGACAGAACTGAACCTGCAGAAGTCACTCCAGGAATCTCTCATCGCCCACTCCATTTCTCCATCACTACCGCCACCACCACAGATGCTGATGTTTCATATATATAAATACAATATATATAACGAGGTTTTAATGACTAGCACTCTCCGCTAATAGAAGTTTTTATTTAAGGAAGGCCATCACCATTTTCTGCGAAGTTTATTCAGCACTTGCGGCAGAAGCCTTGCTCTCTCTTTTGATGTCTGCATTTCTGTTTATGGCTGCTTGCCGTGAAGGAATAATTTTCATCTTTTTCTTCTTCTTTCTCCTTCTCCGTCTTCTTCTTTCTCCTTCTCAATCTTCTTTTTTCTCCTTCTCCTTTTCGTTCAGCTTCTTTCTAGCGTTTTGTTTAATGACGGTGAGAAAGAGAATTCCTTTTGGTTAGACTAATCAACGACTATTCGCAAGTCATTGTCTGTGCGCGAGTTCACGTACCTGGTGCGTGTGCGTGCGTGTGAGTGTGTGTCTGTGAAAGATTCCTTTTATGGCAACCAGGAGATTCGAATAAGATCGCGGATACTAGCGGTAAAATTAACAAATGAATTTTATGAGAAGAAAGAAAAAAAAGAAAGAAAAATTGGAAGAAAAATAAAAAAGTGGATAAAAAATCAGTTTAAAAATTTAATTAAAATTAACCGTAAAAAATGAAAAATAAAAAATAACCAAACGCTGAATAACCGGAAGATCAAAGTAACAATCACACAAAAAAGCAGATGAACACACGAACGAGCAAACAAACAAACAAGCAAACAGACGAACACGCAAACAAGCGAAGGAACTTTTGCTCAAAACGCCGTCAGTCGTTGGTTGGCCTTATATAAAAAGAAAAGCTCACTTCAAAACGAATTGAGCGACGCAGTGGAGCCGTTGGCGCACTAAACAATTTGTTTTGTTCTTTTTTTTAATTCTTTTTTCTTCTCACTTTTCACTTTTTACCTCTCTCTCTGTTTCTTTATTTTTTCGTCTTTCTCTTTCTCTTTCTTTTCTTTTCTTTTCTTTTCTTTTCTGTCTGTCTGTCTGTCTCTGTCTCTGTCTCTTTCTTTCTTTCTTTCTTTCTCTCTCTCTCTCTCTCTCTCTCTCTCTATCTTTTCTAGTATATTTTTTTTGTTTTTCTGTGTCTTTCTCTTCCTTGCTCCGTTGTTTTCTGTCTTGCTCATTTTTTCTTTATCTCTGTCTGTTTTCTATCTTTTTGTTTTTCTCAGTTTCAACTTGCTTCTCTGTCAATCTCTCTTTTCTTTTTCTGTTTATTTTTGCGTGTGACTTTTCAGTCTTCATCTCATAATTGTTCTCTGATCATTTGTATTTGTTTATGTGCGTGACTGTTCATTAGATTGTTTGTTCTTCCGTTCGTGTTTGATCGATCGATTGTTCGTTCGTTCGTTCGTTCGTTCGTTCGTTCGTTCGTTCGTTCGTTCACTCGTGATGATGTTTTCTCTTGAATGGTTTGCTTTGACTGTTTAGTCTTAGACGATCGAAGAAATGAGAGGGGGTGAGAGGGGTAGATAGGGAGGGGTAGAGAGAGAGAGAGAGAGAGAGAGAGAGAAAGAGAGAGAGAAGGAAAAATGTAATATTTTTTGATAACTTTATCTGTTAGCGAACGTTGATGAAAACATATCACCATAACAACGACGGTTGCATTTTTTGAAAACTATCTAAAAATTAAAAAATTAATATAATTGTTATTAAAAAAAGTCGGTTTAATTATTTTTTTATATTAACTATGGCGTCGTGTCTGTTACTATCAACAAGTATTTTTAAATGCATTTGCTTATGCAAATGCGTTTGTTTATGTTTTTGTGCATGCTGCTGCATTGCATATGTTTGGCTGCGTGCATACCTGTGCTTATGCAATCGTTTTTGCGTGCGTTTCTGTCCACGTTGTTGCATATGTGTGTATATACGTATTGTTTGATTATACGCTCAGCTGTGCATATATTTGTAGGCGTGTTATTTCGATAATACGCATAGCTATGAATATGTTTGTATGCGTGTTATTTCGAAATTATACGTGCATATGCATATGAAAAACGTTTGTTTATACTTGTGTTTATGTTGTGTGTACGTGTACGTGTTTGTGTTTGTGTGCATGTGTGTAATTGCGTGTGTGTGCGTGCGTGCGTGCGAGTCAGCAGGATGATGATGATGTATTTGACGGTTGAAGAGATACGACAGTACAACTCACATTTGAGACCAGTTGGCGCCTTGCCATCCTATGCCAGTGTGTATTCCGTGTGTCTTTGTCTGTTTTCCTTTGTCTGCTTGTTTCTGTTTCACTTCTCTCTTTTATTCCTTCTCTCTCTTTTTCGCTGCCTGCTTCATTTTCCTTGTTTGTCTGTCTATCTGTTCGTCTTCCTGTTTCTTTTCTTACTTTTATTTTCTTCTCTGTTTGTCCGTATTCTCTTTCCCAGACGGTATTTGTCGATAAAAATGCTTTCAACTTTATTTGTTTCTCTCCCTGTGTGTGGGCCTCCCTCTCCCTGTCTCTACTTCTGGCTGTAAGTATATATATCTATGCGTGTATTTGTATATGCGTGTCCTTGTGAGTATTTCTAAATAACTATTATATATTAGACATGATATTATACTTGAACAACCAGCTTGGAGGCGTGTATGTATATTACTAATAATGTGACAAACTGTGATTTGAACTTTGATTCGGCGGACTGAAGTTTAGACGACTCGCGGGACAATTAGGACTTCGACAAGATAAACCACCATCCTTCCTTCACATCATCATCATCACCATCATCATCATCATCATCACCATCATCATCATCATCATCATCATCATCACCATCATCATCATCATCATCATCACCACCATCATCATCACCATCATCATCAACACCAGCTATGCATATACATGTAATTTTTTTAACTTCCTACTCCATTCCAAAACGCGTTCTGATAAACTGCCATATTTGTTGGCTGATTGATGATGGCCGCCGTCCGCCAGCGCGTTGCCATGACAACCGAAAGAGGAAATGGAAACGAAGAGAAACAGTCGACGAAAGATTCCAAATATATTAATTAATTATATTAGTTATAAATTAATTTCGTGCAACTTCAATCTGTTCAGGCGTTCATAGTAGAGCAGAATTATAGCTAGGGGGCAGGAGGGACACATGGTCCCCGGGCGCCATATGAAGGAGGTGCCAAAATCCTTTTGGGAGGGATGCTAAAAAAAATTGAGAGTGTTTTTGAAACTACCTACAAATAACTCCCCGGTTATCAGATATTTTTGAATTAAAAATGGATTTCTGGAGGAAAAAGTTGAAATTTATTGTGAAAATACCTATGGCAACCAGTTATATTATTATATTGTTTGTCGGTGTTGCATTTTTTTACCTGTCCCCGTGTGCGAAAATCCACGCTACGCCACTGGGGTAGAATAAAGGGCCATAAGGGTGCCTTCATATGCATTAAAAATAATAATCATAATTGAAATAATATAAACAATTATAATTTCAGAATAATTTATTCTATGAACAGTGTGTATTTTTTTGCTGTTGAAGATGTTGCACAAATAAATAATAGGAGTCTGCTAAGAAAGTAAATAATATAATACTTTATAAATTAAATATCAGACGTTGATGATAACCTGATAGGGTCAATGGAAGGATGGAGCAGCCGCGTTAATTGGACCGCCGAGTCAGCTGATCAATAAAAGAGGCGTGGCCATTTGTGGTCACGTGGTTGGAAGTTCTGATTCGTAATGAAAGGGGAAAATTGTGTGGGTGGAGGGTGGAAGC
>OZ022239.1:32308472-32324253 GCA_963978895.1 Erpobdella octoculata
AACGGAAACACGTGACCGGAACAAACGAACGAACGAATGAACGATCGAACATGAGCAGAACGAGAAAAACTGTGAACAAACTTACAGAACGACAAAGAGAAACACGACGAGTCTAAAAATAGATTGAAAATCCTTAAAGTGAAATAATTAAAATTTAAATATAAATAAGTCAAATGAACAGAGAAATAAATACCAAATGATAAACAGATCCACACACACACACACACACCACACACACACATTCATAGATATATACAGAGAAGCAAACTCATATTCACACATACTCACACATGCACATAAACAGACACACATACATTGACACGTATGCACACATACATCGCACATACGCGTGGCTTGAATCTGTTTATAATTAACTATTAAAAGGAATGAAACATGCTGCTTTTCCCCGGGGGGGGGGGTGGGAGAGGGAAGGTGGGAAAAGATGAAAGGCCAGGGTATTCAGGGCTCAAAAATAAAATAACACCCCATTAAATGTTTGAGTTAAAAAAAAAGATTGCTGCTAAATCATGCCCCAAATTCAATCTAGATCCCCTACGAAATTATAACAAACCCCTGAAAAAAGAAATAAATTCTGGTTGAACGCAGTGAGAGGCTATTTAGAAAAAAAACCTTTTGACATCTTAAAAAATGAAGATGTCAAACTTGAACATATTTTTTCATTAAACTCAATATCATAGTTCTACAACAATTCAGCGAATGTCCATTTTGTGGATTTCACTGCCCAGGTGGCGGCACCCACAAAGAGAGAGCTCTAAACTCATCTCTCATGTGACAACATTGAAAAAACATTAATAATAATAGAAGTAAACAATTTAAATTGTTAGCTACATTCGCCCAACTCTTTTTCAAAATCGAAACCGGTTTCGTTTTCTAGGAGCATTCTTCCGGAAAGTTCAATGTCGTTTTTTTCCGACACCTTTCCGCCGACTTTCGCTTTCGAGACGGAAGGAAGCTCTAAGCCGACGAATGGGTTCTTCCGGTCCGGTGCCGAGACCCTGCCCGTGCCGAAGGAATTCAGAAGCTGTTGAATGGGAGGAGTTCGCTGTCGGGGCAGAAGTTGCGATTGGTCGTGTACCTGGTAGTGGCCGCCCACTGCGGGGGCCGAGCTGTTCATATCGTCCAATCGATAGAGGGGCTCGTCGATCAGGGATGAAGATATGGAACTGTTGGAATGGTAGGGTCTTATCATCGATCGATTTATTCCATAAGTGTTATATTCTGACCAATCGCTGTTCGGATGACTCATGCTCGGATGGCCCATGAACCTGTCGGTGTCCAATGACGAGCCACCGACGTTTGGCGAGTGATCTGATTGGACCGGCGGACTTGCAATCGTTATCATGCCCATGTTTTTCATCTGGTAATAAAACAACAAATAAAAGAAAATGTAAATCAAAATTGAAACTCAATCCGACGTTATCGTATGGTATTCTTTTGTGAAATTTTACTTAAATTAACAAGATCAAATGATTAATCTCTTTTTTATCTGTGTGTGTGTGTGTCCATGGATGTGTCATTGTGTATGTGTGCGTGTATGTGTGCATGGTTCTGTAGGTCAGAGGTACACTTCATTTACTAAACACACATACACTTGTACTTCTTCACTAAAACGATACTGTTGAATAGTAAAAGAGGGGGTTCCACACGAAGAAGATGAGGCTGAGATTTTCAGCCCTCAAGAATTTCAACGCTTGAAAATCCCACTCCCAAGTTTTAGGACAGGTTAGGATTTACAGTTCCATGAACTTGGTCCTCCAAATAATGACCGGGACCCCGGTAATATTTTCTGGAACCCGAGTACATCGTCATCAAATAATCAAAGCAGACATTCCAGAATTTCGGCAGAATCTCATCAGCATTCCAGACCAGTCAGTAGTGTACGTCTATTATAACTACTACTTTCTACTTACAATGCCTACGAGTAGTAAACACAAACTCCGTCAAGACAATATGAAGTGGTAACAGCATGTTCCTGTTCTTTATGTAAGCAAATACTTCTCTTGAATGTTATGACTGGATCCTGTGGTACAAGTACTTTTTGATCTCCAACACGGACAGACTGGCTATATCTGCAACACACATACACACACAAATCCATGTATAGAAGTACATACGCACAGAGCGAAACATACGTGACTACATGAAGACTTACAGACATGAAATACACAATCCATTAAGGTACTCGCCGCTTTTAATGCTTGTGTGTATGCGGGTGTACTCTTATTGGTCAGTGCATACCTAATACCTGAACTTCGATAGGAAAAAAATTAAAAAAATTAAATTTAAAAAGAGAAAACAGAGAAGTAGAAAAAAACTGTTTTAAAAAAATAAGGAATTCATGGACAGAAATGACTTATATTAAATATTATATTTGTATATGTAATTTAAAATGTATTACATTAAAATATGTATAGATGTTATAAAATATTATTATTCAATAAACTGGAACTGGAAATCTCTTGAAAGTACTTCTATGATGTAGCGGCAGTGTTTGGTGAATTTTCATTTCAAATCACAACACTGTAAAGCCTTTCATCTTTTCAATACTAACCACGTGATCCAACATGGCGGCCTATTCTCTTCACTCATCATCATCGTCGTCGTCGTTATCGTCATCATCATCATCACCACAACCACCACCATCACCATCACCAACACCAGCAACACCACCACAATCACCACCACCACCACCACCACCACCATCATCATCATCACCATCATCATCCATCATCATCATCATCCAGCATCTTCGTCATCGTCGTCCACATCCATCAACAACACTATAACCATAACTTATTTGATCAGCTGATCTGTGACAAGATTCATAGAAGCATTTACAATTTACACACACACAGATATATATATATATATATATATATATATATATATATATATATATATATATTTTTCAAATAATTAGGAACAAGATGTTCTTTCAGACACGCTTTATTAAAGACTATGGCCCATTTCTTATTACAAACTTTTTCTATCAGACGTGAAACTTTTCGAAAATCAGAAATACCAAGACACTTTTGAACGAACTGGTATATATTTTTATTAATGTTTTGGTCATGAGCTGACCTGCAGGTTTCGGCTTTATTAGCCATCATCAGAACTCATAAAACCAATTTACAGCTAAAACGAAAATATATAAAGTGGTGTGGCGAGACATATCAGATATGTTTACACATCAATCGAGGTCAAAGTACAAAGAAGAGTAAAAGTAAAATATGAAAACCGCTAAGAAACAACCAAATTTTTTGCCTCGGAGTAAATAAATAAACAAAAAATAAACAAAAATATAAGAAAAAATAAAAAATTACATGTGCTAAAATATACAACCAAATTAAGTAGTAAAATATAACTATTAAAAGAAAATTACTAATAAAAGCAAAGAGGTTGGCAGCGTCTATTGCCAACGCAATAGACGCTGCCAACGAAATAGACCCTACCAACTGTATCGATGTTTCAAATGCAACCGAACTGTGCCCTGCCGACATGCCAAGGACTCCGCTATTCACTGTTCTCCCGCATTCTCCTTTTGTCACACCTCGCCTCTCCTTTTCTGATTTATCTGAACTCCGTACTAGGAGTTCGCCAACCAAGACTACAAATGTATCTTATCACAGTTATGATCATCCTTGCGACCAATACGACAACGGCCCAGTTTGTGGTCCTGTTTCCTTTTCTCCATCTACCAGCCATATTGAAGTGTTGGACGCGGTCGAACAGTGCTCCACTGGCTTGTCAGCCATGAGCCAACCTCCTCGAGGCCTCGAGACTGCTGACCTGCATGATGGTGATGGGACTGGTCCGATGTGTCCGCATTTGATTGATAACTGCAATATTACTATACGTAGACGTTGATCATTTTCAACTTTTAATTAAACTCTCAATTTTATCGATATCCTATTATCTTTGAATTGTAGCTTTAAATTCTTATTTTATTATTTTACCTCTTTGCTTTTATTAGTAATTTTCTTTTAATAGTTATATTTTACTACTTAATTTGGTTGTATATTTTAGCACATGTAATTTTTTATTTTTTCTTATATTTTTGTTTATTTTTACCAATGCTTTTATTAACTCGTCGGCTCTGTTTCTCTGTCTGTTTCTCTGTTTCAAATCTTGCAATCAATTTTTGAGTCACTTCCTGATGATAGATTTTTTTCAAATTTTGCATACATGCTCAAGATAGAAGACAATGCAATATTCAATTATTAGTTTTACAATAAGTCAATTAATTTAGTTAATTTTCTTGAGGATTTTATATATATATATATATATATATATATATATATATATATATATATGTTTATTATATTTATTTGTTGTATATTGCGACTTTAATATAAAATAAAAGAGTAATATAAGAAAAAATTGATTGCAAAATTTTTGTTTATGAGCTTAATGGAAATCGCAATGCTCTTCGAACCATATTACGCCAGGCCAGACTTTAATATAAAATAAAAGAGTAATATAAGAAAAAATTGATTGCAAAATTTGTGTCTTAATTACATATAAGAGCATTGGTTTTAAAAATTCGTTTTTAATTTACTTGTTTGTTTATTTATTTACTCCGAGGCAAAAAATTTGGTTGTTTCTTAGCGGTTTTCATATTTTACTTTTACTCTTCTTTGTACTTTGACCTCGATTGATGTGTAAACATATCTGATATGTCTCGCCACACCACTTTATATATTTTCGTTTTAGCTGTAAATTGGTTTTATGAGTTCTGATGATGGCTAATAAAGCCGAAACCTGCAGGTCAGCTCATGACCAAAACATTAATAAAAATATATACCAGTTCGTTCAAAAGTGTCTTGGTATTTCTGATTTTCGAAAAGTTTCACGTCTGATAGAAAAAGTTTGTAATAAGAAATGGGCCATAGTCTTTAATAAAGCGTGTCTGAAAGAACATCTTGTTCCTAATTATTTGAAAAATAAATATCAACGCTCTAGGAATTATCATTCTCGTTGTTCAATTTCTGACGCAATTGAAAGAGAAGTTGTGGCCGCTCAAGTGGAGTTTAACAGACTTTCTACATTATTAAAAGAAACTGTGGACACGTACCAAGCCTTATTCACTGATAACGACTCTGTGGTTACATTCCAACGCTTTGTTGATATTAGCGTCGACCGTGTTAACAGAAGGAAGAAAAGCATAATTGTGAACAAACTGTCTACATTATATGGCGGAAGTTTCTTGCTGAAAGAAAACCTTAATCACGTCATAAACCTCTCATCATACACTCCTACAACATCTGAACTAAAATTTTTAGAACTTGGTTACAATTGCCATGTTCCAGGCAAATATCGTCCGGTACTTAAGCAGATCGAATTAGAAATGTTGGTTCGTCAACTTGAGGCGCATGTTCTCAGTGGTGAGCTTTCTGTTGATAATCGCCTTTATACGTTACTTAAAGCTGAGGGTTTCAAACACCGGAACACTCCTCGTAAAATGGCCGATGAATTGTATTCTGCTGCCCTATCTTTAAGAAATAATCCCACCATTGTAATACGGAAGTCTGACAAAACTAATAGCTATGTTATCTTGGAGCGATCTGATTATCTATGCAAATTGAACAATATATTAAGTGATTCTAACAAATTTCTGGAAATTTCTAAAGATCCGACTTTGGATATTAAAAGGAGGGCTAACAAGATCATCGGTAGCTTACTCCGTAATAATTCATCAATAAACATAAAGCAGATCATTGGAGATTTTTCACCAGGATACATCTATTGTAATGTCAAAACACACAAACCTGGAAATCCACTGAGACCAATTATATCTCTGTGCCCAACACCGACGTTTGCTCTCTCAAAGTTTCTTGTTGCTTTGCTTTCTCCGTATTGTTCGTGTCAACATGCAGTGAGATCATCTTTTGAATTCGTCGCCCTAATCAGAAGTAATCGCCACATAACTGGCGTTATGGGCTCTTTGGATGTTACAAATTTATTTACAAATGTGCCCGTCGATACTACCATCGCTATTATTCTTGAAAACGTATATCACAATGCTACACTATCTCCCCCAACTGTTCCAGAGAGCTCCATGTTGCAGTTGCTGTTGTTGTGTACTAAAGAATTGCCATTTAAACATCCCGATGGCCGATTGTTCAGACAGATCGACGGTGTGGCCATGGGCTCACCCTTGGGCCCTCTATTTGCCGATTTTTATATGAGTCATTTAGAAAATCGTGTGTTCGACGCCATCAATAAACCTACATTATATGCAAGATATGTCGATGACATCTTTGTGATTGCTCGAGATACTACACATTTTGAAGAATTAAGAACTAAGTTTCAGCAATACTCTGTGTTGAATTTTACAATCGAATATAGCGACTGTAATCATACGTTACCTTTTCTGGACGTGTTGGTCTCTCAAACGGATTCCGGCCTTGCACATGAAATGTATGTCAAGCCTTCCTCCGAGGGTCTTTGCATGAACGGTGCCGGCTACTGTTCTGATATATACAAAGAGAGTGTTATACATAACCTTCTTGCTCGCGCTTATGGGCTGTCAGAAGATTGGTGTAAATTTCACACAGAAGTCAAACGTCTCAAAACGCTGTTGATCAACAATAACTACACCAACACCATGGTTGATTCTGTTGTGAAAAGATTTGTGAATAAAAAGATTTCTGGCATTCCAGCAAACACTCCTAATGATGTCGTCAGGACTGTTGATATCCGTTACTGTTCCCAGATGCATGACAATTACCGTCTGGATGAGAGAATATTACGTCAAATTATTACAAGTTGCGTTAAAGTTAAAGATCGACTCCGACATAGACTGTCATTCTCCATATATTATAAAGACAGAAAATCACACAGCCTTATCATGAAAAATAGCCCTCGTCACGCCAGCATTTTCCAGTGTACAAATGTAGTTTATAAATTTACTTGTCCTGCACCGCATGATGTCATTGCTACCTACATTGGCCAGACACGTACTACGCTCTCCCGCCGGGTTACTATGCATTTACAGGGTGGCAGTATTACAACGCATTCGCAACTGGCTCACAACACAAAACTCAACAGACAAACACTCGTCGATAACACTGTTATTCTCCATCACGAGGCCGACCCCTCTCGATTAAAAATTGCCGAGGCCCTCTACATTGTCCGGGATAAACCAGTACTAAACGTCCAAGATGACCATTTTGGACGGACCCTTAAACTATTCAACAATAGGCACCACTTGCAGTGCCACAGCGTTGGTGTGCCGCAGGGCTCGTCATCCGCTGTTGCCCCTAACACTTGTATATTAAATGATCATGCACTTGACAGGCATAGCAAGAGCCCACGTTGTGATCCGGTTTCCTGTGCTCCGTTCACCGGCGCAATGGACCATGCTAACCTTATTGAAATTAGTGGTTTGCCAAACTGTGATCGGCCTACTGGTCCTCCGTCTGCCAGTTCTGTGGATGATACCGGTTGCATTGAGGCTGTGCGTTTGATCGAACAGTGCTTTATCGATCCGTCGGCCATCTGCCGGCCTTCTTCGGACCCGGTGAATGGTGATATGCCACAGGCCTCACCATTGACTGTTCTCCCGCTTTCTCCCTTTGTCACACCTCGTCTCTTGCTCTCAGATTTATCTGTACTCCGTACTAGGAGTTCGGCAACCAAAACTACAGGTGTTCCCCATTACAGTTACGACCATCCTTGTGACCAGTACGACAACGGTTCCATTTCTCGTCGAGTTTTATCTCCTTTGTCTGCCAACGCAATAGACGCTGCCAACGAAATAGACCCTACCAACTGTATCGATGTTTCAAATGCAACCGAACTGTGCCCTGCCGACATGCCAAGGACTCCGCTATTCACTGTTCTCCCGCATTCTCCTTTTGTCACACCTCGCCTCTCCTTTTCTGATTTATCTGAACTCCGTACTAGGAGTTCGCCAACCAAGACTACAAATGTATCTTATCACAGTTATGATCATCCTTGCGACCAATACGACAACGGCCCAGTTTGTGGTCCTGTTTCCTTTTCTCCATCTACCAGCCATATTGAAGTGTTGGACGCGGTCGAACAGTGCTCCACTGGCTTGTCAGCCATGAGCCAACCTCCTCGAGGCCTCGAGACTGCTGACCTGCATGATGGTGATGGGACTGGTCCGATGTGTCCGCATTTGATTGATAACTGCAATATTACTATACGTAGACGTTGATCATTTTCAACTTTTAATTAAACTCTCAATTTTATCGATATCCTATTATCTTTGAATTGTAGCTTTAAATTCTTATTTTATTATTTTACCTCTTTGCTTTTATTAGTAATTTTCTTTTAATAGTTATATTTTACTACTTAATTTGGTTGTATATTTTAGCACATGTAATTTTTTATTTTTTCTTATATTTTTGTTTATTTTTTGTTTATTTATTTACTCCGAGGCAAAAAATTTGGTTGTTTCTTAGCGGTTTTCATATTTTACTTTTACTCTTCTTTGTACTTTGACCTCGATTGATGTGTAAACATATCTGATATGTCTCGCCACACCACTTTATATATTTTCGTTTTAGCTGTAAATTGGTTTTATGAGTTCTGATGATGGCTAATAAAGCCGAAACCTGCAGGTCAGCTCATGACCAAAACATTAATAAAAATATATACCAGTTCGTTCAAAAGTGTCTTGGTATTTCTGATTTTCGAAAAGTTTCACGTCTGATAGAAAAAGTTTGTAATAAGAAATGGGCCATAGTCTTTAATAAAGCGTGTCTGAAAGAATATATATATATATATATATATATATATATATATATATTCTTTTAAACAGGCTCTATTAAACACAATTGACCACTTAACATTAGTCATCTTTCTTAGCAAGTTTTTAAAGCCCTTTTCATCCATTTGAAACGACGAGACATATATTGAAGAATTTATTGGTTAAAATAGTTAAATGATAAAACGATCAGGGTTAACTGGCCAGTTTCAGCTATAAAAAGCCATCTTCAGAACCCTATGTTAAACAATAAATTAAATATTAAATATTATAAATATATATATATATATATATATATATATATATATATATATATATATATATATATATATATATATATATATATATATATATATATATATATATATATATATATATATATATATATATATATATATATATACTTCCAGCAATGAAGAGACTGAACTGAGAGATGTTTATGAAGAATGCACTACAGTTATTGAGAGTCGGCCCAAATATTATTACTGGAAAAAATTTATTAGCTTTGTAAAACTCGCTCACATACACACACACACACACACCTATACTTAAATAACATAAATCTATGTACATGCATAAACACACTTGCAAAAACACTTGCAAAAACAAATATTTATTTACACAGAAAAACAACAGTATAAATACGCAAACACGTAAACATACATGCACACATACGTGCAAACATACAATACACATACACACACACACTATCACACATGCCCATGAACACAAATAAAATAACGCTTGTGCACCCATTCCTCTTTCGCGTTCGTTCAGTGTCAGGTGTTCCAGAATCTCGCATCAGTTGCTTTAATGCGTGCTGAGGATGGCATCTTCAATATCGACCCATGTCAGCATATTTTTATAACTTTTCTACTTTTTCACTCTTTCTTTTTTTCTTATCTCTCTCTCCCTCTTCTCTCCCTCTTCTCTCCCGCTCTTCTGTTCAATAATCGTAAAACGCACACAGAAAAAAACCGTTGAAAGGAGGACAAAAATTCAAAGCCAACTGCATGAAAAACATTTAAGGATTTAACAGGTGGAGCACAAATAAATATAAAGATGTTTTTTTATAATAGTTGCACCGTGTGTTTCAAGACTAAAAAACAGTTTGTAGAAATTAGATAAAACCGGATCAATCGATTGAATAAACTACGTAGATACTTTTTTCTAGTTAGTTAACTTGCTCGTATTCTCTTTTTTACAAACTTTTATTTAGGTTACAATCTCTGTTTGTGTGTGTGTGGCTTTCTCTGTACGCAAATTTTGCACGTAAAATTTAACCAGCTTTTTGACTAGCTAGGAAGCTGAAACTTACAGCATAGCTTTATATTGGATGACAATACATGATTCAATTAAAAAAAAGTTTGTGTTAAAAAACTCGTTTTTTTCTTTACTTGTTCACTTGTTGCTTTAATTGTGCATATCTCTGTACAACTACACTAGCTATTTTAAGACTAAATAGTACCATCGGAGTACGAGTTGGGGCGGGGCGAAGGGGGAGGGCGGTAGGTCCCAAGATTCGGACAAAACAGTCTAGATAATTTTGAAAAAAAAATAGGTAGACAGTTTTGAAAAAAGTTCTTAAAATTCTTGAAAATTACGAACGACTACACCCCTCCCCGGCCATCAACGAGAAAAAAGTTAATATTATTTATAGGACATTTTTAGAATTAGTTGATTTGTTTATAAAAATTGTAATTTATTAGTTGATTTCATGGGGACATTTGGACAATGATTAGTCCAGCTCCTCAAGATGATTAGCTCTCGTATGCGAATGGTTTATTGGGAAAAGAAGATTTATTCATGTCACAAATCATAATTCTATTTGATATTTTAATTTCCCTTTTGTTTTTTGCTTGCTTTTATTAACTTTTACTTGTCCGGATGTTCATGGGTTGTCCGCGGACAAATAACTGTGAAAAAAATTAAAAAACAAAATTTATTTAAAAATAAATTAAAGAAACATATTGTAATGACGACAAAAATTTTCATCGTCATAGTAACTACAAACATCCTTTGTTTACTATTCACCGGGGTAGTATTTTTACAATAAGATGTCACTATGAAATTTTTTAGCTATCTTAAAAGCATGTTTTTAATTTTTTTAATTAACTTTTACTTGTTACCATACGACTGGGTTTCAGCAGTAGATAAACGTCAATCGAAGCAGGTGCGCAACTAAACAAAATCGGAGGGTCCTGCAATATTTCCAAATTCGATGAGTTTTTCTTTGAGTGGTGGGGGTGCTACATTTATTCATAAACTTATTTTTTTAACATTTGCTTTAACTGGTTTGAGACTGAGTTTGATTATTTTCAGTTTGCAGTTTTTCTTTTCTATCATTAATAAATTCTTAAAGATACCAAAAAAAGAATGCAGACTGAAGATAGTAAAAAAAAAATTTCGCCTGCGGCGGCCTTTTTTCCCTTTTTCAAACTTGAACAAGCCCTCCCAGGCCAAATCGGAGAGCCCTGCATTTTCTCTAAATATGATGTGTTTTTCTTTTGGTGGGTGGTGCTAAATTTATTCATAAACTTATTTTTTAACAACTGCTTTAACTGGTTTGAGAATGAGTTTGCAGTCTTTCTTTTCTTTCATTAATACATTTTTAAAGATACCAAAAAAAAAGACAGCAGACTAAAGATAGTCAAAAAAATTTCCCCTGCGGTGGGCTTTCTTTCATTTTTCAAACTTGAGCCCCCCAGCATTTTTTGCTGGTTGCGCCCCTGAATCGAAGCGCAGTTTTTGAGTTCCCTTATTATATTTTCTATTTATATCCACATACATTACACTGCATTGTTCTTGCCAATGAAAATCCACTTATTAAGAAAGTTCCATAACTACGTTTACCATGAAATATGCAATTCACCACTTTTTTCTGTCAACAACAAATTTTACTAATAAAAGCTGAGAAGCCGCATATACCCTTTACCCCCTCTCCCTCCTTCCCAATTTGCCCCACAAAATAACACACCTTTTCTTGATTGCACTGTCTGACTTGTTTCAACTGTATCGACCTCTTCTTATCCTTGCACCTTTTATTTTGGAACCAGACCCTGATGACGCGCGAATTGAGACCAGTCATCTCGACCAGCTGATCTTTCATGAGGGCGTCTGGACGAGGATTGGCGGCGTAGCAAGTCTTCAACATGTGCAGTTGCTTTTCGTTGAGGACCGTCCGAATTCTAGTCGTCTTGTGGTGTTGAGAACCGTCGTTTTTAGCCGGTTTGCCGTTTTTGTTTCCGTCGGCTTTCGGCTTCGCTGGTGCTCTATTGACACTGCTGCTGCTGTTGCTGCCGCTGACGCCATTGTTGTTGTTACTGTCACGGTAGTAACTGGCGTTAGTCGAAACGTTTAATGATGGATTGGCTGCTTGCTTGAGGTAGTCGTTGCTAGTTGAATTTTCGTGTGGTAATGATTTATAGTAGCCGTTGTTGTAGCCGTCTTCTACATTTCCGCTCCCCGGAAAAGCTGAATATTCGCTACAGCTAGACGATGAAGAAGCAGACATCTGACATGAGCTGGGAAGGAGAGGAGCAATGGCTGCGTTTGTGCTACCGACTAGAGTTTCCGATCCAGCTGCAATTTTGTTGCAGCTATAATAACCATCTTCCATTTGAACGGCTGTAGTTGTACTGACTTGTAGCGGTGCTAAACTCGAGTCGTAAATTGGAAACTCGTCCTTCGACCATCTATCGCAAACGGCTACCCCGCATTGAAGCGGCTCTGAACTCGCGTAGCCCTCCTCTTCGCTGCCAAAGCGGTTCCAGTACAGCTGACGCTCTCGCGTCTGACTGTCGCAAATAGCAGCCAAAGCGTCGTTGTTAGTGGCTCTGTCTTTGGTCAACTTGATGTTTTCGCTGTTGTTAAGCTTGCCGTCACCGACGCAGTTGAAATCTCCGGTTGATTTCGCGCTCTTTTTTTCGTAGTCTCTCATGCACACGAGTCGGCCGTCATCGTCGTCGAGGTAGTAGCGGTCGCCGGTCTTGAGAGTGGCGTTGCAGACGGAGCAGTTGAAGCAGCGGGAGTGGTAGATCCTCTGATCGACTCGCATGACTAGGTCGGTTGACTTGAAGAGCTCGCCGCATCCCCGGCACACTACGCCTCTGGAACTAGAGATCAGAGAATTGTTAATGCATGCGTTAGTTATATATATATATATATATATATATATATATATATATATATATATATATATATATATATATATATATATATATATATATATATTGTTTTAAATAGTGAATTAAAACATTTGAACAGTGAAAAGAATAACGAAGAAAAAAACAACTAAATATTATCGAATTCTCATTATCCATTTTTATATATTTAAAAAATGTGTTTTAATTGTCATTTATGCTGATATATGATGCAGTTTTGTTGTGATTTATGCTATGCAAACTGTATGCGCATATCAACTTTGTTAATTTTCATTTGTGTGCTTATAATATACGAACATAGTGATGATTTACAGCCGCTGGATAACTTTATAAGCTTATACTTTGCTTATTTAATTTTTAGAAACAAAAAAATCTGTCGGATAACAAAAATCAGTAAATCAGACTTCAAAAACATTGAATGTTGGACACTGGTAGTTGTTGTTGTAGTTAGGTAAAGTTTGGGCACTACTTGTGGTACAGCAAGTAGTAAGGCATTTATTTCCATGAAAGTCGGTGGCTCGATTTCCGCTGGCATCGCCATCATTCGTAGGGGCGTGGGCGCCTCTGGTAGCTCTGCTAACGTGGGCCCACAAGTGTGAAAGAGTTCTATCAGTTTATTCGTGGCCTGGAAGTCTATCGACTCGCGCCATGTTAAACTTTGTCAAACCTTGATATCTCTATATATGAAATTGAAATCAAATCACAAGTGTCAAATAATAAAAGTATATAAAAACAAACTTGATTAAAAATAAATAAAGTTCGATAAATTAAAATTAAAGGAAATTAAATGAAATTAAATAAAATTAAATAAAATGTCGATGGCTTCATTTCGGTTTGTATTCCATTTTTTAGCCGAAGCGCATTTGATTTGTTGTTCTTGCTTTTAGACGTTGAAAAAAACGTTTAGTCTAAATATTAAATTTATTTAAAATATAAAATAAAATATGTGCACGAGGTCAAAAGTTTACGGATTGATTTAACACGCCTTACGCGCGTAGTAATATGTTTGTATAAATATTCGCTCGGAGAGTCAAATGTCAATTAAAGTTTCTGTGGTGCCGCTCAAGTCTCAGCTCCACGTCGCAATAATAATTTTAATAAAACAAAAAAAAAGTTTGCTAGATCCATGAGAACAGCTTCAGTAGAACCTGTGACTTTGGTCTTCTACTGTTCTACTATGTTACAGACAGATGAAAGGCTAAGATCGGTTGGGTGGTGTGAGTATTACTGAGTAACCTTTAAGCGTTGATAGTTGATACCCAAGCAGTATGCAACTACAATACGGTGTTTTTTAGTAGCCATAAAGTGGGATCAGACATTGATGAGAAAGGTTCAAGTTTTTTTTTAATAAATAAATTTTTGTTTCATTTTGTTTCTTTTTGAGTTTACTTCAGTCGTATAACAAAAAAACTGATATGCTTTTATTTTAATTTGTTAGAATTTGTTTAATTTTGAATATAACTTGAACAGCGATTTTCTAATTTAATAATTTATGCAAGAATGACGATTTATTTTATTTGGAGGCCCGCATGTCCACACACAAGTAAAACCCTACCCTAAATTCCCTGTTTTAAGTATGCGGGGGTCCTCTAACCTCGCCTCTAATTGAACCATCTCCTGGAGATATTCATTCAGGTCGTAAATAATACGTGATTTATGAGAGAATGATGAAATTGTCTCTCTAACTCTTTTTTCATATCTCTCTTTTTTCTCTCTCTCCTTCTCTACCGGCCCGTTCTCTCTCTCTTACTTACTCTTTCTTTCTGTTTTTGTTCTGCATTTATTTATTTGTTTATTTATTTTCTCACTTCTGTTCTTTTTTATCTCTTTTTTTCTTGCTTTCTTTCAATCTTTTCTTTCTTTCCATTTCGCATCCCCCGATACGGTGATAAGCGGACAGCGGGGCGAACCACCACGTTAAATATTTTTAAGCAACCGATCAAATGTTTTTTTTTAATTACAGATCTTCAAATAATTCCAATTTTTTGATAATTCTGGTTGTTAATATAAATAACTTTTTTTATTTGTTTTCTTTAATAGATACATTTTATCCAGTGTCATTTATATTTATTCGTTAATTATTATTCTGGTATCACTACTTAATAGGTATTTTAACTATTATTATTTAAAATAATTAATAATAAAAGAATTAAAAACATCGTGACTTTGTGACAAAATACGGGGCATTTGTGTACACAGAGTTTTAAAACTGCTATAATACAAATTAAGGTGCTAGGAAAAAACAAACAAAATATGCTTTCTTAATAAACGTAGGGGGTCAAAGAGGAAGTGCAAAGGGGGTGTTCAAAGTGCTACGAAGGTGGTGAAAGCGCTAAGGGGTGTGAAAAAGTAAGAAGTGGAATTTTATTGAATGAAATGTATTATAATAATAATAATAATAATAATAATAATAATAATAATAATAATAATAATAATAATAATAATAATAATAATAATAATAATAATAATAATAATAATAATAATAATAATAATAATAATAATAATAATAATAATAATAATAATAATAATAATAATAATAATAATAATAATAATAATAATAATAATAATAATAATAATAATAATAATAATAATAATAATAATAATAATAATAATAATAATAATAATAATAATAATAATAATAATAATAATAATAATAATAATAATAATAATAATAATAATAATAATAATAATAATAATAATAACAATAATAATAATAATAATAATAATAATAATAATAATAATAATAATAATAATAATAATAATAATAATAATAATAATAATAATAAACAATGAAGAAAACAAATTGAATGATTTATGCGTGTACAGATGACTCTCCCTATATCATCTTTTATTTGTTGTA
>OZ022239.1:32324453-32521953 GCA_963978895.1 Erpobdella octoculata
GTAAACGAACATTTTGACTTCGGCGGCTTCTTACTTTATAGTCGAACTTTCAGAGTAAGGAATATCAGGTTTCCAACCTATCACTCCTTAATTGCGTCTTTTACAGTAAAGCTATTTTTTTTTCCATTTTTTCAATGTTCTTCCTATTTCGTATTTGTTGATTCTAGTGTGGTTGCATTTGGCACGTGTGATTTTTGTGTGTCTTATTGTGTGTGTGTGTTTGTTTATATATGTGTGTCTTTTTGCGTTTGTTTGTATATATTTAATATTTGTATAGCTGTTGTATATTTGACTTTAAAGTGAGCCCTCTGACGTTGATGTTGTATATCTGACTTTAAAGTGATGCGGGCCCCCATAAATTTGAAGCTCACTCCCTGAGCTTTTTAATAGAGTACTGCACAGGTCGGGTCGTGATTTTTAAGGTTTTCAAACGGGCCGTGCCGGGCCTAAATTCAAGCCAGGCCGAAAACTTTGGCCAATGAAACGGCCAGGCCAGACCGAGTTACCGACGGGCCAGGTCGGACAGGGTCGCGAAAAATCGGTCCGTGTAGTACTCTACTTCCTAAGGTTAAAGTGGACCTACTGATGTTTTTTTAAGCGGGCCAGCAGTTTTTTTTCTTTAGAGAAAAAGTTTAGAAGTTCTGGAAAGTTCTGGAAAGTACCTCCGACTCCCTCCCTCCCCCGTCATAAGCTTTTAGGGAAGAAATGTTGTAGAAGGGAAATTACTTTCGACTACACCACTCCCAGTCGTCAGCTTTTTTTTGGCTGAAAAGTTTTAGCATTGTGATAAAAATTAAGAACGTGTTAGCCGTTTCCGCCCCCCCCAAGGTTTTGATGAAATGACGTTTCTGGCTATTACTTTTATTATCATCGCCACAATTTTGTCACAAATCTTTTTGAGAAAAATTACTAAGAGAAAATATAGCTAAAACATTAATACATTGTCACAAAAATTAAAAGTAGCTGACGTTTATGTCAAGCCATGTCAAGATATGACGGTAAATGTGTGAAAGTCACAAACGGAAATCCCCAGTTCCCGGTGCAATCTTTTTTTAGCATGTACAATGGCGTGGGGTCAATTTAACGACCGACTGAACTCGAATAATTGGTTTCTGTGGTAAGTTCGATATTAATACGGTTCAACGATCTTCTGATCTTTCATCACTTTTGTCAACATCATCATCACTTTTGTCAACATCATCATCAGCAGTGACTTTTATTATCCTTACCAACATCATAATCGTCATCGTCATCATCAAAAAATTTCAAATGAATCACCAGCTAACGTATTTATAGACAATTTGTGAAGACAACAAAAACGTGGAAACTTGCTTGTGGTCTTCCTTGCACAGCCGCAACCACATAAAGCTGGTTTTTATGTTTTTGTAAGAAAACTCATTGCTGTTGGATTTATCTAAACAAACACAACGAAAAGATGGTCCAACTAATTTGGAGCACAACCGCGTCTGTCTGTTTCGCATTGGTGAATTAATCTTGATTTCCTCAAAAGATCTTCTGCTACTGCCTACTACATTGTTGTAATTAATCATCAAAGTAAAAAACAAAACACACCGAAAGTAATCTTCCTTGCAGTAGGTTTTTCCACCCCTTACGAAGCACGTGATCTTCTCGTCTAGACGTTTTCCGCACTCTGAACAGGCGAGGCATGTGATGTGCCAATGCAGGTCTGGAGTCACCTGCATGACATACTTGTCTCTGATTGGACAGCCGCATGACACGCACATCCTTTCTGATTGGTCGCTGGCCGGGGCTGTGCATAATTTAAATCAAAGTTATGAAAAGATATATACAGTTTATATCATATTTTCTATTTATTTAAGTATAATAGTTAACAGTATAATCAATTTAAACTTATGAACAAATATAGTTCTTTTGTTATATGATAACCACTAATGATTTAGTTATATTAATAAATAATTAATTTTAATAATAAATATTTTGTAAGCAGTAAACCTATTATAACGATCTAATAATATATTCCTAAACATATCCTAACGTTTACTCATTATCTATTTATATAACTTATTTATACTTAACTTGCAAACTTATTTGCATGTAGTGGGATTCTTCTGTTTATTTATATCTGTATCTTCCCTATAATATACCTACTAAGTATATTATTAGTAAAAACCTTAATAGTACAATAGTTTATTAGGTCCGTAGTCACGTGGTCTTTTTGGAATCATGTGACCTTGACGCTGTTGTAATAAAGTCGAAGTTAAAAACCTTGAGTGAATTTTTACTGCATAAAATGTTGTCTTAAAAAAGCCGTAAACTTTCTGGCAGAGTGAAAGGTTGATGAGGTTTTTTGGGTTTAAAATTTTTTACGACACGGTTAAAAGTTTACACAAAATGGTTTTACATTTGTTTTTTTTAAATGCTTCTATTTAACTTCACTTGTCTCTCTCTCTGTTTGTTTCTTTGTTTGTTTCTTTGTTTCTTTGTTTTATTTGTTTGTCTGTGGTGATCAAATCTTAGAAACAAAAATTCACCCACTTTTCGACCACCTAGAGCTCTAAAACTTTCAGAGAAGCTTTGTTCTGAGTGACAATACATTAGTTTAATGTTTCCGACATGAATTAGGCCTAAAATCAATTAAAATTAATCAAATCAAATTAATTCCTGCTATCTAGCAACTGTAATAAGTTGTTTATGTATAAGTCACCAGAGGTCCAAAATAATTAAACAGTACGGATGTTTATTTATAAGTCGCCAGAGGTATAAAATAATTAACAAGATTGAGCGTAACGGTTGTTTTAGATTCAAAAATTTTAGTTCGTAGACTCAGATAAAGAGGCAAATAAAAGCTTTTAAAAAATTATTTTTATCTTCACTTGTTAGGTTTAAGCTTTTTTACACCACACACACACACACACACACACACACACACACACACACACACACACACACACACACATACATATATATGATTTCGAATCTAATATAAAAAAGAGAGAATTCCAATAAACGTGTTTCTAAAATTATAAAACTTTGATGACACTAACTTGAAGTTCTGCTGGATTCCTCGTCTGTTTCCATAAATGGTTTCTTCCTGTGAAACTGTAAAAAATACACTGACTGAGCTCACCTACGCATATATAATAATATACATGAAATTATACATACATATATAATAATATACATGAAATTATACACAAAGATAATAATAATATACATGAAATTATACATACATATATAATAATATACATGAAATTATACATACAGCTATACCTAATATCCTGTGAACACCTGATTTTACAAAAATTACATAATTCCCACAAAATTACTCAAAGTAAACCTGATGGAACTCATATGAGACTTATTTTCTATTTAATCAAGCAAGTACATGAAAAAAAGAGTTTTTCAACACACACTTTTATTTCAAATACACTCAATTTAGAAATACAAAAGACATTCAAATTAAGTTTTTTCGGTTTTTTTCTCAATTGAATTATCTATTGTCATCCAATTTAAACCTATGCAAAAAGTTTCAGCTTCCTAGCTTGTCAAAAAGCCGGTTAAATTTTACATACAAGATTTGTGTACAGAGAAAGACACAGACAGAGAATGCAAGTTGAATAAAAGTATGTAAAAATAATATAAACTAAATTTGTTCACTACATATTTTATTTAAATATAATGATAAAATATATTTGTGTTAAAAAGCAATAAAGATTAAAGATTTCTTACTTACCCAACAAGTTCAACTTTGTCTTCTATATGGCAATGAAGCAGCTTATTTTTCTAAAGTTCATTACAAAAATAGTCCAATCTCCGATTGAGTAAAGATAATTTATCACACACTTATTGTAATTTATCACAATTGTCCAGATTATTCCACAAGTTTATAGCGTAAAGCAAATGTGATCATATGATATAAAGAGCTCAATTTGGCGACAATTAAACACAACGGTCGAAATCGAAGTAGTCGGATTCTCATTGTTGATTGGTGCCGCCAAAAGTATATAAAAAAACACGAATCAGCTTCACGATTAGGAAAAGTTTATTCCACAACACGCGGTATTGATGACGATTCTGTTTTTTTTAAACTTTCTTTCTATCTTTCCATCTTTTGGTTTCTCATCAGCTGCCATCTTCTTAGGGGATGCTGAAGCTCTTTATATAGTTGCAGACTTTTAGATGTCTTGGCGCGCGAACGTATTATGAGTGTCTGTTCGTCTGTGTATTCACGTGTGTGCATGTGTGTGCGTGCGTGCGTTATTACGTCTGTGTTTGTGTCTGTGAGTTTTACATGTTTTTGCGCGTGCATTAACATTCACGGATGATTAAAGCACTTGTTTATATGCCAGACTGTATACTTTTTTGTGTACTCTGTTATGTTTGCTTTGCTTTATACGTTGTATATAATGCCTTGAAAAGTGTTTCTTTGTTGTATCAAGCCTGTTTATGTCTGCTTGTATATGTATGAAAAAACACGTCTTGGTATAATTATTGTTTTTCATGATCACTTCAATGTTCAAGTTTACAACCGAACCGATGCCTTATCACCTTGACAACGTAACGGACAGCTTAGCTGCAGCTACTACAACTGCTACAACGACGTCATCCATGCCAGCTACTCTTCCAGTTTTTGACTACTGCTGACCAATGGCGGTCAAGGAAATCCGGGGGGGGGGAGATAATCCGGGTAGTCGTAGGTACTTTTCCAGAAAAATTTTATTGAAGACTTTCACAATTTCATCTCCTAAAGATCGTGGTAATCGGGGGGAGTGGAGTAGTAGTTAGTACTTTTCAAAAAAGTCGAACTCATTCTCCTAAAAAACCTGATTATCGGGGAGTGGGGTTAGACGTAGGTACGTGAAGGGATATATCCTCCCTACTCCCTGAGTATTTGCAATTTGTAATTGTAAGTTTTTTTCTACGTACCACCACCTCCATAGTTTTTAGTTTTCATTACTAATCCGTTGCACTGCAGCATTTTTAGCATCTCTCCTCCCACCGCCAGTAACACAATTGGTCGATTCAAACGAACAAGCACCGCCTCTGGAGCTGTAGACGTCCAATGGAAATCCCCTGTCGAAATTCACAACAGGTTCGAGTTTCGATCAAGTGATAGTTGTTAAACTTTTCTCCCTCTTCCGCAAAAGAAGCAAAATATCCGAGCAGAACTGGGTCAGAAAAACAATGAATGAATTATAGTGAAAACATCATAAATGTATAAATAAATAATTTATCTTTTCGGCGATGCTTGTTGTGTTGTATGCGTGTGTGTGCGTCTCGTGTTGACATTTTCGTGGTGACGATGCCGGCGCGCTGAGAAATGGGAGAAAAGAGGGACACAGCGGTCTGTAGAGTACGTAGCCCCATGTTAGATAAACTAAAGCACCCCATATTTTGTTTTTTGTGGTGAATTTTTTTTACATACATCATCAACTTCTGTTTTTTTAACAAACTTATATAAAAAAAACAAAACTTATTACAAGAGTAATAAATATTAATAAAAACAACTATTCATGCACAAATAATTCAATTACAAGTAAAGTAATTAAACCTGACAACTTTATTACATAAGTAAACAGGGCGAGTAGATAACGGCGACAACAGCGTTCCGCGACAAGGTGACAAGTACCATATTAATACCAAACTGACCACCGCTGTTTAATACGACCAAGTGCTCAAACCAGAGAGCCATTTCGTCAAAGTTCACATAACATATAACACAAAACTCACGCTTTTATATATTTAATAGTTTAAATTCGTCATATTTATGTATAAAAATATATTATCAATATATTAAATATATATAAATATCAAATAAATAAAGTATTGTGTGCATTAAAGTTTGTCTTAAACCGAAAAAATTGTAATTGCAATAAATAAATTTTTATAAGCGCTCAATGAAACTAATTAATCTATGTCCATGTTATCTTTATGTAACATACGGTGTGTATATTATTACAAGTTCTCACTAGTTCTTACACAATTGTAGTTAGTACTAATTAGTATATACCATTTACGAATTGAAAAGTTGTTAAAAGCTATGAAGTGTTTCTTACAGTACTTATAACTAAATGGCAATGCCGAGCTCTTCTAGAACAAGCAAGAAAAGTAAGTTTTTTGCCGCCCGTAGATTTTTGGCGATAATTGGTTTGTTTATTAATTTGGTTTGCTTATTAATTTGGCGGGGAAATGTAACTTTCGTGCATTATTTTTGTTCATTCGGTCAAAAGTATTTTTTGTAGTAAAGTATAAATATTAGGGCTCAAGAGAGATCAAGCATATGCCTAACTTTCCAAGTGTCATGATAGGACACAGTAATTGAATAACAGGTATTACATTCACCTGATTCCACCCTATACTATAATCGTTATAGTGTAAATAGTTTTAGGTCAGAGGTTGTCCCTAATCAGCCTAATCCAATGACCTATTATGGGATTTGAGCTCTTGGCTGATATTTGTATTTTTTTCTTTTTTCCCCGTTTGTACAAGAATATTTAATAATCCAATAACACGATTATTTATCTATGTTTTTTTAGTATATTTACATCGCCGAATTATTAGGATTTTTTTGTTTTTTATCGTTGTTTATTTTGAATTAGTGTCGATTAGTTTAAGTTTTGTAGCCTGAATAATAATCATGTACAAAGGAAGAAAAAGTAATAGTAGAAAAAAATTAATTTTAATTATGTTTGAAAAATTGCTATTTTAAGACATTAGCGGGGGTTACACGACGCTGTGAGTTTTTTTTTATTTTCCGGGTTTTGCCGATCAAACGTAAAATGAAAGCAATTTTTTAAATATTTCACATTAAATTTACCACCGGTCTTTCTTGATTAAATGTTTGCAAACCTTGAAAGTTACAATTAACAAACTTCCATTCCAATCGAGCTGAAATTTGAAACATAGGCTCGCTTTTCATGACAATGCATTTTATAAACGTTTAAAAATTTTCTGATTTGTTTAATATTATGAAATTAATTATCTATGCTATTGAAATACACAAATCAAACATTATTATTATATAATACTAGCTGTGAGCTCGGCGTTGCCCGGGCTTTTTAGAGGTTTTTCCATCGTTTTTCTCTCACGCTCCTGTTCCCTTCCCCGCTTGGTCTCCCGCTCCCGGTCGCGTATACAACAAATTTCATAAAAATTGGTTCGGCCGTTTCGGAGGAGTGTGGACACAAACACCGTCACGAGCTTTTTATTTATATAGATGTGCATATAGAAATTGTTTACATGTAGTTTAAAAAAAATAAAGTTGCATTAAACCATAGACTTATACTATATATACCTAGACACGCAATGCCCCGTATGTGCCTATAGTAAGTAGCGAGGGCAAATCGAAGCGAAATTTTATGCCCCTAGTATCACGTGATCAAGGCGTTTGTAAATAAATAAAATTAATCTAGATATATACCACAAGCACAGCAATCTTTAAGATTTTTTATTTTAAAATTAAGAAAAAAAATTGTTTCAAATATTTTAATGAAAAAAAAGATTGGTCAATTGAATCAGGATATATTTTTTTTTATACCCAAAGCCCATGTGGCTGTTAGTTATACCTTGCCTCTGGTCAAATACTATTTTAATTTGCATTGCGCACTTTGCATGCATTGCATGTCTAAGTATATAGTATAAGTCTATGCATTAAACAAAAAGCCGGCAAATCCTGAAATATAAGGTATGTTTGGAAAATCCTCGTTTTTACGACTTGCTTGTTTCAGACGCTTATATTTTTTCTCAATGAAAACTACCTCCATGTTAATTTTTTTCAAATAATTATGGTTTTTTTATATCCTGAATAAACAGGACAGTGCCAGGTCTGTAACCGAGCAATCAGAAGTAAGTATGTCATGCAGCTTCGACCCGACCTGTATTTGCACGCTAAGTGTTTGACCTGTTGCCGATGCGGCAGGACGCTTACAGAGCAGCAGAAATGCTACATGAAAGAAGGATGCCTGTATTGCGAGGGAGACTACTTCAAGTGAGTTACAATTTATACTAATTATGAGAAAATCCGATAAGAAGAGTCAGTAAGTTTGAACATTTATATAGCGCTTCCTATACTAGTTACCCTATACGTCCTCATAAATCAGAAAACATTTCAACAGTTATATATACACATATCCGTAGCCGAACTAGGGTTAGGGTTTAGTTAGGGCCTTATTTAAGACCAAATTTTTACTGCTTCTGGGCAAATGAAAGCATACAAAATAAATAATTATCCATACTTTGGTGTTTATAAACATACTATTATAGTGCTGGTCAATAAATAAATAATTACAAGTTATTTATATACAGCAAAACCTTGAATTATTGAATTATGATATTTATATTATTTATCTTTAGTATCTTATTTATCGTTTAAAAATCACTTTATCACAAAGCTAACGATTTTTTAAAATCCACGAGCAGAGAAATCCAGTGCCTGTGTTCAATGTGCCAGTTGCCGTTTCTGCCGAGCGATCCAGTCGTCCAGTTGGGTCCTACCACCGTCATGCACTCAAGATGTTTCAACTGCTCCGTGTGCCGAAAGCCCATTGAAGCGGGCTTTTCCATGCTCGTCAGGCCAGATGGTACGATTTTATGCCGAGATGATGCTCTACTCATGGATGCTGAGGACCAGTACTATGAGATGAAGCATGACAGTTTGAACTGTGATGGTTTTACTGCTGACGTTAGTTTTCCTTCAGACAGAAGTAGCAGTCGAAATAGTATCACCAGCCAGCAAGACAGCTATCCTATTGTTAATAGTGCTAGTTTTATCGGAAGTCAAAGTGCCAACCAAGCAAATCAATTTATTGCAGAAAATGCCCAGTATGAGATGAAGAATGGCAGCTTGAACTGCGATTTGCTTGCCATCGACAGTAGCTATGTTGCCGACAGAAGTAGCAGTCGAAACAGTATCATCAGCCAGAAAAACAGCTATCCTACTGTTACCAGTTCTAGTTTTTTTGGAGGCGAGAGTGTTGACCAAACAAATGCACAGATTGCAGACAACATCTGTCTCATAAACCAGGCTAGTGATAGCAACTAAGTCCAAAGCTTAAGTGGCACTAATATTGTCAATGATTCAATTGATACCATTAATAATTGTACCAGTATTGAAAACGACAATGACCTTGTCAATTTTTTGGTCGCATTCACTGACGATAGCCAAAACCAATTGTACCGTTTGAATTTAAACTCAAACATCAACAGCGGTATCAACGACCCCAAGGCCAGCGACGCTCCACTTGAAGAACCTCTTGTTGATGGAAGTACTTCCTTTTTTGACCAAAGCCTTGGATACGAGAGTCGGGTGTCAAGCGCAGACGGTAGCTTAACTTTCGAGCCATTAGAGTTTAATCTGGACTTCTTAGATGACACCTCACCAGATTTTATGAACAGTCCCGAATGCAACAGCAATGATACGGCCAACAACATCGACACAACCTATAACAACACAAACAACGAGGAAAAAACCAACGACGATGACAATACGAAAATAAGTAACATGACCAGCAATGGAAAAGTAAAGTCGCCGAAATCGAGGACATACATAGCTGATTGGCAACAGGAAAGACTTATATCGTTCTACAAAACTCAGTCTAAACCAACCGTTGAGGTCAGAAATCAAGTGGCAGACGAAATCGGACTTGATGCCAAAGTGGTAAAGAACTGGTTCCAAAACAAAAGATGTTCAGAAAAAAGGACAGTGAATAGCCTTCTAAAGAATGCAGGAAAAAGCGTCTAGTATTAGACCAAGAATGTAATGTTGACGCTCAACCTCAAAGGTTTCTATTGGGTATTTTGTTTATTTTTAACTGGCAATATTAAGAGTCATTTGTTTAATACGTTTGTTTATTATTTAGTGGACTCAATGTGTTGCTTACTTGTTTTTTTTGTTTGTTTTAGAGCTTAAAAGTCCATAAATAACCATCGATGTTTTTCGAGTTTAAACTAATAAAATTTTTCCAATCAATCGTACAAAACACGGAAAACAAACAAGTCAGCACTTCAATACCACGTTGATGCGTTTGAACTTCCTTCGTAGTTGAAAAAATAGTAAACCACGGTAGCGAATAAACAGACGCCGACAGAAATCAGGTACACGACCAGTGCTCCCCGGGGTCCGGTCAGCTTTATCCGTCTGAGACAGTGCCGCGGGTAAGAGTAGGGACAGGCCATGTGAATCCTACTCTGTGTCTTGCTGTGAAGCCCGCTTTTTCTTGTCGATAGAAAATGTCTTCTGTCGAAGGTCTTCAGCTCGAAAGCGTTAACAGATTCGTAGAACTTGGTAGTCAGAAAAACGTCTGACGGTATCCTGCTCTTTATGCTGGTGTTCGAAGAAGAATCGGCCAGATTGCTGAGACTTTTAGACAGCCTGCACACCTGAAACGTTTATTAGCTGTAAAACAGTTTATTGTTAAACAACGATTTTTGTTTTTATTTTTGGAAGCGGAATAACTTATATTTCGTAGCACCACGAAAACGGAAATGTTGAACGTTAGTCTAACACCTTGGCCATATAAAACAACACTCTTAGGCATTTAAACAATTGTGTTTGAACAAGCAGCTAATGTAATTTAAACACATAACAATTAGTGCGTGCTATTTGTAATTACATTTTTTAATTTTTTGTGTACACATTACCAGCCCCGCAACTAGACGTCATGCTCTGGGGGGGGGGGGGGGCGAAATGAAAATGGCCAAAAAACAACTAAAATTATATCGGGAGTTGAAAAGACAATGTAAATATTATATGTAAAACCAAGGTGCATCAGCAACACCCATATTGTTTATTATTTTTATGACTTCATTTTGGATTTGCTGGAATATTTTATAAAAATAAAATGACAACAAGTGCAATAAATAAAAATAATCAATATCTATCGTAAATCTTTGCATTACAGAATTAATTTTCTGTTTTGTTTTTTAATTTAAACACAATCTGTAATTTTATATATGTACACTTCAAGCCTCTATCCTGATATTTTAGGTTTTTGAGGTTGGATAGGCCAACTAGTGGGACCCCCTGAAGTGGTTTAACATGTATGGATAAACTACTTCCGGATAGCCCCATCTCCCAGTCATCAGCTATCAGTTTTTATACAGAAAAAATTAAAAAGTGGCTTTGAAAATATTTTGAAAAAGCCGCTCCGACTATCAGTTTTTTGAAGAAAAAAATTAAAGAAAGGCTTTAAAATGTTTTAGATTTTTTTTAAATATAAGTGGGCCGTGAGAAAAAGTTGCATCCCAAGGTTTTGCTGAGATGTTTGCAGTGATGCGTTAATAAGTTAACCGCATTGGATACAAAATACACTATATTGCAGGTGTGTTGATAGATACCGAACATTCCCAATTTTGTGACTATTCCTGAATACGCTGCTTTAGCCAGCTATGTACCAGAATAACGGTTTACAGGCTTATAAAGTTCAAAAAGGTACATAACTTAGAGTTTTTCAGTAAGGGGGAGGGCGAAATACGCTGCCTTATCTAGCTAAACACTACATAACAGGTTTATAAAGTTCAAAAAAGTACATTTCTTAGAATTTTTCAGGGGGCGGGCGAAATTCGCTGCCTTATCGAGCTATGAACTTGTATACAGGTTCGAAAAAATAGGTACGTATCTTAGAATTGGGGGGGGGGGCGAAATCTGCTGCCTTATCCAGTTATGAACTTGTACAATGGTTAACAGGTTTGAAAAAGTAGGTACATATCATAGAATTTGGGGGGGGGGGGCGAAATCCGCCGCCTTATCCAGTTATGAACTTTTATAACAGTTTACAGGATTATAAAGTTCGAAAAAGTAGGTACATATCTTAGAATGGTGGGGGCCAAAATACGCTGTTTTATCCAGTTACATAACAGGTTTATAAAGTTCAAAAAAGTACATGTCTTAGAATTTTTCAGGGGGGGGGGGGGGGAAATCCGCTGCCTTGTTATCGAGCTATGAACTTGTATGCAGGTTCGAAAAAATAGGTACATATCTTGAATTTGGGGGGGGGGGCGAAATCCGCTGCCTTATTCAGTTATGAACTTTTATAACGGTTTACAGGCTCATAAAGTTCAAAACATTACATGTCTTAGAATTTTTCAGGAGGGGGGCGAAATCCGCTGCCTTATCCAGTTATGAGCTTGTATAACGGTTAATAGGTTTATAAAGTTCGAAAAAGTAAGTACATATCTTAAAATTGGGGGGGGGGCGAAATACGCTGTTTTATCCAGCTATTTACTTGTGTAACGGTTAACAGGTTTATAAATTTCAAAAAACTACATATCTTAAAATTGTCCAGGGGGGCGAAATATCTTATAGGGGGGCTTTGCCCCCCTTGCCCCCCCCCGTAGTTGCGGGGCTGCACATTACGAAACGATTTCTGACCTGAAGCGATGGCTCAAAAGCCAGCAATCCATGCAGTTGCATCACTCGACAAGAATTCTCGTCATTTGCCGAAGGCATTTTGGATAATGTAGAAAGCTCAGACGTTTTTTCGAAGCAATGAATGTCCGAAGTAAAACTAGAAGTCAGCTCCACTTGGGGAAGCGGGCACTCGACTAAGGTTCGATGTTTAGGCTTTTCCTCGGGCTCCCAAATCTCGTTGAGGCACTCTACGGTCCAGAAACCAGGACTACAGTGCTGACTGATAATGAACTCGCTTGGACATTTATTAGCATTCACCAGGACTCGCTCTTCTCTCGAGAATTGTTTGTTTAAAAAGGAAACTTGAACTGACCTCTTGCGCACCGTCTCTCTGTTGACCCTGACATCTTGTTTGAATTTTAATCTTTAAAAACTTATTATAAAACACTGACATTTTAAATTTTTTTATATTATTTAATATAATAAAAGAAACAGTTAATAGGTGCTTGATAAATTCTACTAAAGTATATAAACTGTAAAGAAACCTACCTTCAAAGGCAATGGCTTCTGTGAGACGCTTGTTCTGGTTTGGAAAGGGCTTATAAAACTCGCTTTCTGTACTCATGATGTTCTCATTTTTTTAGATTTTTATCGGGTTTTGCTGAGTGAAAGTTATTGTTTTTGTTTATTCATGACGCAAAGGCCTACTTTTAATTAGTTTAAAAAAATTAAAAAAAACTAAATTAATTATATGTATATTTTAATTTTGTTTTAGTTTATTATTTTATACAGTTTTTATAATAAAAGTTATCAACTCGGGTCTAGACCTTTGCTCACTTTTAGATGTTTTTCGATTAATGGTGGTTTGTGAGTTGTTAAGATAATTTTCTGCTATCCTATTCTTTTCTGCTATGCAAAAGTATTTTTGAAAATACTATATAAAACAAAATAATTTCAGTCATTTTAAGTCAAAATCAAGGTTAAATTGCATGTTCTTCCACCAGAGTCTCACATTTTTCCACTGAAACAGAGTAATAAAAATCCAGTCTATCTATCTCTCTATATTAGTCTATATTTACATTTTTACATATATAAAGAGTCTGAAGAGCTGGTTCTAATGATATGAGCTCAATTCCTCGTCCCAAATGTGAATCTCCTCAAGCTTCTGCTCAGGCTGTGTTGGCTCGTCAGCTGCTCGAAGGTTTGCACAATTTTCGTTTCGTTTCGTTTGACTAGGGACGGATCCAGGAGAATGGGGGAATACCTACGACTACCCCCTGGTCATCAGCTTTTTTGGTGAACATTTTTTGAAGGGGAAGTACCTGCATCCCCTCCACCAGGAATTTCTGGATCAGTCACTGAGTTTTACTCCCTGATTTCTTATGATTATAATGTAATAATTAATAAACAATAAATAGTTCTAATAAATAGCTAAATTGTTTGAATATATTTGTAAAAAACCCTGAACAATTGCTTGACTGGTCGTTTCCCTTGTTTCTTGTTTTTGCTTAATGAATTACTAAAACGCTGCCTCATTGAATTCAAGAACATGGCTGGAAAGTAATCGAGATTGCGAAATCTAGTCAACAATCGGCCACTTCCACCACTCTATCAGCTTCGAGAAGTCTAGCTACTGAGAGTTGCACAGAAGCCAGGTCCACACCATTCTCATCGTCGTTATCTTTATCAGTATTGAACACTGCCGCATCATCCGCAGCGAACCAAATGGTTGTCGTCAATTCTTCTCCATCTGTCGCGAGGCATCCGTGCCTCAGCCCCGCCGAGGACCGGTGTCAGACAACCGGGCTGACGAATGGAGGTGTCGTCGCAGATGTTTCAACATCATCTGGAATTTCGTGTGAGTTTTAATGCTTTTCAATGTATTTTCAATGCTATAATCATGCTGATTTTTCTGGTAGAAACTTGTATTTTTATCTTTTAGTTGCTAGGTGTCAGATCGAGTGCTTGTTTTAGTAATTTAGTTTAGAGAGATTGGTTTTCTTCAGAGAGCTCCTGTGCTCGTAGTCATGTTTATTCCAGATATATTTTTTCACCTTCTCTGAGTTCCTGTATATTTTTATTTAGGTTATTTAGCTTTTATTTGATACTTGTTCATTCGTGTTCAGCTGTTGTGAGCATTTTCCCCGATTGAAATTAGGAACAATTTAATTTTCATAGATATAAAATTATTCTTTCAGACCAAAGAACGAAAAGAGGCATTTCAAACACCGAGTCCAATTTTTCGATAGTCAATGACATGCAGGTTCTTGTGTCGGATGTTTTCAACGTCGTGGGGGTGGATTGTGAGACAGATAGACAGGTCCATGACATCAAAGTTATCAATTATCATTAGCGTACGAGCCGGGGGGGGGGGGGGGCGGGGGGCTGTAGCCCTCCCAGTTTCGGGCAAAATGGGCTGAAAATTTGGGCAAAACAGTTTAAAATTGTTTTGACTGACTAGTTTGATGTGTATTTTATAGTGTTTGGTTTTTTTATTGATGTTATTGTTAGATACAGCAACCAGAGAAACTCTCCATCACTGTAGAAAATTAAGAGCACTTTGAAAAAGCTTGGATCAACACAGATAGATTTGCGCAAAGTGTAAAGGATGTTATCCATGGCATACAATTCTTGTTCAAAGAGGAAAGAGTTTGAAGGAAAAGACAAGTTTCTCGTAGAAGGCAAGCCCTAGTTGGCGAAGAGCCAGCAACAGACGGTCAACTAGTTCAAACTGCAAAAGACTGTCATAGAATATCTACGTAATATTTCAGTCTGGATTAAGTTATTGGCGAAATAGACTCTAGATTTAGTGGTAGAACCAAGACACTCACCAGGATCTGTCATTCTCAACTCTGATGCGTCAGACGAACACTATAAAAAAAATTGCCTTGCTGTATGGAGTTGATCACGATTTGCTTAATACAGAAAAGGTAGTCTAGTCTAAGTTTCTCACTGACCACACTTCTAAAGCAGGTTCACAAGCAGCCACCGACGATGTTGTCTCAACCCTTTACAAATATGACCTTCATGTTGTTCTACCAGTTTTCAATCGAGTTGCTAATATTTTGGTTGCATTTCCAGCCACATCTTGTTCTGCCAAACGCTCCTTTAGCGTGCCCAAACGCATTAAAAGATATTTACCGAGTACAATGGGGCGCTGGTGGCAGAGGGGTAGAGCGTTCGCCTGTCGATCGTTAGGTTGGCAGTTCAAACCTCGCCGGCGTCACCAACGTAACTCCCTTAAGCAAGGAGTTCACTCGCATTTGCTAAAGGGGTAGGCGCCTATAAATGGCTGCCTTTGCAAGTACCCTCCCTCTCTCGCCTTGAGCAAGACTTGTCTTGATAAGGCGTATGCTAAATCTCAATAAAAAAAAATGGGACAGACACGTCTAAATAGTGTGGCAATTTTAAATATTGAACAAAATATTCTAATATGTCTTTCGGTACAAATAATAACCAAATTATTCACATTTTTGCTTCTAGGAAATCCAAAAAACAATATTTTTTTGAATGTTTTAATAAAAATTTTTCGGCACTTTAGAAGTTTTTTTTTATAAATATACAAACAAAAATATATTTGATCAAAAGGTATTATAACGCCCATGTTTATTTATCCCCTTGGAAGATAAGACTCTAACATGGTATCCATCCACCAGCATTCGGGTAATAATTATTTTCAGCACCCCCCACTTCGATTAGCTCCCGTACGCCTATGTCAATTATAATAATCATTTTTCTAGATCGTTATATCATTACTTTTATACTAATAACATATTTATTTAATTGAACAATGGAGTGTATATGTGGGAGAATACTCATTACGTTTATATGATTTTTCATAAACATCATATACAACTTGTCACAAACATTGTATACAACTCATCACAAACGTCATATACAACTCATCTTGAATGTCATATACAGACGTCACAAACATCACATACATGTGATGACTTCATCACAACCATCACATACAACTCATTACAAGCATCACATCACATACAATTCATCGCAAACATCACATACAATTCATCGCAAACATCACATACAATTCATCAGAAACAGGCGAGGGACTCATTCAAGCACACTTTCATTCTACCCGACTTGAACATCTATCCGCTTGAGTTCCGAGAATTCCTCCAAAAAGAACTTATTGAAACTTCCACGCTCGTCTCTCTAGAGCAGACAGGTGAGCTCGTCAAAATTTATTAATAGTTATAAATAGGTAGCTTAGTAGTGAATCATTTATATTTACCGGTAGACTTGAAGGTTTGCCGTTTGAGTAATTTTTTTAAATTCTTAATTTGTTAATTAATTTTTCAAATTTTTTTGTATGTTTATTTTTTCATGCCGTTGCTTCTGAATCATTGAATTTCAACACAGGACGATTGAACTGGTGGTATGACCTTAAGGTGTGTCAAAGGTTGTTGCCACTGGCAACCACCGGTGATGGCAATTGTCTCCTACATGCTGCTTCCTTGGGTAAGAACTTGTGTGGTTTTTTTGTTTAATAAATTTATTATTATTATTATTTATCTTTTAATATCTTTTATATTATTTTTATTTTTAAAAGTTTATTCCATTACTTATTTGAGATTTTTATGTATATTTCACTAGATTTTGTGATTTTTGTAATTATTCAGTTAATTTTTTGGAACTGGTTTTAGTATTTTCTTGGTTAAACCCTTCTGATTCGCCCATGTCTTTATATTAACTAAGCATCTGCGTCCTGTAATCGTTATCCCGATATCAATCGGGATTTCAAAACGATATGGGAAATCCCGTATTGCTATTAAAACGATACAATCTGAGGGGGAAGTCTCGTATCGAAATAAAATAGCGAGACTTACATTTTGTTCTCGTATAAAGTCTAAAAAAAAATTCCGAGATTTAAAAAAATATTTTTCAATAAATAACGAAAGTCATACATATTTAATTAACGATTGTCACAACCTAGGCAAAGTCTAAAAAATATGCCCCTAGAAAATCATATATGCAAATTTTTCCACCAAACAGAGCTAATGATGAGGGGAGCAATTGTAGTAGGTACTTTTCCAAAATTTTTACGAAAACCTTAAACAATTTTGTCTCCAAAATTAGCTGATAAACGGGGGCACACAATGTGGGTCCTCCCATAAATCTTTCACTGACTACAATTTACTTTTTTTTCCAGTCCCAGTTTATTTTTTGAGAAAAAGTTATGAAGTTTTGATAAATTTTTTGAAAGTATCTACGACTACCCCCTCCCCGGCTATCCTCTATTTTTGAAAATAAAAATATACCATTAGAAAAAAATACTTAGCAATCTGTGGGTTGTATAATTTTTTTTGCCCCCCTAAGGTTTTGCTGAAATGACGCCCCTGGTAGTTATTAATATTGTTTGTCGCGTATAGTTCATCATTCTATGTTATCTCGTTTTATTCGAGACAATATTTCCACAGTTGACATTTCAGTCGAGATCCCGATATCGTATTGTATCGGATTTGTCTCGTTATTGGTCGAGGCGTCTCGTATCGTATCGTTTTATTCGAGACAAATTTCAGAAGTCGTATCGTATCGTATCGTTTCAAAAAAAAAATAACGGGATGCAGAATTCTAATATTAACATCTAACTGGTTCCCATTATTTTTATATTTGTTTGATTCGCTCTCATTTCAGCCAATCGATGTCTCAGGTTTTACAGTGCTTTTTTTTAGCTCACTACATGTGTATCATAATGGCAGATTTACTCAATTTTCAACCCCTTCCAGTCAGTTGCGGTCCTACCATTGGGAATGCTGGGGATGCATCCACCACCAGTCTCAGAGCTCAATCTTTTTCAGTGAATAAATAAAGTTAAACGTACACAAAACAACCCCCCGTCAAACACCATAAAATATGAAGAAATCTGTGGGCATCAGCAATGCATAATTAATATCTCATTACTATACCTAAGTAGGATACGCTTGATCAACCGAAGGCGATTATGTCCTGCCAACTAGCAGCTCATAAATGAGGATATCCAGCTAAGGCGATTCTCATTTGGTTTTCATTTGTTTTGGGGATTTCTATTCTTCGTTGTTTCCTAGCGTTAATCGTTTAAAAAAAATTTAAAGAAAAATTGAGTTTGTGCGAGTTTAGAACACTAGTTTTTCCATACATACCTATATTAATCGAAAAGGGGAAATACCCACTGTTTTCTGTGAAGTCTAAAGGTGGTAAAGTACTTAATTTGTTTTTCACAAATCAATATTTGTTTTACTAATTCAGCTGCACTGGTTGGACAAACTCTAATTATTGTGTTGAAGATGTCAAGCAAAAATCTTGAACTTCCAGCATTTTCGTTTCAATGCTAACACTTTTTGAATATTGCATTTGAATTTTTTGAGGTTGAAGGAGAGTGCATGTTTGTCGTTCTATAGACATTAAACAAGTTAAAATTAGGCTAAATACATATTTTTTAATAAGTTTTTTGATTAGGAGATGTTGATGAACTGCACGTCTTTGCGAAAGAATTGTTTTTTTTTTAAGGGCACGATATAAATGTTATTTTGTATTGTATTTTTACAGAGATTGCATAGGAACATACACATTTCTTATGTTCAAAAATGCAATTTTCTTACAACACAACCATTACTTGATGATAACTTTAAAATCTATCAAAAAGTATAATATAAGACTCCCAATCAACAATAAATTTATCATCCCCCCACCAGAAAATCCTGGGACCGCGCCTGCTTCACGTTATTCAATCTTTCCCGAATTTTGCACACAAGTTCTTCAGTTTCCATGACATGATCAAAGATAAAAATATTGAAGTTCTAAAATGCTTAAATTTAATTTAATCAAAGTTTTTGATTTGTATAGAGAAATGTGTCTATATTAAAAATAAAAATCTCCAAAAGTGATTTGGCTAACTTTCCAAAGCAACTGTTTAAGTTTGAGAAATTTTAAATAAAGTTCTGTTTTTATAAATTGTTTTTAAGGCTTCACGTGTAGTATTTAAAATAAATATTTGATTAGTTTTATTTTTCGATCGGTATAATACTAACTAAACATCTCCATAATCGACACCCAGGCATCTGGGGTTTTCACGATAGGAGACTCACCTTGAGGCAAGCCCTCTACGATATGCTGACCAGTAGCCAGTACATGGAGGCATTCAAAAGAAGATGGAAGTATCATCAGGAGCAGATCAACAAGCAGGCTGGTGCTACTTATTAGTTTACGAGCAGGTGATACTTGTTAGAGGAGTTTAAAAGAAGATATTTAGTGCATGCTGTTCTTAGTTTGGCATTGTGTACTTTAACACATGGGTGTTATGTTTCATAAGAGTTTGAAGGGAGGTATAAGTATGTTGTTTCAAGTAGGAGATATTCTATAATGTAGAATTTGAGAGAAGATAAACATAAAGCATTCCTTATTTTATATTTAAAGATACACTGATCAATCAATTAATCGTCAATCAATTGATCAATCAATTAATCGTCAATCAATTGATCAATCAATTAATATATCAATCAATCAATCAATCAATTAATCGATCTATCAATCAATCCATAAACTTGTAGAGCACCTTTTCTTATCCCTTATGGAAGCAAAAACAGAATAAACTGCAGCATGCTAAATTAAAAGACTAAAAATTCCAAAATATGTGACCAGCTTGATTTTTTGCACGAGCCAATTTGAAAAGTTAATTAACAAACATAAAATGTTACCGAATAGTTTTAAAGGAATTTATTAAAAATACTGGCTCGGAAGTGTGCTAGTTTTCGATAAGAATAAATAAATATTTTATTATTATCATCTTGCAAACAAATCTTGTACTTTGAATTGATTTTCTCATACCGTTCACCCACCCAGTCGGGATTGATATACAGTGAGAAAGAGTGGACAGAGGAGTGGGATAATCTCATCAAGCTTGCCTCCCCTCAACCGAGATCTAACAGGTAAACGAATCGATTTGTCTTGTTCAGTTTTAACGATTTACTTTTAAACGGGGTTTGCATAGTTAGTTAGCTGAGGGGTAAAATGTGTATACCGGCTTCCTAACTGGAGTATTAAGGTACGAGGCGGTCCTATTTTGGAAGCACCTGTCGGGTGGGCGGGTGAAACCGTGAACGAGCTGTTCATGATGCTACAGTGCAAGTCTTGGCTCAAAAGTGAAAAAATTGAGAGGCAAATTGATATAAGTTTTTTTAATAAATAAAATTCTTAGAAGGTTTAAGGCAGAGCCGTTTTTTTTTTAAACTTTTTTGTAAATCTGATTAATTGAAAATGTTGCATTCTTATATAATTGAGATACAATGGAGTGTTAGTAACTTGGAATGTTTTTTTCTTCATTTGTTTAACTCGAGTTTGAGGGGGGATAATGGCTAGGTCTGCCGAGTGCTTGTGGGGCCGTTGCACGGGGTCATGGTTCAACTTCCACTTGCCACTTACTAGCCAATATTATTAAGTAAATAAAACTTTCATCAATAGCATCTACTCTATTTCAACAGTGACCAAAATGCTTCCAAACCCAAACTTCAACAGCAACAGCCAGATACAACACAGCAACAACAACAACAGCACCAACAACCCTTAAAGCCCTTGGACATTTTCTATGAGAGTCTTGAGGAGCTTCATGTTTTCGTTTTGTCCCACGTCTTGGGGCGTCCCATCGTTATCGCGGCAGACACCTTCTTGAAGGATTGCAACGGGGATGCGCTCGCCCCGATCTTGTTCGGGGGGATTTATCTCCCCCTCGAACTTTCACCCCATTCTTGCCATCGTTCACCTCTCATTTTGTCATATGACTCGGCACACTTCTCCGCTCTCGTCCCCATGGATCACGTGCCGGATCAAAGCGATGGAGAAACAACTAAGCTGCCAGGTTATTCAGTTGTACTCTAAAACACAGTTATGCTTATGACATGTCTACTTTACACGTACTCCAAAACACAGGTATACTTATGACATGTTCACTTTACACGTACTCTAAAACACAGTTATACTTATGACATGTCTACTTTACACGTACTCCAAAACACAGATATACTTATGACATGTTTACTTTACATGTACTCCAAAACACATGGCTTCTTTGCATCAAGCATGTTAAGCAAACAGAGCTTCAAACTTTTTTTGGGTTCTGCCCAGGCCCTGACTGAAGCCATGCATGTACAAACAACATTGTTGCTTTTTTTATTCTCTACTAAACTCTACAAACACCTTTTTGATGGAATTGTTGGGAAAAATTTAAAATTTATCATTGCTGCCGAATATAAATTATCGGTTCTTTAAAATTTAAAGATGTAATCCCATTGGTGGATTCCTCACTCGACCTCCTGCCAATCCACTTCTTCGTCGATCCAAACGACTCCGCCGATCTTTCAGATCCGGTTTCTTCCAACGACGGTGGTGGAGATCAATGTGTCGATAGTCTCTGGTTGTCCTGTTTTGCTAACTATGACTCCAAGAGTTACGACGTAATCAACAAATACCTTGAAATAAAAGTTAGTCGCTCGTCATCTTGTCGTAATGATTTTCTTTTATTTTTTGTGTTATTACTTATTACACACTTTTATTTAACTTGACTTCTCTGTCTCTCTGTCTGTCTATCTATCTGTCTGTCTGTCTATCTGTCTGTCTGTCTGTCTGTCATCAAATTTTGCAATCGATTCTAAACTAACATTGTATCATTATTGGTAATGAATATGAGGTTACTTGAGAGGAAATACTTGATAGAAATTACTTGATATATATATATATATATATATATATATATATATATATATATATATATATATATATATATATATATATATATATATATATATATATATATATATATATATATCACAATTGATTATATAAAAGTGTTTTTAAAAAACTTAGTTTTTTGATTCACTTGTTTTAGTCATCAGAAGATTGTTCGGAAACGCTGTGTTTTAAACTATTTTTTTTAGTTTAAATTTTCTTCCAAAAAAAAATATGCAAATTTTTGCTGTTCTACCAGTTTGATGAGCATTTTTCGTTTTAATTCCGACACGAATATTCATACTTCGAAGGCCATACCCGTTCCGTGTCCCCAGCGACCACAGCGGCAGGAATTGCCCGTGAAAGCGAATGAGCTTTCCCAGAGCTTCAGCCATCTCTCCCTGAAGCTGAAGTCCGGCAGTTGCAACGACATCGCGCGGATGGTTACCTCTTCCTCTTCTTCGTCGTCCGCCGCCAAGTCGTCCACTCTGAGCGAGGAGTGCAAGAAAGAAAAGTTGTCTTCGAGCTATTCGGAGTCTTCTAAAAGGACGAAAGTCGGCAACAGAGCGGGGTCGGAACGGGGAGGGGAGGAAGAAACTCCGTCTCAAGGATCGGGGAAGCAGTCGGCATCGTCCTCTCCGATCGCTAAGGCTCGAATTAAACTGCCTCAGGTGATATGAATGAATGAATGTTAGACGATCTTTATAGGGGTGGCGTAAGTCCATCAATGGACCTCAAGGCCACCGAACAAGTGCGTTTTTAGAGTCTTTCTGAAACCATCGATTGTGACTGCGGAGGTGATCTGTGAATGATGGGAGTTGGTTCCATGGCTGAGCATGTTTTTTCTTTAGTTTGCTAGAGCATATTTTTCTTAGCTGGCTGGGTAGCTGGCTTTCATTCAACAATCCAGAGAAAGCCTGGAAAATTAAGAAATCCTCCTGATATTTGCTAACCTTATCGGTGTTAACTTTATCTTTTTCTTTTTTCAGATGGCCCAGAACGTAGTTAAGTCGATCAACACTTTTGGTAGAACAGTGAAGAAGAAGATACGCCAGAGTTCTAGTAGCAGTCCGTTCAAAAAGTCTCCGTCTGTCCACGAGAGGAAGAACAGCCTCGCTCCTCCAGCCAGTGACAAACAGAAAGGTCACCACAAAGGAGGAGTCTCTGAGACACTCCAGTCACAGGGGGGGGATGACATCAAGAGAAGCAGCGACAGGTGCTGCGGCATTCGGGACCTCGCGTCTTCTCAAGGTCATCACCAGAGGTCGGGATCGGATGACAAGATCTTGTCGGAGAAGAGCTGGGTGATGTGTGCCGAACTTGCTCATACAAGACATCCGCACCAGGACGAAATGATGAACAACTACCTGGAGTGTGCCTGGACGAGGTAGTGTGGCAGCATTTTTTTCCCGAAAGGCATTTTTGTTTTAAGTTGTAGCAACGAAGACGTGATAGGTTTCAATATTCGACCCGCCATTTGCCTTGATTTGTCATTTAAGAATTTTGTATTTTTCGGTGATTTTATTTTGCAGATTCGAATCGATGAAAAACGGCGGAACGGAAAGCTTCCTGGATTTCGGCCTGTCTTCCGGAGTCACGACAGACTGCATCAATGAGGGCTGCGATGGTTTCGGGACGCAGGAGACGAGCTACCTGTGCAGGGAGTGCTTCGAGAAGCACAAGCGGGAAGAGATGGAACTCGAGAAGAACCACTTGGATGCCAAATTTAAATACCGCAACAAAGCGGGCCACGGGGTTCTCGGACGACCCGAAGCGATCCCCGGTTCGATTTTGAGCAGCCCGAGAGAGGCGAACAGTGGGGTCGGGACCGAGGATGACAGGAAGAGAAGGACGACCTCCCGGAGTGGAAATAAAGAAGAACACGGTCACGACGACGAAAACAACAATAACAGCAACAACAATAACAGCATTAACGGTTGTTGCAACGACTACTTGAATGGCCTCGAAGACTCCACCAAAAAGTCTTTGCCTTGTAGTGGCTCGCACTCTTCAAAAATACTCCAGGCGAGAAATCATTCGGGCATCAAACCGTCTGCGTCGTTTGTGAATCAGCAGCAGCAGCTGTCGCATCGTCCGTCTGCTTCGCCCAGGGAGCGAAAGTCGTCGTTGTCTCCATCTCCGTCGTCTTATTTTTCAAACTTTGCGGCCACTTCGTCCGCTCTCGGAAGGGTGGAGAGCGGGCCGAAGCTGCCCGTATTTCCCGCAACGACCGGAAAGAGATCGATGGCTTCTCTGCAGTCGAAAGTAGTAGCCCCTTCGCCGCTGCTCAAGGCGTCGCCCTCGCGACCGGTCGCCTCGACGTCGCTCGCATCTTCATCGTCGTCTCTCTACGCCTCTGCTTCTCCTTCTCCGAGCGCTTTTACGATGGTGACTCGTTTGGGAGACGATACATCCAGAGATGGATTCTGGACTTCTTCCAGTGGCAAGTCAGGTACTTTCGTGCCAAAGACTCATCAACATTCTCAACAGTTTTCCCAACAACTGCAACAATCGCCGCAACAACAACAACACGCGTTCCAGCATCAGACTCCGGGCGGCAAGTTCTTTCCGGCCAGGGATCACCCCGATCGAACGAGGGAGTCGCGAAGGTTCGAGGAGAACCTGGAGAACGAATTGTACAACATGTCGCAGTTTGTACAACAAAATGACGACACCACTAACAACAGCTGCTATCATAGATCCAGTAGTAGCAGTGGTGGTTACAGGGAACAGAGAGATAGTGTTCTGGGCAGATATCAGCAATATAAATTCTGAGCGTTTATATATATGTTTTTCGCTCTTTCTTTTCTTTCACTTTCTCTCTCTCTCTCTCTCTCTCTCTCTCTCTCTCTCTCTCTGGGTGTTTCACTCTGAGTCCTTCTATGTTATTTTGCAAATCTTGCTTTTTAACTCAGTAGCTCGTAACGCGTGTGTCTTTTCAAAGACAGGTTAGTCGATCTGAAGCTTGATTAGACAAACAAACATTTTTTCTCTCCATCTTTAAAGTTATCACATGAGATGCTTTTTCTGCCTCTCTAGTTAACCAGACCGCTAGCTCGATTCCAGTAGCCTATTGCAACACGGTAGCAGATTCTTTTGACTGCCACTCGCTCGCCGTTGCGACTGTACATACCTTTACGTGCATGCATTTTGTTAAGCGTGCGTTTCGTGGTGTTGCTGTTGTCCTAATCTCTCTCTTCTCTCCCTCTCTCTTTTGAATTCAACTTCTTGTTTTTCTTTTTTCTTCATACTGTTTTGTCTCTGGGTGCAGGTCATCTTTCTTTCTTCATTCCCGAATCTCGGTTTTCCCGTACGATCTTTTCGTTTCTCTCCATACCAAGCGATGAAAGAGGCGAGCAGAGAGAACATCCGGCCGAATGAAATAAAAGAAAGCAATGAAACGTCGTTTTTGTGACGGAGCCTACCCGTTTTTTTTTTTAGTTCACCATTATACAGCTTGTGATAAGATTTCTTTCATTTTATTTAATTGTTGCTATAATCATTTTTATACAGCCCCTTCTTAAATAAATTATTGTCTTCGTTGGATTTCTACTCTGAAGCTTGATTTTTTTCAACCCAATGCTGCATTTCGTGTTCATCGAGCCAATCTTTTCTCTTCGCCGCCGTTTTAATACGTTTTTATACTCAATGAATAATTTTTGCCTTGCCGATCGTCGTTTTCCGTGTACTTTCTTGCGCGACGTTTCTGGAAGTGGACCGATGCGCGTCGAACTAGTTACGAGGTCGTGTAACTTTTTTTTCTATTGGTAGTTTTCATTTTATTCTTGTTTTTGTTTTAAAAGATGGGTGTCGCTTGTATCCGGTTGAAAAAAGCTGCATGCTTTCATTGTACGCACGCACGCATGTGTGCGTGTGCGCGCTTTTTTTCCTGCTCAATTTCTTGTCGTTTCTATCTTAGTTTTGTTTTTCTAACTCGGATGCTGTGGTGTTGTTATGCGGCTGTCGTGTATTCAGCTGTTGTATAATTTTGTGCGATTTTATTCGGTGAGCGAGTCATTGGTGAGTCATTCTTCTGTGTCCCGTGAACGTCGGGTTTTCTGAGTTGTCTTATTTATCTGAGTTGTTATATAGATGAATGGAGATCGATTTACAATTTCTTACAACATTACAGATTATTTTCCCCGTTTTTTTTTAAGAGGATTTTGTTCCTTCGAATTGTTTTACGTTTAATGTTTCCCCCCCGAAATGCTGAGTTTTACGTTCTTCATGTTGCTTGTTGTTGCTCGATTGTTAAAATTAGTGTTAAACAGTTTTAAGATCTTTTTTTTTGTTTCATTCATTGTTTCTGTATGTTCTTTTTAATTGTTTTAAAAATCCTAGTCTACTAGTCACTTGAAAGGTAATGAGAGAGCGATTCACGCACACTCACTTACATACACACAACATTAGGGCTGTGCCGGCGTGCCGATATACCGGCCTGTTTCCGGCAATACCGGAACAATCGGCATTCAGCACATTACGCATGAAAGACAAAAGAGTAAAAGACCATCAGCAGCAAGATGGGCAGTGCAATTTACCTGTATGCCAATTGTTTGCTACACTTCAATTACGAATGATCCGACCGACCGCGGACGGTAACACTAACGCACTTTCAAATACTATTTCTAGCCATTTTCAGGCTTTTGACATTATACCGGTACCAGTAGTACCGGTTTTTGGCCCGGAAATACCGGTACCAGTACCGGCAAAAAAAATCATACTGACACAGCCCTAATACACATACATTTGGAAGCATGCATGCGTACGTACACACAAACTCATACGAAAGGTCTTCTAGCATGAATTCTGACCATGGATGCATGTTGATGAGTAAAATTTTATACTTTGTTTTTTTAACTCGACAAGTGTAACTATCTTGACCTAGAATGTTGCTGTTTGTGAAGTCGTGGTGTTTATAAAAAATATTCCTAAAAATATTTCTCCATTAAATAAATGAGAAATTAGAACATTCTACACTTTTGTCTCTAGATTGTAAGCATTGTTTTAACAAATCTTTTTTTAAGAAACTTTTTCTAATCATGAGTTCAAATTTTAGTCATCTTTTGAGTTGTAAACGAGTCATTGATTTGTCAATACGTGTGTTGTTGTTGGAGGAAACCTGCAAATGATGTGCGTGTCGTAGTAGTTATACATACCTGTTCTGATGTGTATCATTTTTGTTGTATTGTATCAAAGCTGTATCTACTGAAATTCTGAGAATTTTGTTTATTTTTTTAATACAGTCAATTTGGTTTTTCGGTGATCTTTTTTGTGCTCGACTTCGTTTTTATGTTGCCATATTTTTTTTGCAAAGAGGAAATATTAGATTTTTTCATAGTACTGTGTTTTTTTCTCCTTACGGTAACCTGAATTTTTGTTCGACGTTTTTTCAGCCAGCCCTCTCGATCTGGTGATGAGCTCACTTGCACAGTTTCGAGTCTTTTTTCATCCCTTATTAATCTTTTTTTTTAATTTTTATGAACACTTGTTTTGTTTTTGTTTTTTTTTATCGTGCCTTGGAGCGTTTTTTAATCCTCCAAAATTTATTCAATTCTTTCCTCAGCACGGTCGTATCTTTTGTGGTAACATTTTTTCGGTTTTTTTGCGGTTATATCTCTGTAAAAAGATTTCTGATGTTTGCGCTTGTTTCAAAAGCGAGATCGGTCACTCTTTTGCAATTTCTACTTTCAATGCAGGAAGGGGTTTTTAAGATTTGCTCGACCACAGAGGGGGGGGGTTGGATTGGATACGTATTGTGTTTTTCTTTTTTTTTCTAAGAAGCAAAACTGTAGCTCGTCGACTGTACGTATCTGGTTGGGTTTTTTTCTTTTTTATCGATGTTTTCCTACTTGTTCACCTCTCTTAGGAAGTTTTTTTATTATAAATAATTTTTTATGGTAATAATAAGAAAAATAATTTTTTAGTTCAGTTATCTATAGAAAATAAAACAATTTCAGAACTTTTCGGTTCAACTTTCTTCTATGCATCCTGTAAAAGGACTCATCAGCTGGTCGATGATCATCTGTTTCGCGATTTACGCATTTATAATTAAAGATGAGGGTCATACATAATTAAAGAGATCATTCTAGATCGAATAGTTACAATTTGTAAAACTCTAATGGTTTTTGGTTTGCTTACGTGTTTTACTAGCAGCGATTGTATATCTAAATAAGCCAGCTTATCTGTCTAATTTAGTATCGGGAATGAAGTAGTTAGGTGTGTCTGTTTACCTAGGTGGTCTATCTAACTATCTACATACTTAAGTAGTCAGAGATTGCTACTATGTATCTACCTGTATGGTTATTCAGGTGTATCTGTCTATTCAAGTAGACAGGCGTATCTATCTACAAAATAAAGTTATTTCAATTAATCAGATTTTTTAGTTTTGATGTTTATTGCTGTGCTTTCACAAGCTGCATGCACCACTACTCTTTTTTTGCCACGGTTGTATCGATGCTGCATTTGATTGCTGGCTTTTTTCTACTTATTGTTTTTTGTAGCAATTTTCAGCGTAGCAATTTATTATTGTTTCAGATAATTTTCTACTGGTGGGGAAGGAAATAAAGCATTCGAAAAGCTTGATTGATTGGTTTCAGAAAATACTTGTAAAAGATTTTTTCAACAGCAATTTTATCGTTCATACGTGGTAGTATGTCTAAGTTGACATCTCATGTCCTATTGAGTCATAGAGGTATCGAAAAACAGCGAGTGGATTTTTCTTCGCTGAGCGTGTTGAAGACCATCGCCGCCAAACTTTGCATAAATAATCACATTATAATTTTGAAGAAGTCGAACTGTAAACTTTCGAGTTTGTAATCGCCGGTCCCAGTGAAAGAGATAGGCGATTTTTAAGACCATCTTAATATGTTAATACCTGATACAAGCGAAAAATCAGATTTACAAAAAATTGAAATTTTTATATACACACGCACACACACACATATATATATATATATATATATATATATATATATATATATATATAGGGGAGAGTGGTACCAAATGGTCACACAATTTTACACTTTTATTCAAATCAATCATAAAAAAAAACTATAAGTGATAGAAATAAAAATTTTTCACATAATGAAAGCAAAAACATTCCACTACTGAAAACCGCTCATTAAAACTTTTCATATTATAACAATTTTATAAAAAAACGATAAATAAATCAACCTCTTCCAAAATTTCTGGCTGGCCATTCAGTACAACCTGGTAGTATTGAATGGCCACCCCCAAGTACTCAATGGCCACTCATGCAATTTTTATTATAGAAGACACAATTCTCAACAAATGGTAAGCCAAAATATTTTATTTCACAGAAAATTCTTTATTAATGTTAATTAAAAAAAAAAAAAAAATTTTTTGTCATTTTATAAAGGCTTGCACCCCGTCTTTTCCAGCTTGCTTATTCTTCACCCAAGGGCTTTCTACACTTTTCCTAGAATGAGGTAGCCTCTTCTTTAGTCTGATAGCAAATTCATATGCCAGTGAACGGAGCTTAAGTGTACTCAACCCATAACCCATTTTTGAGGCATGTATTAAATACTCTTTCAACTGAAGCTCTTCTTTTGAACTGAAAACTCTCATCGATGATTGAGAATAAGCTTTACTTTCAAAACTATCTCCTCTGCGAATTGCATCCAGTCTAGCCTCAGTGATGTTCTACAAACTTGGTGCTTCTCTGCTGCAAATTTAACTGGCAAACAAGCTTTCAAAACATCTTCTACTGCTCTTTCCATGTTTTTTTGGGACCATCCCCCCTTCACAGCTGTAGATAGTCTGTTTCTCATTCTGAAACATAACCATAACAACATTAAGTAGTGATTAATATGTATATGTCTTTAATATATTAAACAATTTCATTATATTACATTAACATTTTGATCAATAATGAACCTAAACACATTTATGAAAATTTAAACATTCATATAATAACTATGGTCATTCAGTACGACCTTACAGTGGTCATTTAGTACGAACCGAGATGTACGAGCATTTTAGTCTGCTACGAGCAAAATAATAATTTTTGACATCCAAACTTTAGATTAAAATATTAATCAAACATCTCTTTATTTACTAAAAAAATCTTAAAAAATATAAACTTAAATATTTGATAAGAATAGAATAGTTCTGACCAGACTCGTTTTCACTTTTTCGTGCGAAAAAACAAAGCTCTATAAATGCTGAACGAAATACACGAGAGACAAAAGAACAACACTGAACAAAGAGTTCATATATATACACATTTTAAAAAAGAGATGGGCGTAAAAAATAATTTAACAAATGAGAAAATCTCAGTGGCCGTTTTGTACAGTGGCTATTCAGTCCGGTTCTCCCCTATATATATATATATATATATATATATATATATATATATATATATATATATATATATATATATATATATATATATATATATATATATATATATATATATATATATATATATATATATATATATATATATATATATATATATATATATATATATATATATATATATATATATATATATATATATATATATAATATAAGTAATATAAGTTATAAGTTCTAAATTTCACGTTCCTAAGATGAGGTGTTTGAGCTCGGCGTTGATTATCAGTCAATCAATCAAACAAGATTTTTATAGCGCTATTTACGTAGTGTTCAATAGCGCTCGGTCGTGAACTTATTAAACAGATATATGTTTTAAGTCCACGACGGAAAGCTGTGAGAGGTAGAGTTAGTAAGAGAAGAAGGAAGAGGGTTCCAGAGATAGGGACCAGAGTAGGAGAAAGAGCGTTTAGCAAAAGAATGCTTAATAGTGAAGACGGGAAAGTGACTAAGAGAAGAAGAACGAAGACCAGACTTAGGAGGGATATGTATTAAATTAGTTAAATAGAGAGGAGAATCAGGACATGTTCTATATATAAAAGAACATGTCCTGATTCCGAGATTCTTTAACATTTAATGACCGTCTTATCGCCAGGCCCGTAGCTAGCGGGGGGGCTGGGGGGGCTGCAGCCCCCCCCCACTAAAAATGTAAGCCCCCCCACTAAAATTCTAAATAAAATTAAATAAAAATAAATATATAAATGTAAATTTAAATATAAAATTAATAATAATAATTTGCATGCCTGTAGAAGGAATAATTGGTATAACCCATACCAAAAAAGAGCAAAAGTACAGATTAGCAAGCTACGTGATTCTGTAATGAACAATATAGTGTTCACCAGAGTGGAAACAGCTTTGTGCTGTTTATTTTAGCATGTTGGATTGTATATTAGGAGAGTTGATGGAGAGCTTTGTTGATAGTTATTTAAGTTATTCTAAAGGTTTGACTATTGCAGTGTCTGCCCTTTTACCAACATCAGACAAGTTTTTAGATATCAACGACCTTAAACCGTTGACACAACTGCTAAAACAAGACAGGCATGACGATGTTGAAAAATATATTGCATACGAGGCTCTCATTACAAGTAGGTTTCTAAGAAACAAATTTCAACCAGGCTGCAGTCTCCAGAAAATAATGGATTTTATGCTGGACTATAAAGATGCATTTCCTACTTTAAATTGGCACTATTCAGCTGCAATGACTCTCGGCATCTCGATTGCCACTTGTGAAAATTCCTTTTCTTGTCTAACATGAGTACTACAACCATAGAGATCAATGTCCCATGAGAGAAAAAGCAAACTTGTACTCCTGGCATTTGAAAAATTGCTCTGTGAAGCATTTGATATGGATACCTATCAAATACCAAGAATGCAATAAAATAAACTCGGATTCAAATAATTGTCTTGACAATGATCAAACCATATTATAATGAAATGGACTTTTTAGTTTATTTTCTCATTTCAAGCTACTATTCATGTTTTACACATGAAAATTGTCATGAGTTTCATAATCAGTGCTTGGACGTAGTCTTACAATATTATAATAACTTTAATCTTACAGTTTTAGAACAGAGAAAGAAGCTAATTCAGCTTAGTTGACAAACATTGGCTTTTGATTTTTGAATGACTCTCAATAATTCAAACTATTTTCATAATTTAGTATTTCTTAGTTCTATTCTGACACTGTAATAGGGGAGACCGGGGCATGTTGAACCAATTTTTATAACTTTACTCAGTACACATTTATTATTGCAGTAAAACACCTTGAAATAGGTTATTATTATAAACAAATATGTTTACTACGTATACCAAAAATTATTTTTAATTTTAAGATGTTTCCTTGACCATAGAAGAAAATATTAGCAAGCCCGTCATGTGGTTCAACTTACCCCGTTAACGGGGCACGTTGAACCAATATTTTATAACTGCTGTTGCTAAGCAGTTATTTTTCTAATGAAACATTTTCAAATGTACAAATGTTATCTAAGTCAAATTGATTTATCTTCAATCTTCTATTTTACTTTATATCACCAATAAAATTCGGATTTCGCAATTTTTTTGTTTTGTTGTATTTGAGGTTTTTAAGTTCATCTAATTTATTACAAAAGTTGCGTAATTATTATAATTAATATTACTAATAATAAGTTCTTGTGTTACGAAACGCTATGGATTAAATCATTAAAGCTGCTTACGTAATTATTGTAACAACTTGTGTGTTTTATAATGGTTATTGGGTTATTGTGAGAACACGCAATGACCCTGAGAAAAACCCAGACAAAACATCTAATAAAAAAATCTAATAACTGATAAAAATATCTAATAATTGACAAAAATTTCTATTAAAATTATCTAATAAAATATCTAACAATTATAACAAGTCAAATCATCACCATGATAAAATATTGTTGGTTCAACGTGCCCCTAACAAAATGGTTCAACATGCCCCAATCGTATTGGTCCTAGTATTTTAACTGTAGGCTGATTAACATGTTACTGATGCGAGAAAGAAAACACGTACTGTGTTACTGGATAAAAACACAACAAAAATATGTATCTTAAAATTACTCACTTTCTTTGCAATTGTGTTTTAAAGAACAATAACGTCAACGACTCAAAATTACTCGAAACCGGCAAAATCACTTATATCGCGATTATTTTAAAATTAACATACATAAACATCACAAATCAACACAGCTACTTCTATTTATATTATTAGTCCAAACTATGAAACTCTGACAAAAAAATTTCTATAAATAAGCAAATTTACCCATCTGGTTCAACATGCCCCGTGGTTCAACATGCCCCGGTCTCCCCTACTATTAACCCCAATATTCTGAACTGATTAATTCAAAGAAACAATTTAAAGCTTACTGTCAAACGACACAATCTTTTCAACAATATAAGTTTAATGATAGACTTGATATATAATCTAATCTTCTATTTAGATTTAGAAACTGATGACAAGTTTTATGTGTAACACATGAATGGATGTTTAGTAACTTAAAATGAGAAGTAAACTAAATAGTACATTTTATTATAATGTGGTTTGATCTTTGTCAAAACAAATATTTAAATCCGATTTTATTTGATTGATTTCTTGGCATTTGATACAGATGTACAAGTTTTTATTAAAAATAAAATAAGCAAGTTATTGTATTGTGAACTATAACGGTTGTCTTAATCAGTAATTAACTTTAGACAATTTGATTCAGTGCCGTTATCCCAGTGGTGAGCCATGCAGGCATAAAAAATCAAGATTGTGGATAACAACAAGCATACTGTTATTTGACAAAATTGCTTGTGGAAACTGTTAGATTTTATTATTACAAGCAACAATATTGCAACTCTTAGAAAATCTAAAATTAAATAATGGATATCCAAAATTGGATGCCATTTTTTGTCAAATGCTACAAAATGATTTGGCGAATCTCCTTATCGCGAGGGGCTTCGCACCTGCGGCGCTCGCGCTCAGGCTTCTTCAGTGCCTTCGTTAGTCAGTAGCCCCCCTACTAATTTTCATAGCCCCCCCACTCACTAAATCCTGCCTACGGGCCTGCTTATCGCATCTTATCAGGCGGGATAATTAATTCGATACGTTTCGCATGGTGACCACCACGATTTGTGGATGAAACTAACTCTACGCTGACACCTTTGTACGTTATTTAAAACGATCAGTTTTTATGCCACAAAAAACAAGCCGTATCGATAATATGTACTTGTCACAAACAAATCTGGTTGGGAAGAATTCCAATGGACGAAATCATTACCTACCAAAAATTTTCAGAGGACTTAGCAGCATTTTCTTAATTTTTATCAAAAATGACTTTCATGGGGCATTAAAATAAAAAAGAACCCACTTCAAAATCAGGGGACCCACTTTTGAGTGAGTAGAGGCCCATTTCAAAACCATAATGATAATGACAATTGACATGACTGGAAGAAGTGCAACATAACTATCTAAATTTAAACAAACCTGCGTGTCTTTAACCCTACTGTTCAAAATGATTTATAAGTATTAATATTTTTTTATTGGTACGTTTGATTTTTATACTAAAGTTAAATTAAATACCAACGTTATAAGCTACACATTCTGTCAAAAATTTAAAATAAAACATCAATTATATAGAAGATCAACTTATCTGTAGACGTTAAATGAAATACTAAAAAAAAATTTCAGCTTTGAATATTTTGGAGGGGGGAAGGGTCGGGTTTTCACGAGGGAATTGAGCCCGGCTGCTTGTGGGGAGATAGAAACCACTGAAGGGATGTAACAAGAAAGCGAACTTTTTTCTAAAACAACGCATATCTCGAAAACTAAAAATGAGGAGGTTTTGAAATTTGGTATCTAAAATTTTCTTAAAAAATAAAAAAAAACGTCTTTCACCATTTTGTGAAAATTTGGTTTTCAGGACCTCAAATGTGCGGTTATTTGGTTTTTAAAATAACTGCTACTCAAAAACTGTAAATGCTACAGATGTAAATATTAGTATTTAGTAGGGATGTCACGGGTAGTACTTTTTGGAGTTTTCGGGTTCGGGTTCGGGTTTGTGAAACTAGAGTTTTCGGGTTCGGGTTTGTAAAACTCGAGTTTTCGGGTTCGGGTTTGTGAAACTCAGGTATTCGGGTTCGGGTTTGTAGTTTTCAAAAAACCGGGTTCGAGTTCGGGTTCGGGTACTGGCTTATGATTTCAAATTCCTGGATTGATTTTAAATTTACCTAGTGTATATACATATACAAACGAGAGCGATCAATTCATCCATTGGACATTACACGTATTGAATAAACTCTAACAAGTTATTTTTTTAGCTTTCCAAATAATGTGATTTCTTTGGCCGAAGGAGGCTTTAATTATTTTAATTCGTTCGCGGCTCGGTCCGGCCAGATAATCAGGCGGATTAGTGGTCTAGCTTACACACTAACCAATAAAATAACCTATTTGTGTTATTTGTTACACAAAGGTGATAATACAAAACTTGTATGGCTTGCGATTAGTATAATACGTTACCTCTTAAATTATTGTAATTTTTTCGCGGCTCGGTCCGGTCGGGTAATCAGGCGGATTAGTGTTCTAGCTTACACATTTGCCAATAAATGACTGTGACGCATAGATCATTTATAGACTTTGCCAGTTAGAGTTTAGGATTATGCAAGATTATCTTTATAACAAAGGGTCTTTGTTATATCAGAAAAACTTTGAGTATAAGAATGAATAAATATAAGGTTATATAACTGAAGTAAAAAGTTTAGAGTCATGGCTATCCGCGATTTATTCGACCAAAGGAGGCTTAATTATTGTAGTTCGTTTGCGGCTCGGTCCGCTTGATAATCAAACGGATTAGTGGTCTAGCTTAAACAATCACTAATAAATCGGTTCCTAATACTATTTCATTTTTAATAAACTAGAAAAGTTATGAAAACTCTGTTTGTGTTGCTATTTTTAAAACTGGAATAAATATTTATTTACTAAAAAAATTTATTTCTTCACAACTCCGAGTTCGGGTATAAGCCTTATGAATTTTCGGGTATCAAGTTTTCACATTTTCGGGTTCGAGTTCGGGTTCGGGTATCAAGTTTTCTCATTTTCGGGTTCGGGTTCGGGTATCAAGTTTTCACATTTTCGGGTTCGGGTATCAAACTTTCACACTTTCGGGTTCGAGTTCGGGTATCAGAAAAAGACCGGGTAGTACCGAACTCGGGTTCGGGTACCCGTGACATCCCTAGTATTTAGTATCTACTCAAACAATAATGATATACGTGTTTCACAATTTTTTGAAAATTTGGTTCCCAGGACCTCAAATGTGGGGTGGAAAATAGGGTTATTTGGTTTTTAAAATAACTGCTACTCAAAAACTGTAAATGCTACAGATGTAAAATTTAGTATTTCGTATCCATTCACCTTTTTTGAAAATTTGGTTTCCATGACCTCAAATGTGGGGTGGAAAATAAAATTGTTTTTTTTTAAATAACTGCAACTCAAAAACTGTAAGTGCTACAGATGTAAAAATTAGTATTAAGTATCCGCTCAAAAAATAAAGATATACGTGTTTCACCATTTTTTGAAAATTTGGTTTCCAGGACTTCAAATGTAGGATGGAGAATAGGGTTATAATTTTTTCGAATACTCTGAACCGGAAAATACTACAGATATAAAAATTAGTAATTATATAATAAAGTTACACATGTTTTACCAATTTTGTTTATGTTTTGGATTCCAGGACTACAAATGTAGGGTGGAGAAAAAGATTATTTGCTTGAAAACTCAATAACTGAAAATGTAAAAACATTAACATTCAGTTTTAAGGTTTTTTAGATAATAAGATAAACGTTTTATTTAAAAAAATTAGTTTCCAAGCTTTGAGGTTTTGTGCTCCTTAAAACTTGCTGAATCCTTCCCGATCATCACGGACCGGGCCTAGGCCTCAACCTTTTTGCTTATGAAACGAGCCAGCTCGGGTCTAAAAAATAAGCCAGGTCTAAAGAAATCCGTGTAGGTCTCTATGGATTAGAGTACTACACGGGCCGGGCCAGGCAATGATTTTAGGGTCTTTAGACGGGTCGGGCCAACCCTGAAGTTTAAGTGGGACGTGCCGAGATTTTTTGCTAAGTATATAAAAATAATAGGCCTGTAAAATTCGGCCGGGCCCAAATTAGACAGGCTGGGCCGGGCCTGAAATTTTGGCTTATGAAACGGGCCGGTGTAAGAGATAGGGTGGACTCTAGGCCGGAGACACTCTAGAGTACATAATAACTAGATATGACGTACTCATAGAGTACAGCATACCTAGGTAGGATGTACTCTATAGGTATGCTATACCTAGTTATAATGTACTCTAGAGTACGGGCTACCTGGTTAGCATCCAGGCACAACGTACTCTAGTCAGGTGACTATAAGTAGTCCACCGTACCTAAGGAATGGCGAACTCTAGCACACATTTCTAATTTTTAGTTAAATTTTACTCTATGTTATGGAATATTTTGTATTTTCAACTTACCGTTTGCACGTTTGCATGTATAAGGTAAATTTATAATTTTGATTACATTTTATAATTTTACTCAATGTTATTAAATGTTCCATACTTGTTCCATACTCTATAGTCTACCCTATCTAAGAAATGGAAAACTCTAGCACAAATTTCTAATTTAATTTTACTCTATGTTATGGAATATTTTGTATTTTCAACTTATCGTGTACATGTTTAATACAAATTTATAATTTTGATTACTTTTTACTCTATGTTATTAAATGTTCCCATTTTTCAACTTTTGTTGTACAGCGTCTTCGGCTGTTTCGAACTCCAAAATTGTGTAATAACATTAAATTTTGCTTTAAAAAAACGAAAATATGTTAAGATGGATGATAACAGTTAAAAACAAAATGAATGAAGGCGATACAGGTGATTTAATTTTAAAGAACAAAAAAAAACAACTTGACGACATTGATCGATTTTTAAGAGATGGTTCTTATCCAACACACATGAAAGGACGACCAGGTCAGTAAGCAAACATGCAAAAATATGCAACAAATACACATTAAACAACGATGTCCTGCATCACCGATACGACCAGCAAAATCAAAGTTTAACATTACGCGTAGTAAAAAGTGCAGCAGAAATCAGAAAAGATGTTCTAAAAGCTATTCATCAAGGCAGTTGGGGTAACAAATCTTTAACTAAACCAACTGTGCCAATAAAACTAATGATACTGAAGGGAGTTGAGAAAAACAGACGATTCAAGCGACAGCCATGGGTGGACATATTAGAAGGGACAAAACATTACTTAAATTGTTGGACTTTTGCTATGACAAATATGAAACTGTTTTCTATCAAATTAGTCAGAACGTAGAAAATTTCGTTGCATTGGAAGTGTGAAAAAATCCTAGCAAGCATAGAATTTTCAGATTAGGTGTAAAATAGTGATAAGAACTTAGCATTCTAAGTTCTATAAAAATCGGAGTTGTGTGTCGTGAGTCATACGGCATTTTGTTTGATGGGCGATAGTTAGTAAAATTAGTGTCGTTCGCTTCTGTGCTTGGCGACTAGTATACGTTTAGATTAGGTCTATTTGAAAGATAAATAAGACAAATTAAAAAATATCAACAGAAACAATTATTTAGAAGATTGCTATTTTCTTTTCAGTTCTCACTGGAAGTTTGTTACATTTTTTGTCGAGTGGTTACTTTAATGGTGCAGAAGTGTAGAACATGTATGTAAGAAGAGGAAGTGAGGACTGAGATAACTTCTTCTGTAATTTCTGAGGAAACAGAAATAAATTCAGATTTTTTTAAATGTTCAATTTGTAAGCAAAAAACATCTGAACACACCGCTGAAGTTGTAAGAGCCTTGCCCACTGTATTTAAAAAACTGGAAGTTACCGGTTGTTGTGATTTGGTAAATTATATTAATGTGCACTACAACAAACATATAATTAAATTGCATTTGTCGTGCAGGCAGCCGACTGGGGCTGGGTATCAGTTGAAAGCTGCTTAAAACCCGTGAAAATAGTGAGTGACATTGCACCTCAGTCAGTCCTGAAGTTTGTTCGATGCAATTGTAATTGAAACTGCTCATTCAAGTTGTGTTCATGTCTGCAAAACAATATGCACTGTGTTTCTGCATGCGGAAATTGTCATGGAACGGATTGCTCAAATGGCGGTGTAACAGCGGATGAAACAAATATTATAAGCAGTGACAGTGAAGAAGAATCTTGTGGCCCAAAACATGTGGTTGAGAGCAATGATACACAGTTTTTTTTAATTTTTATAAAAACATTGATTTCTTCTATGAGGAAGAAATTTAATGTTTCTTGCTGCTTTCGAACTTAGACAGCAATTTTAGTTTTTGACGTTTTGATTGTAGTTATTTGATATTCTAGTCTGATTTTCACTATTTTTTCATGATCTTACTGAAAGCATTTATCAGTTGTGTTTATAGTATCATTCAAACTGAAGATCTGAATGTTTGATAACAGCTTCATTTATGCTAGCTTAATTTTGGTTTTTGAAATTTTGAGGGCAAACGAGCTAGTCAATTAGTCCTAAATGAAGAATCGAACAGTTGCAGTTAAACCGGACTTGGAATTTAATTAAACATCCCACCACCTGACAGTTGCGGTTTAACCGGACTCGGAATTTAATTAAACATACCACCACCTAACAGTTGCTGTTAAACCGGGCTGGAGGGTAAACTAACAAGTCATTTGTGTGTATGTGTTTTATATTTTACTAGCGGGGGCACCCGGCGTTGCCCGGGGTTTTTAGAGGTTTTTCTAATGTTTGTCTCTCTCGCTACCGTTTCCTTATCCGCTTTCCCGTCGCGTTCCTGGTCGCTTTTCCGCTACCGGTCGCTTTCCCGCTCTCGGTCGTTTTCCAGCTCCCGGTCGCTTTCCCGCTCCCGGTTGCTTTCCCGTTCTCGGTCGCTTTCCCTTTCCCGCTTTATCTTTCGCTCTCAGTTGGCTTCCCGTTCCCGTTTTCGCTCATTTATGTATGTATATGTATGTATGTATATATATATATATATATATATATATATATATATATATATATATATATATATAGTTCCCACTCACTCACCCGCTCCGCTCCGCTCATTTTGTGACGGATTTCAAATTTTTTTCTCTATATTTGATTCCCCTTGATTCTCAAGGTTGTGTGAAAATTTCATTATGATCGGATGAATGGTGTAGCAATGCATAAAGAACATATATATATATATATATATATATATATATATATATATATATATATATATATATATATACATACATACAAACATTCATTTATATATATATATATATAGATGTACCGTATTTTTTCGCATATGCGCGTTATATGCGGTTTTACATAGCACGGACCCTTAGCGCGTTATATGCGTGTGCGCGTTATATGCGTTTTACACCCCTCTAGCGCGTTTTATTTGTATACTCTTGAAGAGGTGCTACAACTCGTTTTTTTAAATCGATGAAATGGGAGAAAAAACAAAAACAAAAAGTACAAAAATGAAAATTTATTGAAAAAAACGAAAAAAACACCATACAAATGAATAAAAGTTTATGTTGATTTCTAAACACAGCCAAAAAAATTATAGTTAAAATGTTTATGCTTCACACTGTTGCCAGGCTTCTTCGTCGTCGTCTAAAACTTCAAACCCATCAAATTCAGAGCTATTGTCACTGTATTCATCATGTTTTTGAGCAGCAAGCAGACGTTTTTTCTCAAGTTTTGATGAGAAATAGTCGTCGTCTTTGTCCGCTTCTCCGGTTTCACTGGTGGCTGAATCTGTTTCGTTATTCTGATGACAAATCCCAACCTTCTTAAATCTATTACAAATTGTATTTAGAGTTATCTTTTCCCAAGCCAAAGCCACCCACTTGCACACTTCGGAGTAAGATGCTCTCTTCAGTCGTCCCGAAGACGTGAATTCGTGTTCCCCAGACTGCATCCATTCGACCCATTCTTGTCTGATAAATTGTTTGAACGGTTTATTAACTGCTATATCCAGTGGCTGTAATTTGGAGGTAAGGCCACCAGGTATAATTGCTATGTGAGCTCCAATTTGATTTAAGTGGCTCTGAACGTTTTGCTCTTTATGAGCAGTCATTGCGTCAGCAATCAGCAATGACTTTGCCGAAAAAATCTTCCTGGCCTGGCCTTGAAACATTTATCCACCCATATTTTCATTACGTCGCTGTTCATCCAACTTTTTTTATTGCAAACTACAACCACGTCAGGAAAAATTTTTTTTCGAGGCATTGTTACCCTCTTAAAGATAATCATTAGTTTTAGTTTTGATCCACTGGCAGTGCAAGCAAAGACAACTGTAAAGCAAGACCTCTCGTGTCCAGTAGTTGTGATCGCAACAGTCTTTCCACTTGATGGAGTTATGGTCCTTGTTGGTGGAATATCAAAAGACAATGGAACTTCGTCCATGTTTATGACATCCAAAGGTGAGATACCCATCTCAGATATCTCCTTTGAGACGAATTCTCTAAAATTTAATAATTTTTCTTCCCAATTGTCTGGAAGTTTCTGCCCTACTGTTGTCTTTGTTCTGATTGATAACCCGTTTCTTTTCATGAATTTGGAGATCCACGTAAAACTTGCGGTAAAACCCTCAATTTCATGTTCATAGGCTAGAAGCCTGGCTTTAACCTGGACAGCGTTAGTTGATATTGATTGGTTTTCTTCTCTACGTGAAAGAATTCACTGTTTTAAGTCGATCTCCAGCTGAGGCCACTTGGCAGTGGGTCCACGATGGGCACGTTTTCGAGGATTCATTTCCTTAAGCTCGTTTTTCATTTTTCTCCATTCACGAACGGAAGACTCGCCAACATTGTATTCTCGTGCTGCTTCTCTGTTGTTCGTGTCCTCCGCTCTAGCAACAACTTTCAGTTTTAAATCATTAGTGTGGGAGTTTCGTTGAGTTCCTGGTATGATTCTGAAAAGTTTTAAAATTCTTTAAAAAAAAGTTGCATTACTCAGAACATCTGAAATTAATTCATGGGAAAAAACAGAACTAATAAATATATATATATACTAGCGGGAGTGCCCGGCGTTGCCCGGGGTTTTTAGAGGTTTTTCTAATGTTTGTCTCTCTCGCTCAGGTTTCCTTCCCCGCTTGCTTTTTTCTAAAACAATGTATATCTCGAAACCCAAAAATGAGGAGATTTTAAAATTTGGTATATGGATTCTTCTTGAAAAACAAAAAAATACGTGTTTCACCATTTTTTGAAAATTTGGTTTCCCGGACCTCAAATGTGGGTTGGAAAATTAGGTTATTTGGTTTTTAAAGTAACTGCTACTCAAAAACTGTAAATACCACAGATGTAAAAATTAGTATTTAGTTTCTATTCTAAAAATAAAGATATACGTGTTTCACCATTTTTTTACAAATTTGGTTTCCAGGACCTTAAATGTAAGGTGGAAAATAAGGTTATTTGGTTTTTAAAGTAACTGCTGCTCAAAAACTGTAAATGCAACAAAAGTAAAAATCATTATTTAGTTTCTAATCTAAAAAAATGATATACGTGTTTCACCATTTTTTTTTACAAATTTGGTTTCCAGGACTTTAAATGTGTGGTGGAAAATAGGATTACTTGGTTTTTAAAGTAACTGCTACTCAAAAACTGTGAATGCTACAGATGTAAAAATTAGTATTTAGTATTTTTTTATTGAGATTTAGCATACGCCTTATCAAGACAGGTCTTGCTCAAGGCGAGAAAGGGAGGGTACTTGCAAAGGCAGCCATTTATAGGCGCCTACCCCTTTAGCAAATGCGAGTGAGCTCCTTGCTTAAGGGAGTTACGCTGGTCACGCCGGCGAGGTTTGAACTGCCGACCTAGCGATCGACAGGCGAACGCTCTACCGCTCTGCCACCAGCGCCTCAAAAAATAACGATTTAAGTGTTTCACCATTTTTTAAAATTTTGGTTTCCATGACTTCAAATGTGGGGCAAAATAAAGGTTATTTGATTTTAAAATAACTGTTACTCAACAACTGCAAGCATTACAGATGTAAAACTTAGTATTTTGAGGTTTTGTGCCGGTTAAAAGTAGCTGAGTCCGGTTTATCACCGGTCGGGCCAAGCCGTTATTTTAGGGTCTTCTTACGGGCCAGGCTAAACCTTAAATCAAGGTGGTACGGCCGAGGTTTTTCACTAAGCATATAGACATTTTAGTAATTTTAGGGTCTTCAGGCGGGCCGGGCCAAACCTGAAGTCAAGGTGGGACGGGCCGAAGTTTTTCATCATGTATATAGAATTTCTAGGCCTGTAAAAACGAGCCGGGCCCAAATTAGACGGGCGTGCCGGGCCAGGAATTTTGGTTTTGAAACGGGCTGGAACAAGTTGTCAACAGGCCGAGCCGACATCTTTGGATGCACTATTCAAATTCTCTAATTTCATGCGAGCGAAGCCGCTACGGGCACTACTAGTTTATATATATAGATATACTAGCGGGGGTGCCCGGCGTTGCCCGGGGTTTTTAGAGGTTTTTCTAATGTCTGTCTCTCTCGCTCAGGTTTCCTTCCCCGCTTGCTTTCCCGTTCCCGTTTGCTTTTCCGTTCTCGGTCGCTTTCCCGTTCCCGGCCGCTTTCCAGCTTCCGGTCGTTTTTCCGCTCCTGTTTGCTCCCCCGTTCCCTTTCCCGTTCCCGGTCGCCTTTCTGTTCCCGGTCGCTTTCCCGTTCCCGCTCACACTTGCTCTCCCGTTTTCGCTCATGCTTGCTCTCCCATTCCCGTTCTCGATCGAAAGGGAAAGCGACCGAGAACGGGAAAGCTACCGGGAGCGGGAAAGCAACCGGGAACGGGAAAGCGGAAAAGGTAATGGGAGCGAGAGAGACAAACATTAGAAAAACCTTTAAAAACCCCGGGTACCCCCGCTAGTATGTATATATATATTATATATATATATATATATATATATATATATATATATATATATATATATATATAATATATATATATATATATATATATATATATATATATATATATATATATATATATATATATATATATATATATATATATATATATATATATATATATATAGTTTCCGCTCGCTCACCCGCTCCGCTCCTTTCATTTTGTGACGGATTTCAAATTTTTTTCTCTATATTTGATTCCTCTTGACTCTCAAGGTTGTGTGAAAATTTCATTACGATCGGATGAATGGTGTAGCAATGCATAAATAACAAACATCCATATATACGTACAAACATTTATTTATATATATATATAAATTTATATTTATATATATATATATATATATATATATATATATATATATATATATATATATATATATATATATATATATATATTTCCCATTTTTCAACTCCTACAAGAGAACTGATGATAAATACATAAGGAAATATAAACCATAAAGTACAATTTCAATTAAAGAACTTTTTATTTTTATTAACTCATTTAATTTAATTCAATTTGTCATTAAACTGATTACCAAGAAGCAGTTTTTATATTTTTCCCATTCAATCATCTCTGTTTAATACTCGATCTAAAACTATGACTAAACCACTAGAAGTGTGGCCGGAGTATTTCAATCTTCCTCGACTTGAAGACCATTACATGAACTTTCAATCAATCGGCGTTGAGTTTTTTTGCAAAGTTTTTAAGGCTGAATCTAAAAAATCTAAGGAAATTGTAGCAATAAAATCTATCGACCTATCTTCAGGAGACGGTGGCGGTTTGAGATTGTTGTGGAGAGAATTAAATATTCTCAAAAAACTTAATAGCGCTAATGTAGTTCGTCTTATGGAGGTGTGCCAGCATCAGCCTAGGCCAAAAAACTACTTTTATAACCTTGTTCTAGAGTTAAGCCAGTTTAATCTCCAAGAGTTGTTGATTAATCGGAGTATCAGTTTTCCTTTGCTTGCTATCAAGTCAGCTATGAAACAAATCCTTAACGGCCTTAGCTGCGTGCACCGTTGCGATATTGTTCACAGGAACCTTAAACCAGAAAACATCATGGTTAGCGAGAACGGGGTTCTGAAACTGACAGATTTTGGTTTAGCCAAATCAGTTGCTTCTTCTTCAAAAACAATATTAGAGACTCGATGTTACAGTCCTTTTATTGGAACGCGCTATTACATGGCTCCGGAAATTGTACTGGGAGAAAGAAACTACGGTCCAGAAGTCGATATTTGGGCAGTCGGTTTGATAATGTTTGAACTTTTTAAAAAAGAAAAATTATTCAAGGGTCAAACCGAATTACACCAATTTAACGTGATCATAGATTTATGCGGCTTTGTCGGTCCAAAAGATATTCCCATTACTGGTCGTCTTGCCTCGACCTACAATATTACTTTTCCATTCCGAAAACGAAAGCTGAGATCATTTCTGAAGAAAAACATACGTGACGACGACGCTATCAATCTCATAGATGAAATACTAGTTATCAACCCTGCCAAGCGTATCACATCAGAACAAGCTTGCTATCACGACTTCGTCATCAATGAACCTTCTTTCATTTTAGAATTTAAAAGTGTCGTCCACGAGCACATTCAGTCAGTCCGACCCGTTTTAGAGTCTTCTGCAAAAAGACGAAAACTGAATTAAAAACTAACAGATTTTTCTTATAAGCTTTACGGTTTATGCAAGAACAGCCTTATATATAATAAAACCCGGCATTGGAAGGATTGAGATTGGTGACCTTACCAATTTTCCAAGGTTCAATAAATCAATTAATGTGACAATTTATAGTGCGTCTCCTAAAAAATACACATACATAAGTACATGCAGACAAGAAATTAAAAAAAATATGTATGTTGATTTTTACGTTATTTTAATCAATTCTTGATGTGCAGAACTGAGCCGAAAAAAAAAACATTTTTCAATGTATTTGAAAGTTGAGTCAAAATAAAAATCTGGTTAAATAAAAAAACTTTAAGACTAGTGATTTTGCCCGTCCCAAGGACGGATGTTTCAAAATTACGATGTACTTTGGATACATTTAAAAAAAAATAGTTAACAAAAACAAAATGACATTTGATAACCATAAAATTTTTTTTGTATATATAAGCAAATTTAATGAAATTTTTTATTGTGTTTAAATTTTCAATTTACTAACGTATTTCATTTAAATTCAAATGATGTGAAAATTAAAAAGTTGATTAATTAGTTATTAAAGAATTTCAGTATACACGACATTTCTTGTGAATTGACGGCCATCGTTGAGAAGTGGTCCTTGCTTCTGAGATTTTTTTAAATCTCATCTATATATATAAAAAGCTAGTATATATATATATATATATATATATATATATATATATATATATATATATATATATATATATATATATATATATATATATATATATATATATATATATATATATATATATATATATATATATATAGATATATATATATATCTATATATATATAAATGAATGTTTGTATATGTTCATGTCCTTTATGCATTGCTACACCATTCATCCGATCGTAATGAAATTTTCACACAACCTTGAGAGTCAAGGGGAATCAAATAAGGAGAAAATTTTTTTGAAATCCGTCACAAAATGAGCGGAGCGGAGCGGAGCGGAGCGGAGCGGGTGAGCGAGCGGGAACTATATATATATGTATGGGCGTATGTATGTGTGTATGTATGTATGTGTATGTGCATGTATGTGTGTCTGTGTGTGTGTTTATGTATGTACTAGCGGAGATACCCGGCGTTGCCCGGGTTTTTTAGAGGTTTTTCTAATGTTTGTCTCTTTCTCTCCCGTTTTCTTTCCCACCTGCTTTCCCACTCCTGTTCGCTTTCCCGTTTTCGGTCGTTTTCCCGCTTCCGGTCGCTTTCCCGCTCCCGGTCGCTTTCCCGCTCCCGGTCGTTTTCCCGTTCCCGGTCGCTGTCCCGTTCCCGCTCACGTTTGCTCTCCCATTCCCGCTTACGCTTGCTTTTCCGTTCCCGCTCACTGTCCGTTCCGGGTCGCTTTCCCGTTTCTATAATAGACAAACTAACCCACAAACATTCATATATATATATATAGTCTAAGCAAATCTATTTTACGTTTTGTAGGCTACGTTTTTTTATGAAAGAATGGAAAAGAGAAAATGAGCGTGAACGGGAACGGGAGAGCAACCGTGACCGGGAATGGGAGAGCAAGCATGAGTGGGAACGGTGAAGCGACCGGGAACGGGAAAGCGACCGGGAACGGGAAAGAGACCGGGAACGGGAGAGCGACCGGGAACGCGGAAAGCGACTGGAATCGGAAGAGCAAGCTTGGAAGGAAACGCGAGCAAGAGAGAAAATCGATAACAAAACTTCTGAGCGGGAAAGCGACCGGGAGCTGGAAAACGACCGAGAGCGGAAAAGCGACCGGGAACGCGACGAAAACGGGAAAGTGGAGAAGGAAACGGGAGCGAGAGAGACAAACATTAGAAAAACCCCGGGCAACGCCGGGTAACCCCGCTAGTATATATATATATATATATATATATATATATATATACATACATATATATATATATATATATATATATATATATATATATATATATATATACATACATATATATATATATATATATATATATACATATATATATATATATATATATATATATATATACATATATATATATATATATATATATATATATATATATATATATATATATATATATATATATATATATATATATATATATATATATATATATACTAGCTGGGTTACCCGGCGTTGCCCGGGGATTTTAAAGATTTTTTATCGTTTTCTCTCTGGCTCCCGTTTCTCCGCTTTCCTGTTCCCGGTCGCTTTCCCGCTCCCGGTTGCTTTCCCGCTCCCGGTTGCTTTCCCGCTCCCAGTAGCTTTCCCGTTTTCGGTCGCTTTCCCTTTTCGATCGAGAACGGGAATGGGAGAGCAAGCATAAGCGAAAACGGGAGAGCAAGCGTGAGCGGGAACGGGAAAACGACCGGGAACGGAAAGGCGACCGGGAACGGGAAAAGGAACGGGAGAGCAAACAGGAGCGGAAAACGACCGGAAGCTGGAAAGCGGCCGGTAACGGGAAAGCGACTGAGACCGGGAAAGCAAACGGGAACGGGAAAGCAAGCGGGGAAGGAAACCTCAGCGAAAGAGACAAACATTAAAAAAACCTCTAAAAACCCCGGGCAACGCCGGGCAACCCCGCTAGTTATATAATATTTTTCGATTGCAGCGCCACTTCTTTTGATCTCTCGGACTGACATTGTATATAGGTACAATTGCATAATAACAACTTTTATTGCACGCCTGCGCGCAATAAATTCTCACATCAATATCGTCTATACGATTAATAACGTAAGCGTGACAGAATCAGTGAGTGTGTGAGTGAGTAAGTGAGTGAGTGAATGAGTGAGTGAGTAACGTGGGCTACTATAATATACTAGAGATAGCCCGTCAAAAATGACGGAAGTTTTAAAATACGGCGACCGTTATTATCAAATGGTGGCTCTCCGTCTTCATTCACAAAAATCATGGCCACTTCATTACTTGTCGGTGCATTGTATCTTCGCTGATCTGACTGTCGATCTCTTCTCAGTGCCATATTGATGATTGGAATTTGCTCTCCTGCTGCTATGGCTTGTTCAGCTTCTTGATTTTCTATATCTCGCATCAATTGATAGCTTTGGGCTAGTCTATGGTGTTCACGGAAGAAGCGATCTATTTTATATAAAACTAGCAGTGCCCGTAGCGGTTTCGCTCGCATGAAATTAGAGAGTTTGAACCGTGCATCCATAGTAGAGATCAATTTTTTAGGTCTCGGCTCGGCCCGTCGACAACTTAGCCCAGCCCGTTTTAAAAACCTAAACTCCTGGCCCGGAACAGCCCGTTTGAATTAGGCCCGGCCCATTCTTACAGGCCTAGAAGTTCTATATACTTGATGAAAAACTTTGGCCCGTCCCACCTTGACTTCAGGTTTGGCCCGGCCCAACTGAAGACCCTAAAATCACTAAAATATCTATATACTTGGTGAAAAACCTCGGCCCGTCCCACTTTGATTTAAGGTTTGGCCTGGCCCGTGTGAAGACTCTAAAACAACGGCTTGGCCCAACCGGTGATAAACTGGACTTAGCTACTTTTAACCGGCACAAAACTTCAAAATACTAATTTTTACATTTGTAGCACTTACAGTTTTTGAGTAGCAGTTATTTTGAAATCAAATAACCCTTATTTCCACCCCACATTTGAGGTCCTGGAAACCAAATTTTTAAAAAATGTTGAAACACTTATATCATTATTGTTTGAGTAAATACTAAATACTAATTTTGACATCTGTAGCATTCGCAGTTTTTGAGTAGCAGTTACTTTAAAAACCAAAGAAACCTTTTTCCACCCCACATTTGAGATCATGAAAACCAAAATTTCATATATCCTTATTTTTAGAGTAGAAACTAAATACTAATTTTTACTTTTGTAGCATTTACAGTTTTTGAGTAGCAGTTACTTTAAACACCAAGTAACCCAATTTTCCACCCCACATTTGAGGTCCTGGAAACCAAATTTTCAAAAAATAGTGAAACACGTATATCATTATTTTTAGAGTAGAAACTAAATACTAATTTTTACTTTTGTAGCATTTACAGTTTTTGAGTATCAGTTACTTTAAAAACCAAGTAATCCTATTGTCCAGCCCAAATTTAAGGTCCTGGAAACCAAATTTATAAAAAAATGGTGAAACACGTATATCTTTATTTTTAGAATAGAAACTAAATACTAATTTTTAAATCTGTGGTATTTACAGTTTTTGAGTAGCAGTTACTTTAAAAAACAAATAACCCTATTTTCCACCCCACATTTGAAGTCCTGGAAATCAAATTTTCAAAAAATGCTAAAACACGTATTTCATTATTTTTGGAGTAGAAACTAAATACTAATTTTTACTCCTGTAGCATTAACAGTTTTTGAGTAGAAGCTACTTTAAAAACCAAATAACCCAATTTTCCAACCCACATTTGAGGTCCGGGAAACCGAATTTTCAAAAAATGGTGAAACACGTATCTTTTTATTTTTCAAAAAGAATCTATATACCAAATTTCAAAATCTCCTCATTTTTGGTTTTCGAGATATACATTGTTTTAGAAAAAAGTTTGTTTTCCAGTTTTTTCCCCTCAGGAGCAAAATTTTCAAAAATCCTTTCTTAGCGGATGTTTACGCTATAAAAGTAATATAAGTTCCAAATTTCACGTTCCTAGGATGAGGCGTTTGAGCTCGGCGTTGATTATCAGTCAGTCATCTGTCAGTCAGGACATGTTCTTTTATATATATAGATATCAGGACGACAATTTTCATTTGCTTCATTTTCTTGACGTACTTCTGTGGCTTGTGTACTATCAAGTACTTAAATTTTCGCAAATTGTGGCGCTTGGCCGGCAGGTGACAGTAAATGGGAGGTTCGATGGTAAATTGTTCCATGAATTTTAAAAACATAAGGTCTTCTGCCAGGTAAATCAAAAATTTTTGCGCCCATGGAAGCGAAAGAAACTGCGCTGTTGTATGATCGAATATGTTGTCGAAAATTTTGTCTATCTGGATTGGCCGTGTCTGACATGAGGCTTTTAAAAAAATGGGGATATTCAAGTGTATTACCGTGAATGTCAATTGGTTTTGGCAACATTACTTTGCCTTTTCGACAACATGAAGTGAATAGTCCATCTGATGGTTGCTCAGCAGCAAAATTTCTTGATCGACATGAAGTACATAAAACATCAAATTCACCACAATCATGTTGATCGAATTGAGTTTTGTTGAAGTTAATTGCTTCGTTACGAACTGCCTCACCCGCACGATCTCCGTGCTAAACGTTGGGAGATCGCATTAGCAGCTCGATGTAGCTGCAATTCATTGGGAGACATTTGTTCAACTCGATGACGTTGTGAGGCAGCATTGGAAGTGTGAAGAGCTTCTAGATGTTGAGGAGTAAGTCGATAGACATAACGTTGTTGTGATGCGGCATGAGAAGCATGAAAAATTTGCAATTCCTCAACAGACATTTGTGCAGTGCGTTGTTGATGAGCTTATGCATCTAAAACTCGAATTTTTGCTTTTGATTGTGGAGTTTGTCTTGCGCGATATCTCTGTTGCCTTTCTTTAGCTAGACGCCGTTTTCTCGACACAGGATCTTCGTCGTCATTCATATTAAGAGACATTTTGTTTAAAAACATATACTTTATTTTTCAATTATTAAAATCTAAACTTAATTAATAGGAAAAACAAAACTAATTAATATATATATATATAAATTTTATCATTGATATATATATATATATATATATATATATATATATATATATATATATATATTACTTTATTTGTCAATTATTAAAATTCATATATATAATTTGATATATATATATATATCAATGATAAAATTTTTTTATTTAATAACTACTATACGACTAATTACGTAAGCGTGACAGAATCCGTAAGTGAGTGAGTGACGAAGGCTACTATATTATAGATATATTGTTTTTGTTTTTTCACTGATTATTTTTTTACATTTAATAATTTCGTCATTTAGGTGTTGAGTCTTGAAATTCTCGACTCAGCTCTTTTTCCTGGAGTTCCAGTTTCTTGAGTTTCCTACTGGCAAAATAATAGGCAAGTAAGAACATTTAATTGCAGGAGTATGAAAAACAAATTAGACGATTTAACGATACTACTTCGCCAAAGTCGAGCTCGAATTTTGGCGGTCACAGAAACTTGGTTGGATGAAAATTCGTCTAAAGGCATAGAAATACCGGGTTTCCACTTCGTGTTCCAAAATCGAGACATGAAAAGAGGTGGTGGAGTTGGATTTTTTATTGATGAGCGGATCAAGTATTGAACAGTTCATGCTTCACTCTGGAACACCAGTGTTACTTCATTCGAGCATCTTCTAATCTCAATGGATTGTCAAAAAACTGGAAATTTCTTAGTGGGTGTTATTTATCGTCCCCCGGACACAAATTTACACAGTTTCAACATAGAATTCAGCAATTTGTTAAATTGTCTCGTCAAAAGAAATATGAATATTCTTTTAATGGGCGACTTCAATATTGATTTTCCCAGTAGAGAACAAAGCTCGTCTATGGCTGATTTTTTCAATTTACTGGCTTCTTACAGCCTTCTTCCGGCATTTACGGCGCCTACCAGGATAACTTCTAAAACTGCCACTGCAATTGATAACATGTTTACAAACTACCCCTTACAACATTCTATTGCTAGGATTGTTATTGATGATATCTCTGATCATCTTCCGATTTTTTTGTCAACTGATCTCGCACCTCGCACCAATACTGAAAGAGATCAGATTTCATTTAGAAGGCTGACCAGCCTGAGACAGAAAGAGATGTTTGAACAGATGTTGGGTGAGATGGACTGGTCTGGGGTGATTGGGATGGCCGATGGTGGTGATGCGTCCTCTGCTTACTCATTATTCATTAATAAGTATCTCGAAATATATAACAAGTGTTTTCCACTGGTTAAATACACTCGTGGTCCTGCTAGATTTGATAAGGATTGGATGACGCCAAATCTCATGAAGTGCTGCAAAAAGAAAAATGCCTTATATAAAAAATACCTCAAGAGCCCGACAGTGGCCAATAAAGAGAAATTCACTGTGTACCGTAATCGCTTCAAATCAATGAAAATTGCGACAATCAAAGAATTCTATTCAAAAAAATTCAATTTATGCCAAAACAATGCTAAAGAAACATGGAAAATCATTGGGAGCCTAATGGGCAAGCGATCTTCTGTGGAGCAGTGTAGGACTTTTGATGCGGGTGACGGGAGTTATTTGACCTCTCCTACAGAAATTGTTGACTCGTTTAATAACCATTTCTCCAGCATTGGCACAGATCTCGCAAAAAAAATATTAATTCCTAATGAAACATTTGATGAATATCTTAGTAATCCCGTGGTCCATTCTTTCGATGCTATACCTACAACACCGGACGAGATCATTGAAATATCGACACGATTAAAAATCTCACACAGCAGTGGAATCGACGGAATTGACCCGTGTATTGCAAGATGCTCTGTTCCACGGATAGCCCATATTCTTTCCTGCATAATAAACTGCTCTTTTTCTTCAGGGGTGTTTCCTGATCAGTTAAAGTCGGCAAAAGTAATTCCCCTTCACAAATCTGGCAAAAAAGATACCATTTCCAATTATCGGCCAATATCTATTTTATGTTTCTTCTCAAAGTTTTTTGAAAAAGCTATGCACTCCAGGCTCTATGGATTTCTTGCCAGATTTTCCATCATTACCAGGAGTCAGTTCGGCTTAAGAAAAAATCACTCTACCTACATGCCGCTCGTTCTGTTGCACTCGAGGATTGCGGAGGCTATGGATCGAGGAGACTACATCATCGGCGTGTTTCTGGATCTGGCCAAGGCTTTTGATACAGTGAATCACAAAGTCTTGCTAAAAAAACTTGAACACTATGGGGTCCGAGGGATTCCATTAATGTGGTTTGAAGATTATTTGAGCGGTAGAACTCAACAGGTACACTACAACGAAGTTACTTCATCAACGCGGCGGGTAACTTGTGGCGTGCCTCAGGGGTCGGTGCTAGGCCCTCTCTTATTTCTTGTCTACATTAATGATTTGTGCACTGTTTCGCATCGTCTCGAATTTGTCTTGTTCGCCGATGATACCAACCTTTTTGCTTCTGGTGAAAACCTAAAAGATTTATATGATGTTACTAATCATGAACTACTTTCCGTTTATAAATGGTTTTGTGCGAATAAACTTTCTTTAAATATAAGTAAAACCAACTATATTCTATTCCACAATAGAAATAAATTAATTTGTTCTGATTATCAACTTCTTATTGACGATAAACCTATTGCGCGAGTTTCCTCGTGTAAATTTCTTGGAATGTTGCTTGATGAGCACCTCTCACTGATTGACCATATTAGTTACGTCACCTCTAAAGTTGCAAAAAATTGTGGAATTCTATCTCGCGTGAGTCGATTTGTGGATAAAAATATTTCTATGATGTTGTATTACGCTCTCGTTTACCCTTACTTGTCCTATTGTAATATTGTTTGGGCTTCAAATTATCCTACACGTCTAAAGTCTCTCCACATCTTACAGAAAAGAATCATCCGAATATTATTTAACTTGCCCGTTACATCATCTTGTAAAATGAAAATGATCGAGAACAACCTACTGAATGTATATCAAATTAATTTTTTTCTTGTTAGTATTTTCATGTACAAATATGACAACCATATGTTACCGTCGTCATTTGATAACCTTTTCACAAAATCGTCTCATGTACATTTTCATGATGTGTGTTCATTGCATTGCTTTCGGTCCGATTTTGCTCGAACAACTCTCAAAACATTCTCTATAAAGTGTTATGGTCTGCGGTTGTATTCAAGTATTCCAATAACAATATCCTCATTGAAAAGCATTTCGCTATTTAAAAAATCGTTGAAATCTTACATATTACAGCTAGATTCATAATTTCAATATCTATATACTTATGTTAACTTCGATACAGATATGTTAACTTATATATACTTATGTTTACTCCTATACACTTATGTTAACTTTTATTTCTCTGTCTCGGTTCGTATCTGAATTTTCGTTTATAGGTCGTCCAGTTAGCGGGAAGTAATTCCCTTTGGATGAACCTTTTGAGCACTTGATTTTTTTCCCTTATTTATAACTTCACTGTTGTACTTAATGGTTTTGTTTCGTGCTCAATAAATGTTCCAAAAAAAAAAAAAAAAAAAAAAAAGTGAATCAAAAAACAAAGTTTTTTAAAAACACACTTTTATATAATCGATTGTGTAAGCCACATTCTGTTACATAAACTACAAGCATATTAGAATAGACAATAAATAGTTCGACGAAAATATCACAAATAATTATTTAATTACATTTTGTCCAACGCTTTGTTAATCAGTTCGGAGGTATGTTGAAATTTTTAAGTCTCTAGCTCATCGGGAAGTTAGTTTAAAATCGATTGCAAAATTTGACGAATGACAGATAGACAGACAGACAAATAGACAGACAGACAGACAGACAGATAGACAGACAGACAGACAGACAGACAGACAGAGAAGTCAAATTAAATTTATTAAAAGTTTAATTACAAAATAATGACAATTTAAAGAAAATCAATCTCGAAGAGCAATCGAGTGTACAATGCCCGGGGTTTTTGAAAGTTTTTCTATCGTTTTTCTCTCTTGCTCCCGTTTCCTTCCCCGCTTGTCACCGAATCACCCCCCTGGCTATGCGTATAAGGGTTGATAACTATAATCTATCTACATAATTTGCTATGTATGTATGTATGTATGTATGTATGTATGTATGTATGTATGTATGTATGTATGTATGTATGTATGTATGTATGTATGTATGTATGTATGTATGTATGTATGTTAGCAATTTCGCATAACGCTATATATATATATATATATATATATATATATATATATATATATATATATATATATATATATATATATATATATATATATATATATATATACTAGCGGAGATACCCGGCGTTGCCCGGGTTTTTTAGAGGTTTTTCTAATGTTTGTCTCTTTCTCTCTCGTTTCTTTTCCCACCTGCTTTCCCACTCCCGTTCGCTTTCCCGTTTTCGGTCGTTTTCCCGCTCCCGGTCGCTTTCCCGCTCCCGGTCGCTTTCCCGCTCACGTTTGCTCTCCCATTCCCGCTCACGCTTGTTTTTCCGTTCCCGCTCGCTGTCCGTTCCGGGTCGCTTTCCCGTTTCTATAATAGACAAACTAACCCACAAACATTCATATATATATATATATATATATATATATAGTCTTAGCAAATCTATTTTACGTTTTATAGGCTAACAGAAGTTATGAAAGAATGGAAAAGAAAAAATGAGCGTGAACGGGAGAGCAACCGTGACCGGGAATGGGAGAGCAAGCATGACCGGGAACGGGAGAGCAAGCGTGAGCGGGAACGGGAAAGCGACCGGGAACGGGAAAGCGACCGGGAACGGGAAAGCGACCGGGAACGGGAAAGCGACCGGGAACGGAAAAGCCACCGGGAACGGGAAAACGACCGGGAACGGGAAAGCGACCGGGAACGGGAAAGCGACCGGGAACGCGGAAAGCGACCGGGAACGCGGAAAGCGACTGGAATCGGGAGAGCAAGCTTGGAAGGAAACGCGAGCAAAAGAGAAAATCGATAACAAAACTTCTGAGCGGGAAAGCGAACGGGAGCTGGAAAACGACCGAGAGCGGAAAAGCGACCGGGAACGCGACGAAAACGGGAAAGTGGAGAAGGAAACGGGAGCGAGAGAGACAAACATTAGAAAAACCTCTAAAAACCCCGGGCAACGCCGGGTAACCCCGCTAGTCTATATATATGTGTATACATAAACACAGACACAGACACACATACATGCACATACACATACATACATACACACATACATACGCACATACATATATATATAGTTCCCGCTCGCTCACCCGCTCCGCTTCGCTCATTTTGTGACGGATTTCAAATTTTTTTATTTTTTGTTTGACTCCCTTTGACTCTCAAGGTTGTGTGAAAATTTCATTACGATCGGATGAATGGTGTAGCAATGCATAAAGGACATTAACATACATAAATACATATATACAAACATTCATTTATATATATATATATATATATATATATATATATATATATATATATATATATATATATATATATATATATATATATATATATATATATATATATATATATATATTATATCTTTTTTTTGACAAAAAAGAACGTCATTTTTGATGGGATACCTCTAGTAATTAAATTTTTTGCTTATTATTAAACAGTTAAAAAAAGAAAATAGGATGCAACCTAAAACAATTTGAAATGTAATAGCGGAAAATTTGTTTGCCTTCTACCAATTTTAACATCATGATTAGCAGTTCATTTATATAATTTCTTAATAGCTGCATACATCAACGTCAACATACATAATTGAAAATGTCTGTATGTTTGTATTATTCGTAATGCCGCTAGGTGGCGCTGAAATCGATAAATTTGCCGGGCGATATGGTAAACAGGTTAAATTTTCAAAAACAACACGATGCAATTAAAGTGTTTAAAAAAAACTCCTTCATTCCACTTTATGTAACAAAAGCTAACTTGCGTGTTCGTTAGAAATTCTTTCGCTAATTTCTATTTTACACCACGCAACTTGACGACAATCCTTCGAACTTTCTTTATTTTAACAACTCGTGAAACAACAATACTCGCTGGAAGAAAATAAAAAAAAACCAAAGAAACTAAATAAAAGTTAATTCTTAACAAAAAGTCTCCCGAACATTCTCCCCTTCGTGATGTATCAACATCACTCAAAGGACGGAAACTAAAATTAATCTCTATTGATCGATAATTAAACTTCACATTGTTATGTTACAGGTTTAGGACGGAATGACAGTACATCAGTAATTCGGTCGCACGTTTAATTCAATTCATGTAAAGCAAACAATTCAATAAAGAAGCCGTTACAATTTAAGCCAGTTCAAATAAGCTGGAACAACCAGAAACCGCAGAAGCTATCTACTCGCGTTTAAAGTCAAACATCATGAAAAACATTTTAATTTGAATGAGAAATTCGAATCTGTTCATCATGTCAAATTAAATTCAGCTGCGCGGATGAGGTGTGATGTGATCACACTTGTTCAATAATCCATATTACAAATGCCATGTCAGTCATAGGTTCAATGTTTCAGTTTCAAGGACAGACAGAGCAACAAAATGTGAAGTTTGAGAATTCAAATGTCAATAACATTTAACTAGCGATGCTCTCCGGTGGATTAAATCTTATCTATCTGGTAGATATTCCTATGTTTCTATTGAATCTTCTAAATCTACTCCTGTAACTTTGACCTACGGTGTCCCTCAAGGGTCTATTCTTGGTCCTTTACTGTTTATTCTCTATACTTCTGAACTTCCTCATATTATATCTTCTTACTCTCTCAATAGCCAAATGTATGCCGATGACTCCTATGTCTATTCTACTTTCTCTAACTCTTCTCTTGAGTCTGTTCTTAACAAAATAGCTGCCTGCCTTCAATCTATTATATCCTGGAGTTCTTCTATGTGTCTTAAACTTAATCCTGACAAGTTTGAACTAATCTATTTCAACAAGTCCTCTAAATCCCTAAATCCTCTTCCTTTGGTTTTGCCACCACCATCTTTTCTTTCCATTTCTCCTTCTCCCTTGATTCGTAGCTTAGGTTTTCTCTTTGACTCTAACTTGTCGCTAACCCCCCAAATTACTTCTGTTACTAAATCCTGCTACTTTCATCTTCGCCGTATTAAGCAGCTTCGTCCACTTCTGGATGATCCTTCGCTGCAACTTCTAGTCTCTTCTCTTGTCCTGTCTCGAATTGACTACTGCAATTCTCTATACTATGGTCTTTCTGACACTACCCTCTATCCTCTCTCTAAAGCCTTCAACTCGGCTGCTCGCTCAGTTTCTCGCACCTCCTACTCCTCTCACATCTCTCCATCTCTTGTTCTTCTCCATTGGCTTCCTCTCAGATATAGGGTGATTTTTAAAATATGTTTAATAATGTACAAAATAAAAAATTGCCTTTCTCCTCTCTACTTAACTAATTTAATACATATCCCTCCTAAGTCTGGTCTTCGTTCTTCTTCTCGTAATCACTCTCGCATCTTCACTATTAAGCATTCTTTTGCTAAACGCTCTTTCTCCTACTCTGGCCCCTATCTCTGGAACTCTCTTCCTTCTTCTCTTACTAACTCTACTTCTCTCACAGTTTTCCGTCGTGGACTTAAAACATATCTGTTTACCAAGTTCACGACCGAGCGCTATTGAACACTGCGGAAATAGCGCTATAGAAATAATTGATTGATTGATTGATTGAAAACCAACGTAATAATCTCATAGAATATTGCTATCATAATATTGAATTGCAAGTGATTGCAACATCTCGATCATCATCAGAATTCATAAACGTCTAGTCATTCAATTAAATTCACGATCACTCTATGAAATCATCAAAAGTAATTACAATCTTTCGGACGTCTTAAAGAAGCCTAATGTTCTTAGTATTTCAAAGTCTAATATTATTCGGACACTCTATTCAAAAAGATCATGTTATTACGCTCAGGCAAAACTATCGAAAACATTTAATCGTCGGCGATTTCCAGCGGAGAGAGATGGCTAATCGCTCGTGTCAGAACAGTTTGACCCACTTGAACTTTCACTACTCGTACATGACCATCTTTGCCAGGCATCACGTCAACATTGATTTTGTAAAACTGCTGGGTTGATTCGATATCTTGTTTTTAAGATTTACAGATTCACGATTTTCATTTTTGCCTCCGATTTCTTTAATTCTCAACTCGATTTTCCTTTCTACGGCCTGGGTAGAATTGACACTCCTCGATTCTCTCAAGATGTTCTTCGGTTTTGCTGCAGCTTCATGTTCTGAAGCTTGGTTTTCAATTCTCAATATTAAAGCAAACTCATCGAGAACAGCTCTATCGTTTTGAAAGCTTGATATTTTTTGTACCGAGTCTCTCGCAGATAACATTCCTTGAATTCTTCTCGAATTATTTAAGCAGCTCAAGTTTCCATTATTTTCACCAGCTTCTGGTTTATTATTGACTTTCAACTCAAAGTCATCTTCCCTGCTTGCTTGATGGAATTCGTTGCTGCAGGTCTGCTTTCGGCACTTGCAAGTTCCAAGAGCTTCCGAAACAGATCTTCTTCCGACGCGCAATGACAACGACACTTCTTTGAAATATCCACCTTCGAGTTCTACAATGACTGTACCTACTCGAAGTTTGGAACCTTCAGAAAGAAAGTTGGCTTGTCGGAAATTTGGTTGATTTATACTAATTCCATCGTTGACTGAGAACCACTGTTGTCGATAACGTTGACGACCTCGTCTTTCTGATCGTTCATCTCGCTGGTGCCTGCATCTTTATCTCGACCATCATTTCTCAAGTTATTTTCCACGTTATCAGAACGTTGTGAATCGTGAGAAAGACAAGTTTCAGCAAGTTTATTATCTGATGATGGTGATGATTCACCATCATCAGCCGTTACAAAGATACTGCTCTTCATGCTATTGGAACCGTTCTCATTTGATTCCGGAAGTATGTTTTTATTACCATGAAATACTTCGTCATCGTCGCCAAAATGCATTTTTGTTGCTTGATCTAAAATTGACATCGTGTCGTTCTTTGTTGTCATTTCTTCTACTTCCCAAAATTTGCGCAGTGCTAAACCGAAATCGGCTTCTTTCTGAATCAAATACGTATATATGCAAAACTAGGAGTGCTCGTAGCGGCTTCGCTCGCATGAAATTAGAGAATTTGAACCCTGTATACATAGTAGAGTACTGCACGGATCAATTTTTTAGGTCTCGGCTCGGCCCGTCGACAAATTGGCCCAGCTCGTTTCAAAAACCGAAGTTCTTGGCCCGGCCCGCTTTTACAGGCCTAGAAGTTCTATATACTTGATGAAAAACTTCGGCCCGTCCCACCTTGACTTCAGGTTTAGCCCGGACCGTCTGAACACCCTAAAATCACTGAAATGTCTATATACTTGGTTAAAAATCTCGGCCCGTCCCACCTTGATTTAAGGTTTGGGCAGGGCGTATGAAGAAAATAACGGCTTGGCCCGTCCGTCCGGTGATAAACTGAACTCATCTACTTTTAACGGGCACAAAACCTCAAATTACTAATTTTCACATCTGTAGCACTTACAGTTTTTGAGTAGCAGTTATTTTAAAATCAAATAACCCTTTTTCCACTTCACATTTGAGGTCCTAGAAACCAAATTTTCAAAAAATGGTGAAACTCGTATATCATTATTTTTAGAGTAGAAACTAAATACTAATTTTACATTTGTAGCATTTACAGTTTTTGAGTAGCAGTTACTTTAAAAAACAAATAACCCTGTTTTCCACCCCACATTTGAAGTCCTGGAAACCAAATTTTCAAAAAATGCTAAAACACGTATTTCATTACTTTTTGGAGTAGAAACTAAATACTAATTTTTACTCCTGTAGCATTTACAGTTTTCGAGTAGCAGTTACATTAAAAACAAAATAACCTTATTTTCCACCCCACATTTGAGGTCCTGGAAACCAAATTTTAAAAAAAAATTTTAAAACACGTATATCTTTATTTTTAGAATAGAAACTAAATACTAATTTTTACTCCTGTAGCATTCACAGTTTTTGTGTAGCAGCTACTTTAAAAACCAAATAACCCAGTTTTCCGGGAAACCGAATTTTCAAAAAGTGGCGAAACACGTATCTTTTTATTTTTCAAGAAGAACCCATATACCAAATTTCAAAATCTCCTCATTTTTGGTTTTCGAGATATACATTGTTTTAGAAAAAAGTTTGTTTTCCAGTTTGTTCCCCTCAGGAGCAAAATTTTCAAATATCCTTTCTTAGTGGATGCTTACGCAATAAAAGTAATATAAGTTCCAAATTTCACGTTCCTAGGATGAGGCGTTTGAGCTCGGCGTTGATTATCAGTCAGTCAGTCAGGACATGTGCTTTTATATATATAGACTAGCAGTGCCCGTAGCGGCTTCGCTGGCATGAAATTAGAGAGTTTGAACAGTGCATGCATAGTAGAGATCAATTTTTTAGGTCTCGGCTCGGCCCGTCGACAACTTAGCCCAGCTCGTTTTAAAAACCTAAACTCCTGGCCCGGAACAGCCCGTTTGAATTAGGCCCGGCCCATTCTTACAGGCCTAGAAGTTCTATATACTTGATGAAAAACTTCGGCCCGTCCCACCTTGACTTCAGGTTTGGCCCGGCCCAACTGAAGACCCTAAAATCAGTAAAATATCTATATACTTGGTGAAAAACCTCGGCCCGTCCCACTTTGATTTAAGGTTTGGCCTGGCCCGTGTGAAGACTCTAAAACAACGGCTTGGCCCAACCGGTGATAAACTGGACTTAGCTACTTTTAACCGGCACAAAACTTCAAAATACTAATTTTTACATTTGTAGCACTTACAGTTTTTGAGTAGCAGTTATTTTGAAATCAAATAACCCTTATTTCCACCCCACATTTGAGGTCCTGGAAACCAAATTTTTAAAAAATGTTGAAACACTTATATCATTATTTTTTGAGTAAATACTAAATACTAATTTTGACATCTGTAGCATTCACAGTTTTTGAGTAGCAGTTACTTTAAAAACCAAAGAAACCTTTTTCCACCCCACATTTGAGATCATGAAAACCAAAATTTCATATATCCTTATTTTTAGAGTAGAAACTAAATACTAATTTTTACTTTTGTAGCATTTACAGTTTTTGAGTAGCAGTTACTTTAAACACCAAGTAACCCAATTTTCCACCCCACATTTGAGGTCCTGAAAACCAAATTTTCAAAAAATAGTGAAACACATATATCATTATTTTTAGAGTAGAAACTAAATACTAATTTTTACTTTTGTAGCATTTACAGTTTTTGAGTATCAGTTACTTTAAAAACCAAGTAATCCTATTGTCCAGCCCAAATTTAAGGTCCTGGAAACCAAATTTATAAAAAAAATGGTGAAACACGTATATCTTTATTTTTAAAATAGAAACTAAATACTAATTTTTAAATCTGTGGTATTTACAGTTTTTGAGTAGCAGTTACTTTAAAAAACAAATAACCCTATTTTCCACCCCACATTTGAAGTCCTGGAAATCAAATTTTCAAAAAATGCTAAAACACGTATTTTATTATTTTTGGAGTAGAAACTAAATACTAATTTTTACTCCTGTAGCATTAACAGTTTTTGAGTAGAAGCTACTTTAAAAACCAAATAACCCAATTTTCCAACCCACATTTGAGGTCCGGGAAACCGAATTTTCAAAAAATGGTGAAACACGTATCTTTTTATTTTTCAAAAAGAATCTATATACCAAATTTCAAAATCTCCTCATTTTTGGTTTTCGAGATATACATTGTTTTAGAAAAAAGTTTGTTTTCCAGTTTTTTCCCCTCAGGAGCAAAATTTTCAAAAATCCTTTCTTAGCGGATGTTTACGCTATAAAAGTAATATAAGTTCCAAATTTCACGTTCCTAGGATGAGGCGTTTGAGCTCGGCGTTGATTATCAGTCAGTCATCTGTCAGTCAGTCAGTCAGGACATGTTCTTTTATATATATAGATTAGTCTGGAATTGGTTTTGATTTGGCGACGACGCTCCAACACAAGTTCATCCAAGCGGAGTCAATCTTGCAATAGGTGCACCTTGTTTGCCACGCACTTCCTGTCGAGAAAAATGTAAATCTGCATAATCTAATCCTATGAGCATATCGATTTTTGCCCGCGGTTCAATGTATGGAAACTGGATGTTACGTAGATGCGGCCATTTCATCTGAAACTTCTTCCAATCTACCGCTTTCATATCACCAGTGACTTTATTTGTTGTGAAGGCATTTATTTTCATCTTAATTACACGATTCAAACTTTGAAGTTCCACCTCCAATGCTTGTGTCTGGAAACCAGCTCGATGACCATTTAGCATACTCACAGTAACATGACGTGAACTGCCGAGGAGACCAAGTTCTGCAACAATGTCGGAGTTTATGTAGGTTTTGGTCGACCCGTCGTCAAGTAAAGCGTTGATCTTTATTGACTTGAACCCATTTCTTAGAATAACTGGCACGGTTCGTAATGCAATCACGTTGTTATTTCCTGGTTCAGTCGCTGTCATTGTTACGTTTTCTTGTTTGTTATCGTTGGCTTCTCCTCTTCGTACGTTAGCAAGAGGTCGAACAGAAGTAAGTTGACGATTCTCATATCTACCGTGAAGAAGTCGATGATGAGAGTGTTCATACAACCCTCTAGACCGCACAACCTACTGCGTTTCCATGTTGAGCCTCTATGCGATGAACCCAAACACCGAAAACAGAGATGTTTTTCTATGGCAAGCTTCCATCTGCTGTCGACAGTTTTTTGGCTGAACACTTCGCATTTCCAGATTGGATGGTATCCACCGCAGCATTCACAAGTCTTCGTTGTTACATCATCATTTTGTCCAAAATACGAAAATGATTGTAGATTCGGATTACGACGTTGAGAACTGACTTCAATTTTTGATAGTCCATGAACCACTTTGGATGCAATTGTTCGAAATTCTGCTTCTTGCAGTACGAAATGACGCAGATTTTTTACATTTTCGACTCTTTGATGTTCAAAGAGCCAACGCTGAAAAGACGCATTCATGGCTTCGTCCATTTTTTTAATAATCTTGTGGTACATTGAACCACAACCCAGTTCATCATATCGACCAGATTCACGTAAGTTGATTACAGTCAAATCGAGAAGATCGGCAAATCTATCTAGATCGACGGCACTACCAGCTCTAAGCGGACAAAAGTTATCTATGGCTTCAAGTTGCAAAGCAACTTGTCGACGAATGCCACCAAACTTTCTTTCTAAACGTTGCTTTGCTGCCTCGTAACTTTCCGCTGAATGTCCTAGGTTTTCAACAACTTTCAAGGCGTCACCGCTAATCATGCTGCAAACACCCTGGAAATTTCAACACTATGGTTGCACCGGAATTTTCTAAAAGGTTTTTATACATCGTTGGAAAGGTATTTTAATAAGGATGAAGAAAATTGAGGTTGCAACTTTCCAGAGTTGGTGCGGGCTGAGAAAATGAACTTTGTTTGGTTTTATGCTACATTCTCCGATTTACAACATTTCACAAAAACTGTGTACCATCAGTTATATTTTCAAAACTTAAATTGTGAAATACAATATAAAATAAAATAATGGATAAATTTAAAACATCTATCATTGTTGTCATACAGTTTTTATTTCAATAAATTCAATCATCTGCATCATCATCATCGCTATCATCATCCATGCAAACATTACATGGATTTAAACATAGTTCTTCATCTGTTTGTGTACTGTAACAGCTTGGGTTCAGGTCTTGTTGGCGACTTTTTGTAATGAATAACCTTTGTCAGATCAATTTCGAGTGAAGAACTATTCAATGTATTTTCAGGAAGTCGCTTGATGCTGAATTCTATTACTTCAGATGATGTATGTCCTTCTTGTATAAGAATTGAAGTCATGGCATGAGTAGTTCGTTTACCGTCAACAGTTTTTTTCCTTGTGATCCCAATTGTCTGCAGCACATACTACAAATCCACCATTTTCAACTTTTGATTTAAACTCTGGAGGTAAATAAATTTGCAGTTTTGATTGAGTTGTCACCTGAGCAATATGACTTGATGCGGAGGTTAGGAAGCGTCGAAGTTCACTGTACGAAACAGAATATCCAAGGTGATATACAAGTTCATTCAGCTTCCTTGATCCAAAATCATGATATAATTCAATCGCTAGACCGAGATGTTTTGGTGAAAATGTTCCAGTTGATAAAGTGATTATGTCGCAAGCTATGTTTAAACATTTTTTCAACTCATCCGAATTGTTTTGAATAACTGCTCCATCGAAAGAACTTTTGTTTGTTAACCGAACTAAAAATGTCAATAACTTGGGATTTACAAACTTTTTAATTCCATCAACTGACATCTCTCCAGAAGAAAAATAAAAATCTTTATGATTCTCAATTTTTCCTATTTCTCTTCTTAGAATTCTAACTGCCTGGTGAAGAACAGCATCATCAGGAAGAACTTTCAAAGAATTCTTTTCAAACTCATCATATTCAAACTCGTCAGAACTTTCTTCATGGACAGCATTAACAAGATCCCTGGCTAGTCGAAGAGCCTCGCCAACAGAAATGCTGCTCGAACAAACAAGATCTGAAAAACCAAGCTGACTGATAAAACAAATTGCTGGATTCACTTGACTTAACCTTGATTTTAATTTATTTGATGTATAACTTTCTCCATTTATACCATTGGAACCAAGAATTGAAATGAATTCCTCTCGGAGTGTGGATAACAAGAAAACTTTTCCATTTTTAATATCTGGTTCAAATTTCTGAATGAGTTGTTGAATTGCAAAATAGTATGGATCCTTTTCCAAACCTGCATTTTGTAGAGCTGCTATGCTAGATCGATTAATGTAACGAGAGTAGCAATTTTTATGATAACGAGCTTCGATTGCTACCAAATCTCCATTCGGAACACCGTTCAATTTCACAAGCATTTCTTGATCCATTCGCTCCTCGGCTGCTTTTTTCATTTTACCAAACATGTTATTTTCATCTCTGTCGGTAATCGCACACTGTACCATACACCATTCACTTCTTTTTTTTAAGTGGCATGCCCTTCCACAAATAAAGCAATATGATTCAAAGTCAAAACTAGACTTTATAATTTTAGACCGAGTCGTGCGTGTCGCATTTAGACTGGAGGTATCGGCACATATTGACGTTGAAACTGATGCCTGATTCTCTTTTTTTTCAACAGTAGATTTATATGAAAACTACTTGTATATGTAGCACGGCACGATTTGTGGTACGAAAGTGTTTCATCGCCACACCATAAAGACGGAAGTTTTCACAAATTCGCTTTCCTACATCATCACCTCGCTGTTTGCATGCACTGATTAAATTATCCAAATTATCCCGTTTCGATTTCGTTGCAGGCCTTTTGATCGAAAATACTTCGGAACAAAATATGCAAGTATCTGCATTGAAATAATCGTCTCTTTTCCTACGTCGCTGAAGTTAGCAACGGTAGCCAACTTTGCCTGCATTATACATAGAAAATTCAAAGTTGTTGCATTTTAATATTTTTAATATATTTGAATAGATAATTAAAAAACAAAACGATCTGTACTAGTTTCAAATAAATGCAACAATTATTAACGAAGTTATATGATAAAAACATTAAACATACCAATTAAATCGTTCGTAATATCTCTGTTTACGTTTTACTCGCTTGGCGAATAAACACAGTGGCATGATAAATTCCAAATTGCTGTATATTTTTAGATGGAAAATTCAAATTTGTGACATCTCAATAAAATTAGCATATTAAGATAGATAATTCAAAACCAAATCAACATGTAAAAGTTTAATCCAAATGCAACAAGAATTAACAGAGTAAATCAATAAAAACTGATGGAGAATTCGGTTGCTAACTTTTCACGCATTTAACATGGAAAATTCAAAGTTGTTGCATCTCATTAAAATTAGCATATTTAGATAGATAATTCAAAAACAAAACAATATGTGAAAGTTTCATTAAAATGCAACAAGAATTAACAGAGTAAATCAATAAAAACTGATGGAGAATTCGGTTGCTAACTTTTCACGCATTTAACATGGAAAATTCAAAGTTGTTGCATCTCAATAAAATTAGCATATTTAGATAGATAATTCAAAAACAAAGCAATATGTGAAAGTCTCATTAAAATGCAACAAGAATTAACAGAGTAAATCAATAAAAACTGATTGAGAAATCGGTTGCTAACTTTGGAAAATTCAAAGTTGTTGCATCTCAATAAAGTTAGCATATTTAGATAGATAATTCAAAAACAAAGCAATATGTGAAAGTTTCATCGAAATGCAACAAGAATTAACAGAGTAAATCAATAAAAACTGATGGAGAATTCGGTTGCTAACTTTTCACGCATTTAACATGGAAAATTCAAAGTTGTTGCATTTCAATAAAGTTAGCATATTTAGATAGATAATTCAAAAACAAAACAATATGTGAAAGTTTCATTAAAATTCAACAAGAATTAACAGAGTAAATCAATAAAAACTGATGGAGAATTCGGTTGCTAACTTTTCACGCATTTAACATGGAAAATTCAAAGTTGTTGCATCTCAATAAAATTAGCATATTTAGATAGATAATTCAAAAACAAAACAATATGTGAAAGTTTCATTAAAATGCAACAAGAATTAACAGAGTAAATCAATAAAAACTGATTGAGAATTCGGTTGCTAACTTTTCAAGCATTTAACATGGAAAATTCAAAGTTGTTGCATTTCAATAAAATTAGCATATTTAGATAGATAATTCAAAAACAAAACAATATGTGAAAGTTTCATTAAAATGCAACAAGAATTAACCGAGTAAATCAATAAAAACTGATTGAGAATTCGGTTGCTAACTTTTCAAGCATTTAACATGGAAAATTCAAAGTTGTTGCATCATAATAAAGTTAGCATATTTAGATAGATAATTCAAAAACAAAGCAATATGTGAAAGTTTCATCGAAATGCAACAAGAATTAACAGAGTAAATCAATAAAACGCTAAGTTCGAGAGCATCACCTTTACGTGTGAGCTGTGCTCAGCGTTCATTAATAAATCCTGATGTAAGTTACTTTGTTGCTAAACTCAATGTGGTCATATTTAATAGGAAAATGTACTCACATTACTTCTTTTAGCATCTGAATGACTTCTTAACTTTTTTTTCTACAGAAATGCCTCAACAGAAGTTATGTAAGTTCGTTTTAACCGAGCAATATTTTAGCTAATAAATTTAAAATTAATTTTTATATACCCTATTAGGACGATTTCCAAGTAATGCAATGACGTTTTCCATGTTGCAAGATGAGCTTTCTGTTTAATATTGTTTTTTTCTGTTGATATAGAGATTTATTAATTAAAGTTATTCAACACAAACTAATAAAATAACTCTGCATTAATGCCACTACATAACATTAATCATTAAATAATAAAAAGTTTCTTTCTCAGGCTGTGATGAAAAGAAGATCCCCGAGGAATTTCTAATTAGTTGGCCAGGAAGAGATTAATGCATGGACGTCTATATAATAGCAACTGGACAATGAGCCAAATCATTTTGAGCTGTTGTGTTGTACCCAGTTGGTCCCATATCTATTTAGCTGTTCGTATTCGAGTTGTTCGGTCTGCGTTTGGATTTATAGTTATAAAGCCTGTACTGGTTACTTTTAACATTGAAAATGTTTATAACATTGAAATATAATAATATTTATTGTTGAAATTACGCTTTAGTTTAGTGACTGCGCTCAACACTTGTTTATTTAAATATAGCTATTTTTAGCTTTACGCTATCGTAAGTTTGACTTGATTGACGTTTGGAAACAGTTGGGATTGCTACTATTTTGAACAATTGGATTTATTTCTGTATTATAAAAGTTTTTATTGCTAAAAATGCCACACAAGGGCCACTCGTTGCAAAACCAACTACAAAAGTGTTCCGGGACTATCGGCGGGCGAAAATAAACCAACAATTCATAGCGTTCCTATAAATGACAATATACTTCTACAGAAATATAATTAAAGCAAATCCTCGAAAAGACTGGAAACCAACTGCCAGTTCAAAAATTTGCTCAATTTTTTCAATGAAGTAGACTTTGAATCCAGCTGTGTCGATACAAATCAGCATCAAAGAAGGAAAAAACTAAAATTAGAGTCCGGACAGCTTTTTCAACGTCGACTGAAAAAAGGTGCAGTACCTAGTATTTTTCCTGGTGGTCCAAAATACTGCTCAACTTGTAGAGTACCGTCAAGATCTACTGTTTGTGCTACAGTTTCAATTCGCTACGAGTACGAAATAAAAAGAAATGTTGAGATGGAGAAGAATTTTTTCAAAAGTGATTGTTTAGCAAATCAAACACCTAACGTTTTGGCAGAACGGTAGAAGAATGAAATGACTTTGCCAACAAACTTTACTATTACCACAATTGATGGCATTTTGTTAATTTATTGTTTTAAAGTAGAAGCTGGTAAAGTTAAAGTGGCTGTTTGCATCTCGGTGGCAGAAAATCTGTCAACGGTTGTCAGTGTGGTTAATGTAAATGTTCCAGCCAACACATTCAAAGATTTGTTAACAAACGGATTAGTTACGACAACGTCTCAGCTTATTAATTTGGCAGCTCGAATGAAGACTTGGTCAGAAAATTTAAAAACCTGTCCGTCATTCACAAAAATGGCTGTTAGCATTTTAAAAGAAAGAATAAACATCTTAACAGAATGCAGTCCAGAAAGTGAAAAACAACGCAAACTTGAATTTGTTTCAGAACAAGCCAAACTGCTTACAAAAAGCAAGTTTCATTGTCATTACTCACCAGGGCTCACAATCATGTCATATATACGATTCATGCAGAAAGTCCAGCAGCTTATAACACTTTAAGATAATCGAGTTAGGTAACTATTCCATTGACCAGCATTTTGAAAAAGATCATCAAATGTCTTGATGAAATGTATGGGCTCGATAATTTGGTGCTTGCTATTTAATTTCTGTAAAACAGATCCTTGATAGCAGCAGCAGGAAGATTTGACACGACCATCAGAGTACGCTTTCATTTTATGCGTACATTGCTGGAAAGTTTTTAAAGAAATCAAGGCATCACCAGAACTGGCAAAATTATTTCTGTCGTCATTGTCATCGAGTCACAGAGTACTTTTCTGCAAAATAATTGATTGCACACCTTTGAATCTCAACTCAGAACTGAAAACATACAATTTTTACTGTTTTAATTATCACAATGTTAAAATATTGAAAATTTTCTAATAACTTTGACTTTACTACTAATAAATAACTATAATTGTTATAATTTAAAATTCTTAAGTTTACTTTTTCTTTATTTTTTTATGATTTTTACTTTTTATGGATTTTGATTAAGTAAAATATATTTGTTTTATCTCAAAACAGCGTTGTGTTTTTCACTCCACATGATTTAGCTATAAATCAAACTTATAATGCGTATATGAAGCATTGCGCAGTCATGGGACCAACTGGTTACAAGGCTATTATTGGCTAACTGTCCAGATACTATTATATAGACGTCCATGATTAATGCGTCCATTAATTTGTTCACGTAGCTCCATAACTACATGGGTGGTCTGCAGTGCAACTCTTATTAAATAGTTTTTGTTAAATTATCTTTCTGATTTTTGTTTAATTTAGCAAAACGTTTTTTTACAGATTTAGTTCTTCAATTATGGTTGTGATTATGAGAATGATGAACATGTTTGTGATGATTATGAGAATGATGAACATGTTTGTGATGATTATGAGAATGATGAACATGTTTGTGATGATTATGAGAATGATGAACATGTTTGTGATGATTATGAGAATGATGAACCATGTTTGTGATGATAAGGAAGATATTTGTTATGATGATGACGACGATGATGATGATGATTATGGTGATGATGTTTGTTAATATGGTGATGATAAGGATGATGTAGATACTGATGTTTGTGATTGTATCATGATGGTGGTAGTGATGATGAAGATATTTGTAATGACGACGACGACGATGATGATAATTATTATTATGGTTATGGTGATGATGATGTCGGTGAATATGATGATGATGACGATGATGATGATGATGATGATGATGATGATGATGGTGGTGGTGGTGGTGGTGTTGATGATGATGATGATATTTTTTCTATGTTAACTGCTTGAAGAGTTAACCGATTTCATCGAACAATTTTTACTAATTTATTCTGGTAATTTTTGTTGCATTTTGATGAAACTTTTACTTATTGATTTGTGATGATGTGATTATGAGAATGATGAACATGTTTGTGATGATCATGAGAATGATGAAGATGTTTGTGATGATTATGAAGATATTTGTAATGATTATGAAGATATTTGTGATGATTATGAAGATATTTGTGATGATTATGAAGATATTTGTGATGATTATGAAGATATTTGTGATGATTATGAAGATATTTGTGATGATTATGAAGATATTTGTGATGATTATGAAGATATTTGTGATGATTATGAAGATATTTGTTATGATGATGATGATGATGATTCTGGTGATGATGATGATGGATGGTGGTGGTGGTGTTGATGATTATGGTGATGATATTTTTTTCTATGTAAACTGCTTGAAAAGTTAGCAACTGATTTCATCGAACAGTTTTTACTGATTTACTCTGTTAATTCTTGTTGCATTTCGATGAAACTTTCACATATTGATTTGTTTTTGAATTATCTATCTAAATATGCTAATTTTATGGAGACGATACAACTTTTAATTTTCCATGCTAAATGCGTGAAGAGAGAAAGTGAGAGAGGGAAAGAAAGAGAGAGAAAGAAAGAAAAGAAAAAAAAATTGAACTGAAGAACTGAAGAACAGAGGATGTGAAATGACGAAGCCATAGCAATAAAATTCCAATTAAACAACTTTGAATAGGCCATGTAAAATGCATGCATAATGAGCTAACAATTTTATTGAGATGCAACAACTTTGAATTTTCCATGTTAAATGTGTGAAAAGTTAGCAACCGAATTCTCCATCAGTTTTTATTGATTTACTCTGTTAATTTTTGTTGCATTTTGATGAAACTTTCACATATTGCTTTGTTTTTGAATTATCTATCTAAATATGCTAACTTTATTGAGATGCAACAACTTTGAAGTTGAATAAGTTTTATTTAAATGCGTGAAAAGTTAGCAACCGATTTCTCAATCAGGTTTTATTGATTTACTCTGTTAATTCTTGTTGCATTTTAATGAGACTTTCACATATTGCTTTGTTTTTGAATTATCTATCTAAATATGCTAATTTTATTGAGATGCAACAACTTTGAATTTTCCATGTTAAATGCGTGAAAAGTTAGCAACCGAATTCTCCATCAGTTTTTATTGATTTACTCTGTTAATTCTTGTTGCATTTGGATTAAACTTTTACATGTTGATTTGGTTTTGAATTATCTATCTTAATATGCTAATTTTATTGAGATGTCACAAATTTGAATTTTCCATCTAAAAATATACAGCAATTTGGAATTTATCATGCCACTGTGTTTATTCGCCAAGCGAGTAAAACGTAAACAGAGATATTACGAACGATTTAATTGGTATGTTTAATGTTTTTATCATATAACTTCGTTAATAATTGTTGCATTTATTTGAAACTAGTACAGATCGTTTTGTTTTTTACCAATGCTTTTATTAACTCGTCGGCTCTGTTTCTCTGTCTGTTTCTCTGTTTCAAATCTTGCAATCAATTTTTGAGTCACTTCCTGTTGATAGATTTTTTTCAAATTTTGCATACATGCTCAAGATAGAAGACAATGCAATATTCAATTATTAGTTTTACAATAAGTCAATTAATTTAGTTAATTTTATTGAGGATTTTATCGAGGGGTTTCTTGAGGGTTTTCTTGAGGGTTTTCTTGAGGGTTTTCTTGACCACAAAACGCTAACCGACTGGCAGACTATTTTACCAAGTTAACACGAACCACACTCACTGACCGCGATTCTCAAGCGTGTATGAAATTTTCATGAAAATAGTTGAGATATTTAAATTCGATGCTTTTTGATGATATTTTTATTATTATTACCAATGCTTTTATTAACTCGTCGTCTCTGTTTCTCTGTCTGTCTGTTTGTTTCTCTGTCTGTTTCAAATCTTGCAATCAATTTTTGAGTCACTTCCTGATGATAGATTTTTTCAAATTTTGCATACATGCTTAAAATAGAAGACAATGCAATATTCAATTATTAGTTTTACAATAAGTCAATTAATTTAGATAATTTTAATTAATTTCGATATTTCGATATAATTAAGATATTTCGACTTTAACATAAAATAAAAGAGTAATATAAGAAAAAATTGATTGCAAAATTTGTGTTTTAATTACATATAAGAGCATTGGTTTTAAAAATTCGTTTTTAATTTACTTGTTAATTATCTATTCAAATATATTAAAAATATTAAAATGCAACAACTTTGAATTTTCTATGTATAATGCAGGCAAAGTTGGCTACCGTTGCTAACTTCAGCGACGTTCTTTTCCTTTGCTGTTTCATACTGAAAAGTTCAGCCATTTTGTCTGAAAAATTGATCAAAAGTATTCAAAAGTATCCCACATGTATTTAAATATTAGTCTATCTCTACTACCACAGATAATAAAACACGATTAAAAATAAAAACATTGATTAATAATTCTAATAAATAATTGTAAACATAAATATTAAAATTACGGTAAAGGTTGGTCGTTGCTATTGCCCCGGCGGTTTTGCCGTGGAAATAATCGGTAAAATTGCTACTGAGCCGGCGGCATATTACTAAATGGTAGTATGCGACAATAGAGAGAGGTCGACTAGTAGCCTAAGAGGGGCGTGGTTCAAGACTAGAGGCTCTGCTATTAATAGCTTACATTTCGGCGCGCGCATCTTACAACTAGGACTCATGGACAGTCATGGATTCCGACCACTGATCTCTATAATATAACTGGATTGCGCTTAGCCCATTATTTCAATAGAAATGTTGTCGCCAGTTTGCCGCCATGTTACCAATCCAGCCGTCGTGTTTACGTCGGTCGTCGCATGATATACGAACAATTAGGGGGTTTTAATTAAATTAAACTATTTTACTTGAAAATAAAATTTTTTATTTAGTTATTCGGTATTTTTAACATTTTTTTACTACGGTCATTATGATAGTTATTCGGTAACACATGCAAAAGATTTGGCAGTCACACAGATGAAACGCGCTGCAGATCACCGCAAGAAAATCGCTCCGCTATGAAATGACTGTTTTGCTCCCTTATATTGTCTATTAAAGCAATTACAAGCAGCGCAATTCGGCATTTTTAAACTTCTAAAAAGATTCAGTCAATAGCATCAGATAGTTGGCTTTCCAAAATGGCGACCAGCGGCGACTCCCAGACAGGTCTAAGCGCAATCCAGTTATATTATAGAGATCAGTGATTCCGACTCGTTTTTAGAAGAAAGTTTACCGAAAAGCTGTGTAGATATAAATACTTTATATTTCTATTAATTAATTTGATTTGTTGCTAACATCTTTCTTTATAATTTATTTTAATGTGAGCATGTAATTATTATTTTTATAGGTTTTTTTCTGCTAAAATTTTATAGTTTTTTCAATGTGCAATATGTTTTTTATTTCACTCTGCAATGTTTTTATTAACAGTAAAACATGCTACATGTACATATTTTTGTGTGTATATTAAATAGATAGAATCATTTGTTCTGAATTATTGACACTTTTTTGACTGTGCAATATGTTTTTTGACTGTTCAATATGTTTGTTTCACTGTGCAATATGTTTTTTTTCTTTCTGCAATGTGTTTTGCTGTGCGATATGTTTTTATTAACAGTAAAACATGCTACATTTACATATTTTTGTGTGTATATTAATTAGATAGAATCATTTGTCCTGATTAATTGACACTTTTTCATATCAATATCAACACGTGTGTTTCATGTAATTGTGTATATCTCTATTGATAGAATTTATTTCATTTATTGCTGAAATGTTATACTCTTAGTTATTATTAAAGTCTTGTTATTGACATTATTTAAATTTTGTTTCAATTTAATAGACTAATAGACCTCAACTCTGCCTTGCAGTAATGTGCTTTAAGTGTTTAAGACAAAAGTTGTTCACAGTTCGTTCCATTATTTTTTCAATAGAAGCTGCTGGTTGACAAAAGTTTGCTCAGTAGTTATGGGAATGTTTGAATTTTCTCATAGATTCTCCAGCAGTTTACAGAGTATAAATGTGCAGTAGCTTAGCTTAGACAAACCTTCACGATTTATGAAAGCTAAAGCAGAGTAGTTGAACTTTTCATCAATCTGGAGCAGAGCTGAGCTCCACTGACATAGTAAGTTATATTTTTATCACCAGCGAATGAATGTTTTATGTGAGTCAGAGGCTCTGTGATGTCAGACTACGACGACTACGTACTAATTAATGTAATGTCATTGATTTACATTAATGATTAACGGTTAATAATGATTTAATCATATCAGTTCAGTTATTTGAATAATCCAATGTTAAGTAGGGTTATAAAATCTCCAGACACTGCAAGCCAGTGTAGTGTAAGCGTACGCAACGACTCGTATCGGTCGGAAAGGCAATGAAAATGAAAACAAATAGTAGATTAATATATGCATATATATTAGTGCCATACTAAGAATAGCACCATAGATATCTAGAGTAGAGGCTAAAGCCACGCCCCTCTTAGCCTGCTAGTATTGCTGCATACTACCATTTAGAAATATGCGAGCCGGCGGCAGTACCGCCGGTGAAATTGCTACTGAGCCGGCATTCTCGCCGGTGAAATAATAGGTAAAATTGCTACTGAGCCGGCGGCAGTACCGCCGGTAAAGATGCTAATGTGACGGCAGTACCGCCGTGCCGCCGTGGCAATAATCGGTAAAATTGCTACTGAGCCGGCAGTACCGCCGTGCTGCCGTGGCAATAATCGGTAAAATTGCTACTGAGCCGGCAGTACCGCCGTGGCAATAATCTGTAAAATTGTGCCGGCATGAAATGTATTTTGGCGGTCATTTTTGTAATAATTTTTTTTTCTGATTATTTTGCAGGACCACAGCGGTTTTTTTATAATAATAATAATTTTTTATGAATAATTTGCAGAACCACGGCGGGTTTTTTTTTAATTATTTTCTAATGAATATTTTTTAGGACAACCAAAATCAGCGTCTAGGACTAGAATAACTTATGAGAACAGGCTTCTCAAATAGAGATGTTAAGAAGTTAGAGATAGTGTGGTATGCAAAAAAATAAAGGTGAACCAACTACGCCACTTGCTAGGAAAATAGAAGCTTTAGTGAGCTTGCGTCGACGCTTCTGGAATAGTATAAGTTTTTTGCGACATTAACTAGCACCTGCAAATATCTGTTTGCCCTTCCCCGTTACGCTTTCGGGCTTGAAAAAACTGCTTTGGTGATTTCGTCGGTCATCTTGACGTAACTGTACATCGACCAGGCATTATGGTGTGCTCGTGCTACAGGTTTAGACAATTTTTTTTATTATAGTGTAAATAATTTTAACAAGAATAAAAAAATCACAACTAATTGCATGAGTACACTTTTTATTACTAGTCTGGCACAAAACCAGTTGATATGAAACAAGTAAAGGAGAAAACGAGTTTTTCAAAAGAAACTTTTATTTAAAGTAAACCTGATTCGCAAATCTAAAAGACAAACAGAAAAGTTTGTAACAACAATAATAATAATAATAAAACAAATCAAAACATTTTGTAACTGCTACAACAGTGGGTGCAAAAAAAAGCCCTGCTAGTAGGTGTTTTATTAATTTTCTGGCAAAAAAAATGCACCCACTGCAGGCAGCAGTCACACATAATCGTGTCCCCTACGTTTGCATCTCTTCGACACGTTCTACAGGTGTAATTTGGATGCTCCTTCTTCGTTTTTACTGTAAAAATTGAATACATTAAAAATTAGTTTTCTGTTGTTTACTTGCAACACAATTTCAAAGTTATTTTAACTTACTCAATTCTAAAACTGTGGTCCACGCATCCACAGCAAACAGGCCTTTGAACAATGGAAGATGTTGAGACACTTCCGGCTCTGTTATGGCTGTGGAGACATCTATAAACGGACTCACGCTTTCAACGAGGCATCCCTCCTTCACCACCCTTCCAGCCTCCTCTTCACCCAGAATCCATGAAAGAAACACTAATTAAGAAAAAAAAAGTTAAAAACAAAAATGATTTCTTTACTCAAATTTTGAAACTTACGCTTTTTTTCATTCTTTTTCCAGCATAGCTGAAAATTTTCGCGGCAGCTTCTTATAATGGTCCAAGCGGCGGGTTTTTCTGGGCCTTCTGGAACCACGAGCAACTTTCGGAAGCTCGAGTCCTGACAATTCTATCGATGGCTGGTTCGGTTGCTCAGTGTCAGCTTTATCCAACCGCCGCCGCTTGTTTACCGGCTAAACCGGCTGATCCACTATTCCAAAAGCAAAATTATTTTAATAGCTTATAACAAAAAGTTACCTCATAACATGTAATTTTTACCTAGGGTGACTTGAACATTTTTCTTCTGACAATCCTGGAGAACACGATCATCACTTGAGCACAATTGATCAGACACGTTATCCACTGCTCCAAAAGCGAAATTATTTTAATAGCTTATAACAAAAAGTTACCTTATAACATGTAATATTTACCTAGGTTGACTTGAAAATCTTTCTTTTGTTGGATACAATTTCGGAGAACGCGAAATGTTGCCAGGTACTTCTCATACGTGGGCTTTCACAAATCCTGCATGGCGTTGGCCAGTGAACGAAACAAGAGGTGGGCCTCCGTAAAAATCTCCTCCCGAGTCATTGTTTTTTGCCTTTCTGTAATATTTTCCATTGCAATTGGTGTCCAATTGTCAGGACAAGGTGGATTTTCTTCTTCTTCCTGTTGAAAAAAACAATAATATTTTTTAAGGGGCGCCAAAAAATTAAGCAGGCATTTTAAAAATTTGCGACCGGAAGCGGGAAATCAATTTTTATGGGGTGCCAAAAAATTAAGCAGGCATTTTAAAAATTTGCGACCGGAAGCGGGAAATCAATTTTTATGGGGCGCCAAAAAATTAAGCAGGCATTTTAAAAATTTGCAAGGAGGAACGAGAAAGCGACAGGAAGCAGGAAATCGACTAGGAAAGTAGGGGTGGACATGTGTCCCCGGGCGCTTTTTTTAATGGGCGCCAAAAAATTAAGGAGGCATTTTAAAAATTTGCAATCGGGAAAGCGATTGGGAGAGGGAGAGCAAGCAGGAACGAGAAAGCAACCGGAAGCGGGAAAGCGACCAGGGGCGGGAAATCGACCGGGAGTGGGAGAGCAAGCGAGGAAGGAAACGGGAGCGAGAAAAACGATAGGAAAACCTTTAAAACACCGGGTACCCCGCTAGTATAAAACTTAACTTAACTACACTTTCTTCAGCTGCAATACACAACAATCAAAATTTATCACAAATGTTGAACACATTGAACACGCCTGGCGCTGAATGCAAGAAAGGAGTGGAATTTCTGCCAATTAGGAACCGATAGCAGATCATTAACAATATGCACTGATGTTTATCTTGGACCTGCACGCGAATTACAGTTTATATAAACAATTTCAATTTGCGTAATATGAATACTATTCTAATTCTACTGCTAGAAAATATTTTAAATCAACAAATGCAATTGCAATTTAAAATTAATCGTAACAACGGCGGGAAATTATCGATTACTATATTATTATCTATGCTAGAAAATATTTTAATTACTTTTTTGTTTAAACTTAGAAATAGAAAATGTAAAGAAACAGATTTTGATACAATTATTGATAAGTTCGCGGCGGGAAATCAAGTGAGGTAGGAAACGGGAGCGAGAGAAATAAAGAAAACCCACGGTAGTAATAGATAATAATTTAATTTTAATAAATCAATTTACCTTGTTTTCTTGCATGAAAGAAATCACTGATTACAGAACGCGAGAACGAAATGCACAGAAAGAGACGAGTAAGTTATGGCGGATTTTCTTAGCTCGCTGATTTTATATACTGTGCGTCACCTAGGCTGCAATCTTCCCGCCATTCTCCGGAGGCCTAAGCCCCCGAAATTATGAAATCGAGAATCCAAAGATAAAAATAAACTATGCAGGCAGTATGCCTGAAGACGGCACATTATTTTGTTAATTATAAATATTTGATTAAATAAAGATTATTTTATTAATTATTTAATAATTTATTTGCTGCTATTGCACCGGCGGTGACCGATTATTTCCCCGGCAATCCCGCCGGTGAAATAATCGGTAAAATTGCTACTGCGCCGGCATTGCCGTGGTAATAGTATTAACGTAAAGGTTCCCTTTGACGGCCCGTGTGGCGGATTAATACATAATTCTCGGCTATAATTAACTATAAACACGATTAAAAGTAAACACTAGTTTAAAAATTATGATAATTAGTATAAGTAATTTATTTAAAATGGGAAAATGTCATATAAAAAAATAAATAATGTAATTATAATTTATGTACGTTTGAGTTTTAAGGAAAAGTTTAAACGGAGGATTTGAAGGAAAAGTTTAAACGACGCAAATACACAATGTTCGCTTACAAATATTCAAATTTCGACGTTGCTTCGAATAAACTACTTTTTTTAACATTTATTTTTTAGTTTTTCTTTATTAAAAATTTGAAATTTCGTTTATTTAAAGAAGTTAACTTAGTTTAATAATTTCCAATTTTCTTACTTCTTGCAAACCGTCCCGAGTTACCGGGCGGTGAGTTTTAAATTTAAAATTTTAATGGAATTTTTATTTACAACTGATAGTTTGTTTTATAAATAAAATTTTATTATAAACTAATTTTATTTATTTTTTATTCATTTCATTCATACGATCATCGTGCCTCACCACTCACAACTACGATGTAAATAGGGCTTGAAAGGGTACTACTTACGTTTTCAAAGTCTCTCAAATTACGATAAATGTTTTTTTTTTAAATTAAAATTGGTATTAAATTTGTTTTTTTATGTTATTGTGACAAAATAAAAATAATACGATTATTTTTCGGCACGGGCCGTCCAAGGGAACCTTTACCAAAATTACAATATTTCAAATCCCTATTAGGTTCGACTATTACTATTAATTAATAATTTATAATACGGCAACGCTACCTACAATACCGAGCAGATTAAAATAAACAAACAATAATCAATAATCTTACCACTGCATTTTTATTCCAAATATTTACTAATATCGGTTTAAAATTAAAGTTATTAATTAAATTAACAAATTTATGAATATAAACGAAATGTCTTCAAATAATCATGCGACGTACGAACTATAAACTAAACAAAATGTTTTCAAATAATCATTAATATGTGATGTACCAAAGATCATAAATCGACCAGTCGATTATTATGAGGTTTGAAGTCAAATAACTAATTTCGCACAACAATTTGCAAATTGCAACCGAGATTTTATAATACCTCTAGGTGTTCACTCCAAGATAAAACAAGTTGCACTTTTAGAAAATTCCGGTGCAACCTCAAGTTTTTAGGAACGAGCTACGCACACAACGACGCAGCAGGATAAGGTACTAACGTAACTGAAGCAATTTATATTCAGCGGACATTGGAGCTTTGTCAATGCATGCAATAAAGGCTGCTTTCCACGCTTCATATTTTTGCTTATCTCCGTTAAATACAGCAATAGATACATTTTTTAGCTGCCTCCACAAGTCATGACCGACATCGCTGGCTGTTGGTTGAACGGAAGAATGATGGTTTGCGGTGACGAGACTCGGCTGAGCTTGGGGGAGAACTTGCTGAGTGAACGCGGTTGTCGTTAGTGGTGGTAGATAATGGAACGAAACCGCCAATCGATGAGAACGGGACGACAGTTGGTGCAGTTCTCGACGTCCAGACATTCGAAGACATTAATCCAGCTTCGGACGATCTTAAGTTGGCAGATGACTGAGGACGAGGAGATGATTGTCTTTTGCTATTTTCTATAAAATGTTCTGCTTTTTCCATTATTGTAGAAAACTCAGTTTCTAGAGTAGCAATATTTTTCTGTATTTGCTGTTCTTTCAACGTTTCCCTTATCTCCGCATAATAACCTAACAGGTTTTCCATACTTTCTATTGCATGCATTTCGATCTCCGTAATACGTTCCTGTCTATCTTCAATTTCTGCAATTTTAGACACATCGTTACTGTTTAGCAATTTTTTCAACTGATAATATTCACGAGTAAATTGTGCTCTGGCTTTGCACATTATAGCTTGCATTTCGTTTTCCTTTTCTTAAATGAGCATAGTCGCGCTTTCGTCTATTATATCTCTGAATTCCCCTTATTCGACATTTTCGACAATTATTTCGTAATAACGTTTCAAAATTCGACTTCGGAATAGACTATAATATAAACCACGCTCTGCTACCAAATTTGTTCGCTAATTTCTATTTTACACCATGCAACTCGACGACAATCCTTCGATCTTTCTTTATTTTAACAATTTATTTATATAGTCAGCAAGAAATAAATTTAACCGTGAAAAAATCCTAGCAAGCACTTATTATATATCGTTGGAAAGGTATGAATTAGGAGAATATGAAATACGGAATTCTAACTGTATAACAATGCGGGGGAGTGTAGGATAACAAAATAACAAGATGGCCGACAATTCAAAAATATCTTTCCAAAACAATTATTTATAACAATGTTACAACTTGACTTTAATAGTCTTAAAGCAGTGTTACTTTAAAAATTTTCAAAAAAAATTTTTTTAATAAAATTTTTGAAGAAAAAGTTGAAAAACCACAGAAATTTATAGACCCTTCTCCCCATGGGTTGGATGACATTGGTAATGAGGGCCTTTTAAAGCTAGTCTTGTACTACATAGATCCACTGGTATAATTTGATCTTGATTATGAATTTTGCGATATCAGCCATTTTGGAAGATGGCTTTTTATGGTTTTCAAAAGTCATTACTGCCAAAATTGAACTTATGAACAACAATCAAATACAAACTAGTTCCAGAATATGTTTATTCACATACATCCATAAATAATTTCCAATTTCAACATATAATAAAAAAAACAAACAGAAAAACAACAGGAACACTAAAAATAACAATTTTTATTTCCTGTCCTGGAAATTGCAAGACATTATGATTGTAAACATCCAGCATATTGTGAATAATCAATTTTATAAATTAGAAAATATTGATATTTTGAGTCATTGGTTTCACCTGGTTGCCCAATTTATTGCCTAATGCCTGGTTATTCACAGGGAGTGCCACGTGAAGGCTGGCTCGTACTCACCACCTAATATACAAACAACATACAAACAAGAAACGTATCAGCATATGTACATATTTACATCTAAATATACACACCTCTAGGTTTGCTGGAATATTTGGAAACACATTAAAAAAATCATAAATTTAACATGTGCACACATCTAGCTTTAAAAAAATTAAAACACATACATAAAATATAAAACACATACACACAAATGACTAGTTAGTTTACCCTTCAGCCCGGTTTAACCGCAACTGTTAGGTGGTGGTATGTTTAATTAAATTCCGGGTAAACCGCAACTGTCAGGTGGTGGTATGTTTAATTAAATTCCAAGTCCGGCTTAACTGCAACTGTTCGTATCTTTATTTAGGACTAATTGACTAGCTCGTTTTTCCTCAAAATTTCAAAAACCAAAATTAAGCCAGCATAAATGAAGCTGTTATCAAACATTCAGATCTTCAGTTTGAATGATACTATAACCACAACTGATAAATGCTTTCAGTGAGATCATCAAAAAGTCAGACTAGAATATCAAATAACTACAATCAAAACGTTAAAAACTAAAATTGCTGTCTAAGTTCGAAAGCAGCAAGAAACATTAAATTTCTTCCTTATGGAAGAAATCAATGTCTTAATAAAAAAAACTGGATCATTGCTCTCAACCACATGTTCTGTGCCACAAGATTCTTCTTCACTGTCACTGCTTATATTATTTGTTTCATCTGCTGTTACACCGCCATTTGAGCAATCCGTTCCATGACAATTTCCGCACACAGAAGCACAGTGCATATTGTTTCGCAGACATGAACACACTTGGATGAGCAGTTTCCATTACAATAGCATCGAACAAACTTCAGGACTGACTGAGGTGCAATGTCACCCACTATTTTCACGGGTTTTAAGCAGCTTTCAACTGATTCCCAGCCCCAGTCGGTTGCCTTCAAGACTACTTTGTCCAGAGTCCCCCAAATCACAGCATGCAAATGAACGCATCGGACATGCAGGTGAGCAGCACATTCTGATAGTGGCAGCCTTTCTGGTTAAAAACGACGACAGAGCCAATTTGAAATATGACTCATACCGTAAATCAGCCAATCTCTTACTTTCCCGCCATACAGACTGACCAACAGGCTAGAACCAGCTCTGCACACCTCATCATCCGTAGCATTGCTTCTTTGCAGAGCCATGCGGCACGACAAATGCAATTTAATTACATGTTTGTTGTAGTGCACATTAATATAATTTACCAAATCACAACAACCGGTAACTTCCAGTTTTTTAAATACAGTGGGCAAGGCTCTTACAACTTCAGCAGTGTGTTCAGAAATGCTTACAAAATGAACATTTTACAAAATCTGAATTTATTTCTGTTTCCTCAGAAATTACAGAAGAAGATATCTCAGTCCTCACTTCCTCTTCATACATACATGTTCTACACTTCTGCACCATTAAAGTAACCACTCGACAAAAAATGTAGCAAACTTCCAGTGAGAACGGAAAAGAAAATAGCAATTTTCTAAAAAATTGTTTCTGTTGATATTTTTTAATTTGTCTTATTTATCTTTCAAATAGACCTAATCTAAACGTATACTAGTCGCCAAGCACAGAAGCGAACGACACAAATTTTACTATAGCATCAAACAAACTTCAGGACTGACTGAGGTGCAGTGTCACCCACTATTTTCACGGGTTTTAAGCAGCTTTCAACTGATTCCCAGCCCCAGTCGGTTGCCTTCAAGACTACTTTGTCCGGAGTCCCACAAATCACAGCATGCAAATGAACGCGTCGGACATGCAGGTGAGCAGCACATTCTGATAGTGGCAGCCTTTCTGGTTGAAAACGACGACAGAGCCAATTTAAAATATGACTCATACCGTAAATCAGCCAATCTTTCTCCTACTTTCCGCCATGTTTCTTGCTTACAAAATGAACATTTTAAAAAATCTGAATTTATTTCTGTTTCCTCAAAAATTACAGAAGAAGATATCTCAGTCCTCACTTCCTCTTCAGTCTTCATACATATATGTTCTACACTTCTGTACCAACCACTCGACAAAAATGTAGCAAACTTCCAGTGAGAACGGAAAAGAAAATAGCAATCTTCTAAAAAATTGTTTCTGTTAATATTTTTTAATTTGTCTTATTTATCTTTCAAATAGACCTAATCTAAACGTATACTAGTCGCCAAGCACAGAAGCGAACGACACTAATTTTACTAACTATCGCCCATCAAACTAAATGCCGTATAACTCACGACATACAACTCCGATTTTTATAGAATTTAGAATGCTAAGTTCTTATCACTATTTTACACCTAATCTGAAAATTCTATGCTTGCTAGGATTTTTTCACACTTCCAATGCAAAAAATTTTTCTACGTTCTGACTAATAATTCGTGAAACAACAACACTCGCTGGAAGAAAAAAAAACCAAAGAAACTAAATAAAAGTTAATTCTTAACAAAAAGTCTCCCGAACATTGCGTATTTTGCACCTTTATCGATATTTAAAAAAAGTTCAGATAGATATATTTAATAAAATTAAATCGTTTTTGTTTTCTGCGTCAAAGCTGCATATCTTTCAGCCAATCTCCGATTTTTTATTTTGAAATTAGTACAGCTAAGCTTCGTTTTCGGCCCAAGAGCAGTTTCGGTATGTTTCCGAAACTGCAGCACTAATTATGAGAATAAAGTTATTCGCTGCAAAGACATTTACTTCGATGAACTAGAAATAAATAGATGCATTATAGAAGATTTCATACTTATAGTTTAATAAACATGTTTATGGACCATTTAATTCGCCCTACGTTTTTAGTTTTAGATTTTTTCCACTGTTAGCTCTTAGTACAAGTGTAATAAAATTTAAATGGCCAAAGAATTAGTTTATTTGTTTAGTGCTTAAGAGAACCGTGGAAGAAAGAGAGAGAGAGAGGAAGAGAGAGAACGAGAAAAAACTCTGAAAAACCCTGACAACTCCAGGAAACCCTGCTAGTATTTTTATATTTAAAAATGACTGCTTGTTTGTCTATTTGATCTGCGATCAGAAGGTGCTTAGATTTTTCCAACAAACTGCTATTTGAGTTATAAAACACTTGGTGCAAAGGGCTATAAACTATTATAAAAAATATTTTGTTGTAGGAATTATAAACATTAGTTTTTCACTTTATTTTACTCAATTGACATTGAGCTGAAAAATAGAAGTAATTTTCAATAAAACGTCTGTCGTTGTATTTGAAAGTTGACAGTCAACTGCTTAAGTAAAAAACCTTTCAGTTTATTTGTTTTGGTTTTTTCTCAGAATATTTTTTCTGCATTCAATAATTTCGTCACTTTGGTGTTGATTCTTGCAATTCTTGACTCATCTGCTCTTTCTCCTGGAGTTCCAGTCTTCTGAGTTTCCTATAAGCAAAATAATAGGCGAGCGAGTAAAGCATTGTGGCACCGGCTCTGCACACTAGAGTAACTCCGTGAACGATCAGTCTCAGCTTGGAGTGATCGTAGGCCAGGCAGTGACCCGTTGACTTCTCGCAGGGAGAAGAAGCCCAGAGGATGCATGTGGTGTCTATCAAACGTCCAAAGATCATCGTAGAGGGAAATACTTTAAAATAATAAATAATATACGTTTCATAAACAGTTTAATATAACTTTACTAATTACCGTATTTTAGCTCATATAGGCCGCTTTCGTGTAAAGGCCGCACGCGTGTATAAGCCTTGGATTTCGCCTTTTGTGTAAAAATGTTTTTCTATAAGCCGCGTACGAATATAAGCCCCTGTCATCCATTTTATAGACTACTTGTTGAGTTGGTCGGTTACTTCCGGAACCCGAAATGTTGACTATACACCGCCAAAGTGCTCGCATTCGTTGAGTCAAGGATGTTAATCATGAAGTTTTCAATTGATTTGATGTTGTAATCCATATTATAAACGGCAGATGAATAGCTTGAAGATTTAACTGTTACGGTGACCGGTGACGTTGACTCATCATCGAGCGATGGTTCTGACGCCGATGATGAAAATGAATTAAATGAAACCTCGCTGGTGCTGAAGGCTTGGATGCAGCTTTGAACATTTTTCTTGACGAAAATGACAGTGAGTTTGATGGTTTTGCCAGTGACTCTATTGATAATGACGATTAAACTGCAGGAACGATTTTTTTATTATCAATGAACTAACTGTATACATTGAACACTTATAATTTCGGTAAATATCACATTATTTTATATTTATTCTATAGTCTGTTTTTTAGTTGTATTCTATGTAAACTTGAAAAAAATGAACCTCAGTGTCAGCATTATGTATAAAAAAGTTCCTGAATAGGCTGCGACCGTCTATAAGCCGCATGTTGGTTCTTACGTGTGTAAAAATTTTTATAATGCAAGAAGTATAGTGAATGCAAGTAAAAGAGCTGAACTTGAGTTATATGTGGACAAAGAAAAACTTGATATTATTGGAATAACCGAATCTTGGGCTAAGGAAGAAATAAAAGACAGCAAGCTAGAACCTGAGGGGTATGTCATGTTCCGGAAAGACTGGGACAGGAAAAAAACATGGAGAAGGTGTTCTGCTGTACATAAACAGCAATCTAACTTCAATTAAAAAAGAAGACTTGAAGAATGATAGGTTCAAAGAAAGTATATGGTGCGAATTAAAGAATGGAAATGAGACATTGTTAGTTGGAGTTTGCTATAGAGTTCCCGATTCCACAGAGGAAAACGATAAGGGACTGCATGAATTGATGGTTAAAGCTTCTAAAACATCTAGCATTGTAATGGGTGATTTCAATTTCCATATTGACTGGAAGAAAAAAGATGGAAAGAACCAAGCAGACAGGATGTTTCTAGATTGTTTAGATTAGTGTTTTTTTTTCAACATGTAGAAGCACCAACAAGAGGAAATAACATTCTGGATCTAATGATCTCAAATGAAGAGAACCTGTTAGAAGAAATCACAGTAGGTGAGGATTTTGGTACTAGTGATCATCAGATTATTAGATTCAATATTGTTTTTGAGAATAAAAAAAAACTAGACAAATTTCAAAAGAAGTACAACTACTTCAAAGCAGATTACCACAAAGTAATGAACAAAATTAAAGAAATCGACTTGCTAAACAAACTGGGGGACATGAACATTGACAAAAGGTGGAATACATTTGTGTTTCACAGGAAAGAGGTTATTGAAGAAATAGTGCCGACCCACAAGCCTTTCAACAAAAAGCGACCTTGGGTCAATAAAGAAGTTCAGAGGGCTAGAAGAACTAAAATTAAAGCATGGAAAAAATGCAAAAACTAATAAAGCATAGTGTTTTGGAAGGCTATGCAAAAGAAGAACTGGAACTGGCAAAGAATAAATATGTTAAAAAAAGGAATTTAGCAAAAGCGACAAACCGAAGGGCGATTAGAAAATATGAGGAAAAAACATAAAGATTGACAGCAAAAGTTTTTACAATTATATGCGAAGCAAGCAAAAAAGAAAAGACAAAGTGGGACCACTAAAAAACAACCAAGGCAAGATTATAGCCGGTGATGAAGTTACGGAAGAAATGCTTAATAACTATTTTGATCAGTCCTTATAAAAGAGGACTTAAATTGCATTCCAGAGCCATGACGAAAGTGCGAAGAGAATTTTGATCAAGTATTGACAGACGTTATTATCACAAAAGAAATGGCTGTGGATTTGCTGGGAAAACTAGGAGAAGACAAATCACCAGGAATAGACGAGATTCATCCAACGTTTCTGAAATTGCAGAAATTTTGACCAACTTATTCAACGATTCCATCATGTCAGGAAATGTGCCGAGGAACTGGAGAGACGGAATAATAACACATCTGTTCAAAAAAGATAATAGGTGGGAGACCAGTAATTATAGGCCAGTAAGTCTTACATGCATCGTTTAAAAAACGTTAGAAAAGATCGTCAAACGGAATATAGTTGAGCATCTAAAAAGCAGCAAAGCCATACAAAGCAGTCTGCACGGCTTTGTAAAAGGAAGATCCTGCTTAACTAACCTTCTAGACTTCTTCGAAGATGTTTACAAAATTCTAGAGAAAAATAACTCAATAGATCTAATTTATCTAGACTTTGCAAAGGCTTTTGACAAAGTACCTAATAAAAAACTAGAAAAAAATTGCATGCATACGGAATACAGGGGAAATTACTTAAATGGATCACCAACTGGTTGAAAGAAAGAAGACAACGAGTAAGGATCAAGGAAGCGGTCTCAAGTTGGATAGATGTAACAAATGAAGATCCACAAGGATCAGTGTTAGGACCACTATTGTTTATAATTTACATAGATGACATTGACAATGGAATGGCTTCAAAAATTTCAAAGTTTGCAGATGACACAAAACTATGTGCAAAAGTCAACAACAAGGAAGAAATGAAGATATTAGAAAGTGACCTAGCAAAATGATTCCAGTGGTCTACAGACTGGCAAATCTCTTCAACATTGATAAATGTGCAGTAATGCACATAAGAGCAAGAAATAAGAAATTTGACTACCAACTTGGAGGAAAACAACTGAGATCAACAGAAGAAGAAAAAGACCTGGGAATCATCATCCACCCAGACATGAAACCATTAAGACAATGCCAGACAGCTGCGGCCAAGGCAAACAGAATGCTAGGATTTATCAAAAGAACTGTGGTAATCAGAGAAAAGAAATTTTTGAACCTGTACAAAACTCTAGTTCGGTCTCATCTAGAATACTATGTCCTAGCATGGAACCAACACTTGAAAAAAGACAAAGAAATTTTAGAAAAAGTTCAGCGAAGAGCAACCAAAATGATTAAGGGATTTCAAGCATTAAAGTACGCGGATAGGCTGTCCAAGTGTGGCTTAACAACGTTGGAAATAAGAAGAAGTAGAGGAGATCTCATTGAAACATTCAAGCTGATGAAAAACAAAGAAAATATTCCAGCATCAAGATATTTTCAGACAATAGGACTACGGGGTCACAGATACAAACTTTTCAAACAATCGGAAGGGAACTTCAAGCCGAGATTCTTCAGCAACAGTCATCAATGCCTGGAACCAGCTAAGTGAAGAAGCAGTTTCTGTGGAATCAATTGAACATTTTAAAATAATGCTTGGACAAATTGGTTTTTAACTTCAATTTTTAACTAGTAGTGGTTTTCACATAGGCTATTTAGTCTTCTGAACCACTTTAAACCATGTTAAAAAAAAAATAAGCCGCGGCTTATATGCGCTAAAATACGGTACTATAAAATTACAACAGCTAGGGTTCCTTTATTATTTTCAAATCAATTTTTTAAGTAAAAAAGTGCTGAGAAGCTATTTTTGCCAGCCCCAGCTTATGCCATGCGAACATTTATTTTCACAATTTTTTATCAATCTATATCTTAGTTAGGCTCCCTTTCATAAAAATTGAGTTTTAATAAACTTTTTGATATTTTTCATTATATTCAAAACTAAAAATTATTGGAAAAGGTGAAGGATGGAGCGACAAATTTTTATTTTTGAAAATTGTTGTTGCTCCGGCCAAAAGTGGATCATCGGAAAGGCTTCAACTTTGTTTAAGATATTTAGAAAAACACTGGATAACTGCTTAAAAAATTTATCAAGACACAGCCGTCTCCTGGCTCAAAACTACTAGGTGGCTAACAATAGCCACCCAGCATTGACAACGTCTAAAAACTTTAATTAGACAAATTAAAAAAATATATGTGATGTAGAAAAGATTAATTAATACATTTATGGGCTGTTTAATTTTAACATTCAAAAGGTTTTCTTAAAATTCAACAAAAACTTTAGGATGGGGGTAATATCCTACTTTACCTTAACAGTACAAAAACGATCAATATATATTTTCAATAAAATTAAAACTTAAATTTTGTTTGCATTTTTTGAAAATCAGTTTATTAAAAAAATATTATTCAACATTAAAACAAAATCAGTTTCAAGAAACTTACAGGTTACACAAAAGATGACTGCTTGTATGGCAAGAGCTAAAGATTTGTCCGTTTCATTGACAGACCTTCATGCCAAAATGATACAAATTATTAATGATGTTTAATTAATTGTTATTGAAAAATGTTACAATTAATTTTTTTTTACTTGAGAGCTATATTTGTCTGAGGAACGTTGTATATGCTGGCAGCAAGAAAGAAAAGTATGATGATGATGGAGTATGACACCAAAGCCATCAGACAGGATTCGTCACACGAGCCTAAAACGAGAGTTTCACTTTCTCCAATGCAGCTACAATTCCCAAACATCTAAAAATAGATTTAATAATTATTTGAAACAATGAAAAAGTGATTGACTTACATTTTTAATTTATTAAAAACCTTTTGTCCATTTCCTTCGAGCGTGCTTGAACATCCCGCGTGGCAGGGAGAAACGTACCAGAAGTTATCAAAACCACAAACCGGTTCGAATAAGTCTTGTGGACATGAACAATGGCTGTTGCACGAACGAGATAAATCGACCCTGTTCAAATTTCAAATAAAAGAAAATATTTAAACTGAATACTTTTTCAGGGGCCAATTTTTTTATAAACCAGATTTGAAACAATTTTTCTCAACTGCCATATCGGGTTGCCACGCTCTAAAAAATGAAAGGCAATCTGCATTTTATCTGATGGGTCGTGGGCTGCACTGAACATTTCAACATTAAAATTTTGTTTGTATTTCGCTTTTCTCACAAAATTTCAGAATACTTGCATACAAACATTGATGTTTTTTTATCGTATCCCATGGGAAGATATGTATCCCAGCATGGTATGAACATGGCGACGAAAAGCATGACAGGCGTCAAAAATGACATGAAACAACAAAACAGCGCGTTTTTTGATACACCGTTGTCAAGGCCTTGCTTGAATTTACCGCTGATTGCTCCTCCAGCGTAGGACATCAAACCTCCTCCCATTGCCGGTATCATACCTGTATGAATTAAGGTTGGTTTTTATCAAAATTTGATTTACAAAAAGTTAAAAAAAATTTTCGCTTTTAAGAAAAAAAGACAAAAAATGTGTAATGAAAATAACAGCATCGTTTTGTAATTTTCTTAAAAACAATGCAAGTTTCCAAAGAAAAATTGAAACTTGAGTTAATTTTAAAAATTGTTATAATTTCATTTGTCACATATTTCTATTTAAAACTCAACTCCCAAAAGACTGGCTTTCCATGCCGTCAGACTGAAATGAACTTCCATGAACTTTGGCAGAAAAGAAAAAAAACTGTAGATATACCCGTCAAAACAAGCAGCAATTGTGGATACTGTGAACACTGGATTTTTCAGTATACACACACTTTTATTGAGAAAATCTGAAAATGATTATTTAAAAAAATTAATTCTTCAATACATTTCATTAAATAAAAAATATTTAAAAGTCAGGGCGTTGTTTCTGCTTATTCATTGAAAGGGGCAAAACGCAAAACATTTACAAAACCTTGGGGGGTGGAAGGGCAAAGTTTTTAAGTACTCAAAAATTACATTATCTGTAATAATATAATTATCTTACTAAATGTTTTACTCTTGTCTTTGAAATTAGCTTATGGCTGGGCGTAAGGAATAGTCAAAAACACATTTTTAATTTTTTTTCTAAAACCTTATACAGTTTTGCCCTCAAAAAATAGCTGATGACTGGGAATGGGAGTAGTCGGAAGTACATGTTTACAAAATTTTTTTGAAGGAGATGCAATTGCCCTCATGCCCCCCCAAACGAAGCTCCTTTTGGAAGTCTGACCTTGCCAGCTGATATTTTGAGGCTGCACAGAACTTTTTGTTTGTGTATTTTCTGGTTTATCGGTGATTTTGTTGTCTATCTTTTTAAAATCTTGAGGCAGGAAAAACGTTGGAATGCTTATTAAAGTGTTGATTACAAAACAGACAAAAAATCCGAGCCACCAGGCTCCAATCCATTTGGGATTTTCTGGAGTTAAGTCGGTTGCTAAAACAAACCAATTTATTCAAATCATTAATCAAATCTATTATTTAACATTTCTTTTATACCACTAAATCCAAATTGTTAATATAGCACATATTGGTACTAACATTCGAGAGTGACTGGTAGTGACAGAAAGTATCCTCCAAGTGCAAAAGCCAAAACCGGAGAAAAATACCGCACCAGGAATGTTAGACCTACATAAAACGCCTTTAAATTACATTATCTCGTAGAAAACTTCAAATTTTTTTTTTAAAATTTACTGCTTAGAATATTACTAATTTCAACAACAGTGTTTTAATTTAAATGAGGAGCAAACCAATGATTTTTGATGCTAAAGATGGAGGAGCATTATCGTCTATAAAAGCAAATCCGACCGTCCAAACTGCTGCTCCAGCGACACCTTGAAGAATTTCAGACACGCAGAACAAAATGATGGCCACGATATTAGGTTGACGTTTGAAATCGTCGTTTCCACTTTGCTCGTGGCACGTGTTATTCAGTAGATTGTTGTCAGCTGTACACAAAATATTATCTGTGCTGTGACTGACCATTGTCCCGTTTAATGGAAGTGGCGGCAAGTCTTCGGCATTGATCGTAAAGGCAAAATGAGGAATAGTACTAATGAGAGCACAGAGTCCTGAAGACAGCATACAAATGGCAAAAAGACGAACCCGATATTTGCGACCAAGAAAATATGAAACCACCGGAGAACTGATTAGGTATCCTATTGCTGCAACGATGACAAGTAAGCCAGACACTGAACTGGGCAGATTGAATTTTTTTTCTAATGTAGTTAGAACTGAGCTCATGTAGCTACCTTGAATACCGTGAGTAAAAGAAAATATGAGGTAGAAAACGACAAACGTCCAAAAACTGTTTCGAATTCTAGACAGTAAATGTTTTCCCTCGCTTTTCTGAGTATTATCCATAACTAGTTTTGTCCGCAACTATATTCTTGGTGTGATATAAACAACAAAAATTAGTTAAAGTAGAAGATTTTCAGAAAAGAAAGAAAGTATGATAATTTTGTGTGTTGCTTCCTACAAAAAACATTTACGAATGATTTGATAGAACAGTATAGAAACGTCTCAAAGTTCATAGTTCTGATGTTATTCGAGGAGGAACGTTTTTATTTCATGCCTAGATCTTAACGTTTTTTAAACTGGTAATGCATACAAAGAATAATCAACATACATAATTTCCAATGTCTGTCTGTCTGTCTTTCTGTCGTATGCATGTTAGAATTTTGCGTAACGTTGTTAGGGGGCGCTACAATCACTAAAAACGATAAATTATTATGTTGATACTAGAGATAGCCTGTCAAAAATGACGGATTTTTTTCAAATCTCATATATTATTTTTTCGATTGGAGCACCACCTTTTTTGATTTTTAGGACTGACACTGTACAATTGCGTAATAACCTTTATTATATACATGCATATACACATACATACAGACATCGGAAATTATGTATTTAGATTTAAACAAGTAAAGATAAAAAATAAATCTTTTATTTGCCTCTTTATCTGGATCAACGAATTACAATTTTTGAATCTAAAACAACCGTTAATTATTTTGGATGTCTGGCGACTTATAAATAAACATTCGTACTGTTTAATAATTTTGGACCTCTTGCGACTTATACATAAAAAACTTTATTAATTTGATTTGATTAATTTTAATTGATTTAAAGCCTAATTCATGTTGAAAACATTTAATTCATGTATTGTCATCCAGAATAAAACTTTCCTAAAAGTTTTAGAGCCCTAGGTGGTCGAAAGGTGGGTGAATTTTTGTTTCTAAGATTTGATCACGACATACAAACAAACAAACAAACAAACAAACAAACAATCAATCAATCAAACAAACAAACAAACAAACAAACAAACAAACAAACAAACAAACAAACAAACAAACAAACAAACAAACAAACAAACAAACAAACAAACAAACAAACAAACAAACAAACAAACAAACAAACAAACAAACAAACAAACAAACAAACAAACAAACAAACAAACAAACAAACAAACAAACAAACAAACAAACAAACAAACAAACAAACAAACAAACAAACAAACAAACAAACAAACAAACAAACAAACAAACAAACAAACAAACAAACAAACAAACAAACAAACAAACAAACAAACAAACAAACAAACAAACAAACAAACAAACAAACAAACAAACAAACAAACAAACAAACAAACAAACAAACAAACAAACAAACAAACAAACAAACAAACAAACAAACAAACAAACAAACAAACAAACAAACAAACAAAATCAAACAAACAAACAAACAAACAAACAAACAAACAAACAAACAGAGAGACAAGTGAAGTTAAATAAAAACATTTAAAAATCCGTCATTTTTGTAGAGTTATTTTTATTAGTTATAATAATTGTAGATTTCACTTATTATTAAAAATTAAAAAGAGAATAAAATGCAAACTGAAAAAATTTGAATCGTTATAGCGGAAAAGTTGTTTAACTTTTACTAATTTTAGCATTTTGTTAAGCAGTTAATTTATATAATTTTTTGATAGCTGCTTAATTTAACGTCAACATACATAATTGCAAATGTCTGTATGTTTGTAATTTGCGTAAGTGGCAATGCAGTCGATACATTTGGTGGTCGATCTGATGAACAGATTAAATTTTCGAAAAAGATATATAGTAATAGAAAAGTGAAAAAACTCCGTTGTAGTTATATTTACATTAAAAATATTTGATAATTAACTATATTGTTAAAAACGAAAACTAAAACATGCAGTATAAAATACAATTTAAATTGGCTAAAATCGTCAATCGTTTAATGCCTGCTAGAAACAAATTAGACTAAATGAAATGAATGTTTTCCGAACTTTGAACTTTGAACTTTGAGTTCTATATAAACTATTATTTACAATTTTAAGAACTGGTTTTTGTCTCCAATTGTACATAAACTGGCGTTTTAGTTTTTAATAAAAATATATAAAATGATTGCTTATGGATGTAAAAAAAACTATCAAAAACATTTCAATTAAATCGTCAGGGACAGGTTTATTTAATAAAACTTACAATGGATATTACTCAGAAAAATAGCCCAAAGAGCATGCTGTTCAGAATTCGTAGTAGTTTCTGGACGTTTATTGTTCTCTACATCATTTATGGTTTTAATATTGGCATGCAGGACAGCTTCATGACATCAGTTCTAACTACCTTGGAGAAAAAATTCAATCTGCCCAGTTCCGTGTCTGGCTTACTTGTCATCGTTGCAGCAATAGGATATATCATCAGTGCTCCAGTGGTTTCATATTTTTTTGGGCGCAAACATCGGGTTCGTCTCTTTGCCATCTGTATGCTGTCTTCAGGACTCTGTGCTCTCATTAGTACTATTCCTCACTTTGTCTTCATAACCAATGCCGGAGACTTTCCATCTTTTCCATTAAACGATTCAATGATCGGTCACAGCACAGATAATATTTTGTGTACAGCTGACAACAATCTACTGAAAAACACGTGCCACGAGCAAAGTGGAAACGACGATTTCAAACGTCAACCTAATATCGTGGCCATCATTTTGTTCTGCGTGTCTGAAATCCTTCAAGGTTTCGCTGGAGCAGCAGTTTGGACGGTCGGATTTGCTTTTATAGACGACAATGCTCCTCCATCTTTAGCATCAAAAATCATTGGTTTGATAAACGTTTATAAGCCTATTTCAACAATCAATGTCACGGATTTTTAGAATTATTTTACTATGTTATAATAAAATAAATAAAAAATTATTGTAGGTGTGTTTTTTATGGCGAGACATTTTTCGCCTGTTTTGGCTTTTGGACTGGGAGGATACTTTTTGTCACTACCTCAGTATCTTGAACGTAAAAAATAATACTGTTCAATTTAAAAATTTAATTAAATTATACAATAATTTATTGATTGGGTGTTAGTTTAATTTTAATATTTGGCCGAAACTGCTACAGTCAAATTTCGTTTTTGTTTCAGCAACTGACTTAACTCTCGACAACCCAAAATGGATTGGAGCGTGGTGGCTAGGATTTTTTGTCTGTTTTGTTATTAATATTCTGATAAGTTGTTTCACGTTTTCTTTGCCGGAAAAATTTACAAAAATAGAAAACAAGATTATTGATCAAATAAAACCAGAAATTACGCAAATGAAAAATGATGTACAATCTCAAAATGTCAACTGCCAAGGTCAGACTTCTAAAACCATTTTTTTGTTTTTAATCAATTGTTGTTAAATAATTATCTTGATTTTTTTTAACGAACCAATTTTCAGATTTTCTCAAAAAAAGTGTGAGCATACTAAAAAATCCTGTCTTCACTGTCTCCACAGTTGCTTCTTGTATTGACGGTTACAACTACGGTTTTCTTGCCTTCTTGCCGAAATTCATGGAAATTCACTTCAGTTTGACAGCATGGATGGCCAGTCTTTTGGGAGTTTAGTTATAAAATATGATTTTTATGTTATTGTAATCTTGAACCCAAATTTTATAGACTTGTTAAAATTTTGATTTGTTGTAAAATTACCAATTTTATTACGTTCACGTTTTTTTTGTTCCTCTTCATCTATTTATTACCTTTTTTAATTTAACTGTACACAACATTTAAAATAACATTTTTTTACAAACTCTTAGTACTAAATTTTTTTTATGAAATTACTTTTTGAAAAACCAGTTCAAATTCACAGGTATGATACCGGCAATGGGAATTGGACTGATGTCCTACGCTGGAGGAGCAATTAGCGGTAAATTCAAGCAAGGCCTTGACAACGGTGTATCGAAAAACGCGCTGTTCTGTTGTTTCGTGTCATTTTTGACGCCTGTCATGCTCGTTGTCGTCATGTTCGTGCCATGCTCGGATACATATCTTCCCATGGGATACGATAAAAGTATTGCAATGTTCGTTAACGATTGAACATAACCATTAAACATATACAGAACTTTCATTATTTTTTAACGATGTTCTATTATTAGATGTAGGTTTTTTTATATTTGTGATTTTACTTTACCTTTTTCTTAGATGATAAAATATTTTGTGTTTGGTTTAATCTGGTTTGTAAAGATCGCCCCACTAACAAAAATATAATTAATTTTTCTATTGGATTCTGAACAGGGTCAATTTGACTCGTTTGTGCAACAACCATTGTTCATGTCTACAAGACTTATTCGAACCGGTTTGTGGTTCTGATAACCTCTGGTACGTTTCTCCCTGCCACGCTGGATGTTCAAGCCTGTCCGAAGAAAATGGGCAAAAAGTTTGAAAGATATTATATCACGTATATCTGCTGGATGATCACTACTTTATTTACTTGATAAACTTTTATTCAGATGTTTGGGAATTGTAGTTGCTTTGAAGAAAGTGAAACTCTAGTCATGGGATCGTGTTACGAATCTTGCTTAATGGCCTTGGTTTCGTACGCTTTTATCATAATGCTATTCATTCTTGCTGTCAGTAGCTACAAAGTTCCAATGACAAATATAGTTCTCAAGTTAGAAAATAGCATTGTTATCAGTTTGTTGAAAATGCCTGATTGACAGTTTTTAATAGTTTTCGTTTGTAGGTCTGTCGATGAAGCTGACAAGTCTTTAGCTCTCGGTCTTCAAACTTCGATGTATTGTCTCATCAGTAAGTTTTTAAATAGTTAACAAAAAAGTTTTTAACTGAGCAAAACTAAAATTAAAGTTTTATTTAAAGTTTGAAATTGTTTAGGAACGTTTGTATTCAGTGACGTTTTAATTTAATATAATACAAATACTTTTTTGCAGTGTTTCCTTCGACAATGATATTTGGACGTTTGATAGACACCACATGCATCCTCTGGGCTTCTTCTCCCTGCGAGAAGTCAACGGGTCACTGCCTGGCCTACGATCACTCCAAGCTGAGATTGATCGTTCACGGAGTTATTCTAGTGTGCAGAGCCGGTGCCACACTGCTTTTCTTACTTGCCTATTATTTTGCTTATAGAAAACTTAAAAAACTGGAACTCCGGGAGAAAGAACAGAGCCATGAGTTGCAAAGTTTTGTGTTAAAATAATAAAATTTTCTAATAGGACAATATAAGCAATAAAACCAAATTCTGTTCTTTTTAGTTTCTGGTTTGTTGATTTTTAATAGAATCATTGTGTAGTCAGACAGTCAAAACAATTTAATTCAAAAACCAAAGCAGGGCAGCTAATCGAATAGAAATGATTTTTTCTTGGCGACAAAAACTTTGGTGACACTAAAGCTGTTTAGCTGATAAGGTAAACGACACGGCCAATGGTATGGTTACCTTTTGCCCTCTCAATTGTCACCCTCTACCTTCTTAATCGCCACCTTCTCCTTTCTCAATCGCCACCCTCTCTCTAACCTATCCATTCTTCAATAGCCACTTTCAAACCACTCCTCAATCGATCAAGAGCTTCCGTGCATAATTGTTTCATAAAACGTTTTCCGACAGGACATATTATTTTCTACTCTTCTCAATCTTCTCGCTAATTTGCGATTTTCATTATCTAAGCTGCAAAGATTTTTGCTTTCTTTTGAACGAGAATTGCTCACTTGCGTGTCTGAAATCGTTAACACTTGCAGAAATTATAATTACCGGGCGAGAATAAATCTTCGAGCTATTTCTTTATAGAACAACTTCAGATGAATTTATAGTGCTATAAATTTTTTTGAAAATGACAGGTTTGTGGGTATTTGTACTTTGGTGTATACAAAATACAGAAATGTATCATCCATATGTTGAACAGTTTAAAATTGTGCGCATTAACGATGAGACACTATGCACTTCTACAAAAGCTACAAATGTGAAGATTTTAAGAGATATTTCGGCTCAAAACAATGGGAAAAATATTAATTTATTGATAGAAGATGAATTGACTTGTTGTCTTGAATGTTTTACTGATAAAAGTTGTTCCAGTTTAAAAGTTATCAAAGAAAACGAATCAGCAATTTTTTGTCATCTCTTTTCCAAATTGCCTACCGTTTTCAACACCAATTTGAACTACAATTGTTTAATGTTTTCCAGTCGCAGTAAGTTTTAATAGTTTAGTCATTTTAGCAATTTTAATCAAACTATTCTCAATTATTATTGAATAAAAACATTTTTATAAAAGATTTTTTGTTTTATTTTTGTTGAAAGGTTTTTTTCACAAAATGTATCTGATAATTAAACATATTTTTAATTCAATTTTGATTTTGTTAGAACTGTGTTATTTAAACATAAGTTCATGGGGATTTGATGACATTGCACCTATTTCTTCATCTTCGTTTATTAAAGTTTTTGGTGGAAGCCAATTTGATTGCCAAACCAGAGGAATTAACATTGCTGTCCTCGAACCAAACAATTGCACTTTGAATTTTTTTAGAAATTTTGATACTTGCTCCTACACAGATCATTCCAACAAATTAATGTCGTACATGATGCAAGTAAATTCCTTTTTTATGCCAAATTGTATATTATTTACTATATGACTTAATTTTAATTTAATTTGATTTAATTTGTCGTTATAACTTTCATTTATATCATGAATAATTAACACCGTTCTTTTGTGACGGACTAGTTAAAAAAACTTTTATAATATTAAAAAGCATAATTTAAAATTACAAAACAAAAATTAATTTGATAATAATTATATTTTTGTATTTGATTCAAGTTTGTTTTTTAAAATAAATACAGTTTATAAGTTATCGTCTAAGGTTAAGGTTTACGCAAAATGTATACTGTTTATATATAAAACAAAAGAAAAAAAAACTTAAATATTGTAACAATTTTATTTCTTATTGTATTAAATTATTTATATGTCGCTATTGTTTAATATTGTTTCAAGGAACTGAACAATCAGACAATTTTACTTGGACAAACGTACGACGATGCCCAGTATAATCTGTACCCAATAAAAAGTTATATGGTATCACAAAATTTAAATGTTGATAGTTTGGTTTTTAGAGGAAAAATGGCTTTTATCTGGCAAAAAGGGTTTCCTGAGAAATCAATTATTCAGATTAGAAATGACAATTATCCGCTCTCAATTCAAGTTGCTGTTGAAAGTTAACATGCTTTAATAATTTGTTTATTGAAAAATATTTGTACAATACGTGTATAATAATATTAAAAAAAAACTGCTTTCCATATTTTAACAGGTTGGCAAAACGGCAATGAAACAGAAGTAAATTTTGTAAAGATAAACTGACAAACAAAACCATTATGATATAAACAAAACATTTGTTTGTATAATATATAGCTGTTAGCAAAACATTTAATTTTAATTTTTAACGTATATTTTCTAGTTTTTGCCAAATTCTACAAAGTTTGACTCAATTGTTTTTGAAATTTGCATTAAAGCTTTTTCTATCACATTATTTTTTACACATTTAGTTTATCAATGATTGTAAAAACTGTTAAAAAATCTTTTTGATAACAATATCTTGATATTTATTTACCAACTCTACAGAATTGTTTGATGCATAAAATAATAAACAAATGTTGTAAGAAGAAACACGTGCAACAAACATTATTATGTGCCAATAAAAAGTAACACAATTATATAAATAAGTTACAAAAAGTAATTGATTTAATCAATTTAAACTGATTCTTTTTAAATTCTAAACTAACATAATTTTATTTGCAATTTTAAAAAAATATAAACGTCTAAATTAACTCGAACATCTCAGTTTAGTTTTTTTTGGTTAATGGCACGTCTGAATTCTTTTATTCTTCAAGGTTTAATTTTTTGGACACTTATGTTATTGCTCTCGTCTGTAAGTAAAAAAATGCTAAAAAAGTAAAACAAATAAACTTTTCTAGCAAAAACTTGTATGTTATTTAAAATAGCAAATTACCTATAATAAATTGAATTATAAATTCATAAAACCTTTTGATTATTTTTCATGAACAATTTGTTCTTTACAAAATAACCAAAAGTTTTTCAGAACTATTTTGTTATTCTAACTTTTTACAAGAATTTCTAAAGCAAAAGGAATAGGCTGGTTTTCAATTTCTGCAATTGTTTTCTCTGGAAATCCTTGCTGCCAAACAAAAGCAAGTTTGCCCATTGATTTCAGTGAAGCAGCATCTATGCCTTGCGATGCCAAGTAGGTATATGCTGGACTCAAATACACGTAGACACCATAAGTTGTTTGTCCAATCAGAATTGTGTTATTTGGTAATGACTTTTTTAAATAAAAACATAAATATATTAACTTGTGATTAAAAATTATTAAATTAAATAATAAATAAATTATTATTGTTTAAAATCTAATTTTGTAACAACTGACAGAATAATTCCAAGCTGATTTTTACCTGCATGTAAGTTATCAGTTTCTTTGCTTGACCAACAACAAAACCAGTATTGAATGTTTTCAAGGAATGCAAAGTACAGTCTGCTGGTTCAAAAATTGCAGTGTTGATTCCAGTATCTGGACATTCAATATTCGTGTTTCCCTGTATGCTTATAAATGGATCTAATTTGTCGGCACCATCGTAACCTCCATTCGAACTTATTGTCAGGCGCCACAGATCTTTACAACGTAATATTTATGTATTTATTCCAATATTTACAATGCATTAACATCAATAATAAAAAAGATCAAACCAAGTCAGCAGTCTAAACAAAATATTAGATTAAATAGAATTATTAAGTTCTAATGAAAGACTTGTTGAAAAGATAAGTTTAAAAAAATGCGAAAGTTATCCAAAGTCGTTATACATGTTTATTGAAATACAAGTTTTTAAAAGTTAATAATAATAAATTAAAAATTGAATTATCTTACTTCGATTGACGTACAACTTGCACGAATCGTTCCGAGGAGCGAACAAAGCAACTGAAAACAATTTGAAAGTTCTGCATGCAATAACATCATCTTTGTTTATTTCAACTTGAAAAGCATCGCAATCATCTTCTAATTTCTGACATTCAACTGCACAAAAAGTATTTATTGAATGTCGATGACTCAATGTTTTTTCAACATTTATCTTCCAATGAGTTTGGTTTTCTTCAATTGAAGCACAAACATTGCTATCTCCACTGGTAATGGAGTTGTAGATCAATTTGTTGAGATAAGTTTCTCTGATTGTTGAGAAAACATATTCAACATTTCCGAGTATAAACATCGCTAAAACAAAGCAATTTTTATTAATTTTACATTGTCTCATGATCTTATTTCTTACCAACATATCTAATTATTAAACTTTTGAACTTTTTGCAATTTTTATTAAACTTCAAAGTCGATCAAAATGAAAATCTTTTCTTTCATCCAACTTTGCTTATTTATAAACTTCCAACTCTTAGTAAATTTCCATTATTTGATGCCCCGTCAATCAATTTTATAATTCTATGAAAATAAAATAACAAAAGTCCATTTAAAGAACTCACGACTGTGTCTTGAATTATAAATAACGTTTTGTTGTCAATTTTACGGTTTCACTCAGTAATGCTAAAAACTCATTTGGTCTAATATATCATATTAGAATATAATAGCTTAATTTTATGACTGATTGACACCTTTTGAACGCAATTATATAATAATTAAGTAAATTTTTGCACTATATTATAATTATAATGTAACGTTTTCATAAAAAATTCGTCTAATGTCTATTTTTTATGGGTCTTGGAAGTGTCGTGCTTGGTAGAGTTTGTTTAAGTACTCAGTTTCAAATTGAAGTAATTAACAATTTATTGTGTTTTTAGGAATTAACTTTACCACGGTTTTGTAAAGTCTGAAAATCTTTTTTTGCACAAGATTTTAGTTTCTAGAAGCGTTTTTGCTACTCTTAGCATCAATTAAAAAATTGCAGAAATTGACTGAATATATAATATAGCTAATAAAAGCTAAACTGCACACAAAATAGGAATAACATTAATGTTTTTGAAAAAATATTTAACCCTAAAAATATTGCTGAAACGATCTGTTCAAATAATTTAAAATTAATTGTAGAAATATATTTTTTTGATCTTTTAAAACAACCAATTATTATTAAAGTGATTTAAATAAAAAAGCTGGTTTTCTATTGACCTTCTAAGATAAGTGTAATTCACAATCATAAGTAATTTAATTCCGATATCTGTGAAATAAAATGTGTATTAGTCTAGTGATTTAGTGATGTGCTGTTTAATAAGTGCATATAAGGCATTTAATGCACTCTTTGTTGCATGAATGAAAGTCCAACACAATTGGATGCATTTGTGACTTTGGTTACTACAGCATCGGTTCAATGAGCACTTTAGGCAAACAAATCTCAATTTATTTCTATAAATAGGATTGAAAATCAAAGTTTTCTAGTTCCTTGAAAAATATGAACTAGAGTTAAACTTTTGTGACATAGGTATTTAGTTTAATTTAGTTTTAATTTTTTTTTATTACAATAAATATTTTTGAAAAGATTTTTATTATTTTCAACGTTTTAACGGTTTTCTTTTCAATTAAATAAAATTCAGTGGTAATTTAATTTGAATGCTTTTTCAGAATTACAAATTTTAACTAATACCTGCTTTGTCTCAGTTAAAGAAAATTTTGAAAATTATTAAAAATGATCAATTTTTGGGTATTAGTAATAATTTCCTAAGAAGCATAGACATGATTTTTCCTAACGTTAGACAATTTGACATCGTCCGTATTAACAATAAGACATTATGCACATCTACCAATTCTACCAATGTAAAGATTTTAAGAAATATTGCAAATCAAAAAAATGGAAAAAATATAAATTTATTGAAAAAAGATGAATTTCATTGTTGTCTTGAATGTTTTACTAATGGAAATTGTTCCAGTTTAAAAGTTATCAAAGAAAATGAATCTGCAATTTTGTGTCATCTTTTTCCCAAGATGCCTACAACTTTGAATATCAATAGTTTGAACAACAACTGTTTAATGTATTCAAGTCGAAATAAAAGTTAAATTAACAAACTCAATTTTGCTAATTTAAATAATAATATCTGTTTAAAAAACAATGATTTCATTATTGATTTTGATTTCAGAAATTTGTTATTTAAGCATGAGTTCTTGGGAAGAGAGCTTCTTCTTTTGTAGAAAATTTCAAAGGGCAAAAATTTAACTGCCAAACTAGAGGAATTAACGTTTTGGTTCTTGAACCAACCAATTGTACTTTGATGTCTTATAAAAATGTTGACACCTGGGGCAGCGAAATAAACACAAACAAATTAATGTCCTACATGATGGAAGTATATATAATTGTTTTTAAACAAAAACAGTTTATTTTTCAAATAAATTATTTAAAAAAGAAACATAATTTAAAATTGCCAACTTTTAAATTTAAATCAATTTTTATAAGATTTTGTTTAAACTATGTTTTTTTTTTTTTTAGATCTTGCATTAATAGAACGGTTATTTTTGACTACTTGCATAGCTGAATAATAAATTGGAATTTGTATATTAACAAACTGTTTCTAAATCACCATTGTTAAACACTGTCCTAAAAAAACTGACCAATCAGACAATTTTATTTGGACAAGTATTTAACGATGCCCAGCGTTGTCTGAACTCAATAAAAAACTATATGGCGTCACAAAGTTTGAAAGTGTATAGTTTGGCTTTTAGAAAAAATTGGTTTTTATCTGGTAAAAAAGATTTCCCGATAAATCGATTATTCAGATTAGAAATGACGCATATCCGTTTTCATTTAAGTTGTTGTTGTTGAAAGTAAACATCCTTTAATAATTTTGTTTATTAAAACCCATTAGTACATTACATGCCTAATAATATTTTACTATAAAAATGGAAAAAATGTTTTCCATATTTTTACTGGTTGGCAAAACGGTAATGAAACAGAAGTAAACTTTGTAAAAATGAACTGAAAAACAAATACGTTTGTTTATATGATAATTTTTGTTTAAGAAAAAAATGTCAAATTGATTATTTTTTATGTTTAAAGCACGTTACAGGTTTTGCACATTTAGCGGCATAATTTTCATTTTTGGGAGAGCTAAGAATTTCATTAAATTTTGATTTATTCTTTTTTCCCTATTTTATTATCAAAAAATTGTATATATATATATATATATGTATGTATTGAAAAAAACACTATGTATATAATTAAACACGACTCTTATAGATAGTGCTATAGCAGTTCCAAAAAACTAATCCCTTTGACGCAGAATTCGAAACTAAAAACAAGTGATGCAAAAACAAAGTTTTTTAAAAACACACTTTTATATTTTTGCTACTTAAAAAACAAACATATTAGCAAAGACAATAAATAGTTCGACGAAAATATCACAATTAATTATTTAATTAAGTTTCGTCCAATCGATGCGAAAATTTGATAAAATGCATTGTTAATCAGTTCGGAGGTATGTTTAAATTTTTAAGTCTCTAGCTCACCGGGAAGTTAGTTTAAAATCGATTGCAAATTTTGACTACAGATCGACAGACAGAAAAATCAAGTTAAGTAAAGGTGTGTAAAAAATGTGAACAGTTGTTTTCATAGAGTATAATTTAATAACGAGTGCTGAGATTTTAGATCAAAGAGGCTCGCATAGCCGTGACACGTCACATTTGATATAAGATTGTGCACTATCAAGCTATCTTTTTATGGAACACTTTCAGACGAGATCATAGTGCTATAGAATTTAGAAAAATGATCGTTTTGTGGATATTAGTAATTTGGTTTCTACAAATCACAAAAATGTTGTCTTCATGTGTACGACAATTTGACATTGTGCGCATTAACGATAAGACATTATGCACTTCTGTAAATGCTGCCAATGTGAGGATTTTAAGAAATATTTTGACTCAGAACGATGAAAAAAATATGAATTTATTAAGAAAAGATGAATTGAATTGAATTGTTGTCTTGAATGTTTCAATGATGGAAGTTGTTCTAGTTTAAAAGTTATCAAAGAAAACGAATCTGCAATTTTGTGGCACCTCTTTCCCAAGATTCCTACAACTTTGAATACTGATAATTTGAACAACAACTTTTTGATGTATTCAAGTCGAAGTAGGTGTTAATTTTGAAGTTTTTAATTTAAATTACAACAGCTTATAATAATAATATAAATAATAGTAATAATAATAATAATAACAATAATAATAATAATGATGATGATGATAAAAATAATAATAGTAATAATAATAATAATAATAATAATAATAATAATAATAATAATAATAATAATAATAATAATAATAATAATAATAATAATAATAATAATAATAATAATAATAATAATAATAATAATAATAATAATAATAATAATAATAATAATAATAATAATAATAATAATAATAATAATAATAATGAACAGGTTTTAAGATGTTTTAGAAGATTATAAGTCCGTGTAAAAACACCACAATACAATGTTTTCTAACAGTCATTGTTTATTTTTTTAAGAGTTATGTTATTTGAACATACTTTCCTGAGGAAAAATGACAGTGCGCCGAATGTTACATCTTCTTTTGTAGACAATTGTGAAGAGCAAAAAATGGACTGCCAAACTAGAGGAATTACCACTTTTGTCTTTGAACCAACCGGGACATGGGTCTATTTCTGGCGACCCAACCTACCTGAAAAGTTACATTTTCTAACACATTAGAGCACAACTAAAACCACAGCTAAAAAATATTTTCAATTAATTTTTTGTTTTAAATTTTGTTAACCCAACTTAATCTAATCAACACATGTGTCCAAAAACTTAGACTCAACCCATCCCATCCCAATCCACCTGTCCACCTCGGGAATAGACTATTTAAAAATAACTTCACTTAAAACTTAACAATGATTCTACAGCTAGTTAAATAAAATTTATGTTTTAATTGTTTTAAAATTTATTTTTTTAAACTTAAATTCATTTAATAAATTTTTGTTTGAAATGCTTTATTGTTTTTTTTAAATATTGTTTCAATAACACGATTATTACTAACCATTTACGTAGATTTATTATAATTTGTATTATAACGTTAAATTATTTCTATACCGTTTTTGTTTGATACGGTTTCAAGGAACTGCACAATCAGACAATTTTACTTGGACAAACCTTCGACGATGCCCAGCGTAATCTGAACCCGATAAAAAGTTAGGGGAGAACCGGACTGAATGGCCACTGTACAGAACGGCCACTGAGATTTTCTCATTTGTTAAATTATTTTTTACGCCCATCTCTTTTTTAAAATGCGTATATATATGAACTCTTTGTTCAGTGTTGTTCTTTTGTCTCTCGTGTATTTTGTTCAGCATTTATAGAGCTTTTTGTTTTTTTGCACGAAAAAGTGAAAACGAGTCAGGTCAGAACTATTCTATTCTTAATATTTAAGTTTATATTTTGTAAGATTTTTTTAGTAAATAAAGAGATGTTTGATTAATATTTTAATCTAAAGTTTGGATGTCAAAAATTATTATTTTGCTCGTAGCAGACTAAAATGCTCGTACATCTCGGTTCGTACTAAATGGCCACTGTAAGGTCGTACTGAATGACCATAGTTATTCAGTATTGCTGAATGTTTAAATTTTCATAAATGTGTTTAGGTTCATTATTGATCAAAATGTTAATGTAATATAATGAAATTGTTTAATATATTAAAGATATATACATATTAATCACTACTTAATGTTGTTATGGTTATGTTTTAGAATGAGAAACAGACTATCTACAGCTGTGAAGGGGGGATGGTCCCAAAAAACCATGGAAAGAGCAGTAGAAGATGTTTTGAAAGTTTGCTTGCCAGTTAAATCTGCAGCTGAGAAGCACCAAGAGAGTAGAACATCACTGAGGCGTAGACTGGATGCAATTCGCAGAGGATATAGTTTTGAAAGTAAGGCTTATTCTCAATCATCGATGAGAGTTTTCAGTTCTGAAGAAGAGCTTCAATTGACAAAGTATTTAATACATGTCTCAAAAATGGGTTATGGGTTGAGTGACTAAAGAAGAAGTTCAAACTCCCAACAGCTCTATGGTCGTTGTCGAACCCCGTGGATCAGAGTTATCGGCAACGCTTTAGATGATCCGCCCTTTTCCGAAAGCTGCAGCTCGCAAACGAGGTGGGGGTCGGAAGAAACTGTCTTCTACCATATTGACAGAGGATAAAGTTTTGGCTGATTTTTTGAAATTTGTATACAAAAATAAAGACACCGAAAAGGCCAAATTTTTATCTAAAGATAAAGGGATTTGTGAGGCTGATATGGATCAGATTGTTGTAAAACTAGGAGATCCAATCCTTCAAAAATCTAAGCGCAGAAATGGACATATAAATTTTTTTTTTGACTTTTCAGCATATAGTCTTGGTTTATAGGCTACAACTTTTCAATAAAATGACAAAATTTTTTTTTTATTTTTTAATTAACATTAATAAAGATTTTTCTGTGAAATAAAATATTTTGGCTCACCATTTCTTGAGAATTGTGTCTTCTATAATAAAAATTGCATGAGTGGCCATTGAGTACTTGGGGGTGGCCATTCAATACTACCAGGTTGTACTGAATGGCCAGCCAGAAATTTTGGAAGAGGTTGCGTTATTTATCGTTTTTTATAAAATTGTTATAATTTGAAAGGTTTTAATGAGCGGTTTTCAGTAGTGGAATGTTTTTGCTTTCATTATGTAAAAAATATGCATTTCTATCACTTATAGTTTTTTTGTATGATTGATTTGAATAAAAGTGTAAAATTGTGTGGCCATTTGGTACTACTCTCCCCTATATAGTATTACAAGGTTTGAATTTGTATAATATGAATTTTAGAGAAAAAATGACTTTTATCTAGCAAAAAGGATTTTCTGATAAATCAATTATTCAGATTAGAAATGACAAATATTTGTTTTCATTTCAAGTTGCTGATGAAAGTAAACACCCTTTAGCAATTTTTGATTGAAAACAATTTGTACAAAACATGCTGAATACAATTTTAATGTAAAAGTACAAAATCTGATTTTTACATTTTTACAGGTTGGCAAAACGGTAACAAGATAGAAGTAAACTTTGTAAAAATAAACTGAAAAATACAACGATGGTAAACTTGAATATTTGTTTCTCTGAACCAGAAGGGGCAATCTTATAGGCGGGTGTTTTAAATGGCAAAACCAATTTAACAATTCATTTTTAAATTAAGTTATTTGTTTAAAAATGGTTTATCTTGATCACCTTAATTTGACTCTACAATTTTTGCAGGGAGGGGATAAGTGGCTATAAACGTTTGAGTGAAATATCTTGACGTAGTATAGGGCTCTCAAAAGGTAGAAGTGGGCACACCCCAAAAATGTTCCCAGAAATGTAAAGGGGAACTTTTTGAAGTTTGAGTGTGTTTCTTCTATAGTAAGGTAGGTTTCGTGTGACGTTGAATGGGCCCCTGAAACGTTTCATAAAAAACAACTTAGAAATTTTTTGTGAAACGTGTCTCTGCGACTACCCCCCGGATGAATAATTGAAAGAAATACAAAATAACGATCAAATGTGTGAACAACAGGTTGCCAATTCACCTGTTAAGAATGCCGTTGCTGTGAAAATAGGCGAACTAGCTAAAGTCTGCTATAAAATCAAGACCCAGCAGTCTCAAGTTTGCCACGAGCTTCAGCGTCTCCAGCAAGCAGTTGCAGCCAGCCAAATAAATCTGCCAGTACATTCGATGCCGTCGAAACCCGGTGCCTGCCGATTGTCCGTGCATGGCTAAAAAGACTTCTAGAACTCTGGCAATAGAGCAAAAACAACGTTATGCAAGAAGCAGCGGCAGTGGTAAGCCGTTGAGGTCTCATTTTGCTGTTTGCTTGTTTTGTGCTTGCTAAACAAAACTTAATATTTTCAGAAATTAATCACACATGTTTTTTAGCGATGCAAAGATCCGCCATGTATGCTTAACCCGCCATATATGTTCATAGTTTAAAAATTTTTTTTGATAAATTAACAAAGAAACGTGGAAACTATAGCCTTAGATTAGTATTTTTATAATTTTTTGTTCTTTGTATTTACAAATTTCTCACAAATTCATAAAAAGTTTTACTTATCAATTTCACGACAATTCTTATTTATTTATTTATTTTTTTCTAAATCATTAGAAGAAAATGACTGCGATAGAGTACCGGCTAATAAACCGCGACCCTGCCCACCAAGAGAAACCGAACATAAGTCATGCCACCAGCAGACGTCAGAGGCGAGGACTGATCTACAGAGTTCAAGGAAAACTTTCTATTCACAAGCCGTACATGAAAATGGTAAAAAAACTAAACTTTAATTTTGGTAAAGTGTTTGATTTCGAATAAAATTTTTAAATCATTTAATTAAAACAGTTTTTTGTCAGTCCTAAGAGATATTTGTTCTTTAAATATTTGTTTGTTAATCTATTTTGCTGATGCTGCGCATTGTTCGTTTTTAGCTATGTTGACTGAGCTTTTTTATGATTCACCAATAACGATGATGTTTAAAACCAGAAGTATACTTTTTAACTTGCTTAAACTCAGTACATCTTTGAAGATGAAGATGATGTGCCTGTATTTGTGTGTGTTTTATGTGTGTGTATGAATTATTACTAGTGTTTTAAAGAGTGATGTGGAGGTAGGGGAGACAGGTACTGAATGGACAACAATTTCATGAAATGCGCTTAAAAATTCATAATAAATTACATAGATTTTGTAAATATTTTAATGACAAATATACGCGGTCCATTTAGAACTAGTTTCTCCTAATGTAGTACCGATTCCAGCCTTAAAGGGAGAATGAAGTACAAGCGCTAAAAGTAAAAGGAGTTGGCTAACTACTTTACTGTAAACAATTTTACTCTCTCGATTTGACTAAAATCTGAGCAGGCACATTTTTGGTTTGTTCATTGAACGGCGCTGCTAAATTACTAATGGAACTGTCAAAAACGTGATAGGAGTTGAAGGTCTTGAAATCTGTTATCATGATCGAGATCCATGATCCTATAATCAGGGGCAATACCAGGAAATAAAAAATTGCAGACACATTTCTGCTCAACAAGTTTTATTGCTTGTATACAAGTTGACTAGTTTACTTTAAAAAAACACTCATTTTTAATTTTAAACTCAGCATCAAGATATCAAATGAGAAAAGAATTGGAGAGGCATGCTGTCTCTTGCGACAGAGTGGGCAAAGAAGGACTGAGCTCGGAACTCCTGTTCACCTGTGATGTCTTCATAGAAAACCTCATAAACATGAACGACAGAATGATCCTCGGCATAGGTCTTAAGTGCCCAATCTAAATTCGTTGGTCTTAATTGATTTGTATGCCTTTTTTTAATCCTTCTGTCAATCTCAACTTCGTAAACCGTTTTTCCAATTCTTTTTAAAATCTTCCCTGGTATCCATCTGGGATGGTTTGGATTTTTATAATCTCTAGCGTACACCGCATCTTGTTCTTTAAAAACTCTCGGTCTTGCCCCATTCCTTTTGTCAAACTGTCTCTTCATGCAAGATTTTTTTTCTGAATACTTTTCGTCTTTTTTAGTACTTAGTTGTAAGTCTGATATTGGTGTTTTAATTTGTCTCCCCAAAAAATTTTCTGCCGGAGATTTTTGATGAGGACTAGATGGGCATGGTGTAGATCTATAACACAATAAAAACTTTTGCACCAATTCCTCGGTAATTCCTTCACCTTTTAGCTTTTGTATGGTTCTTTTGAAAGTATCAACAAATCTTTCTGCTTGACCATTACTTTGTGGATGAAAGGGAGGTATTCGGATATGACTGATAAATTTTGACTGACAAAATCTTTCAAATTCCATAGAAGTAAACTGTGTTCCGTTATCTGATACCAATGTCTTGGGAAATCTATACTGAACAAACATTCTGTTCAGCTCGCGAATTGTCGTTGTTGAGGTAGCCGCACTCATTTGTATTATTTCTGGCCATTTTGAAAATGCGTCCACAACAACCAGAAACATTGAATTCTCCATTGGTCCCGCAAAATCAATGTGAATTCTCTCCCAGGCCTGTGGTTCAGGCCATGGTGACAACGTGTTTTTTATAGGCATTTTAGCTGCTTTTTGACATGCATCACAGGTTTTCACCATACTTTCAATATCTCTATCGATTCCATGCCAATACACCGGCTGTCTGGCCAGCATTTTCATTCTCGCTATTCCTGGATGACCCTGATGTAGCATCCTCAATATACGCTGTTGCAGTTTTTTTTGGAATTACTGCTTTTACACCCATAAATAGAATGCCAGCATGTAAAGTCAAATCAGTTGCTTTACTTTGAAATGCATTCCAGTTTGATCCAGGTTTAACTTTTGGCCAAAATCTCTTTTTAATGATCTCACTTAACTCTCTGAGTTCAGAGCCTTCTTCTGTCATAATTTGAATATCTTTCTTACTAACAGGTAATTGTCTCATCGTATCCTCTTGTATCATTGTGATGTCTTCGTTTACACCTGCTATTATCAAATCCTCATTTCCTGTTGTTTTTTTTAAATCAATGAGTCTTGATAAGGCATCAACTTGACCAAAATTTGCTGTTCGTCGATATTCGATCTCAAAATCATAAGCTAAGAGTATCAGTTCCCATCAATGCAGTATGTTTGCAGCGTGTGCAGATATTCCTTTCTTTGAACCAAATACTGATAAGAGAGTCTTGTGATCGGTCAATAGCGTAAACCGCCTTCCATAAACAAATCTATGGAATTTTCTTACTGCAAAAACTAGGGTTGAAGCTTCCTTTTCTATTTGGCCGTAATTCTTTTCTGCTTGGGTCAGCGCACGGCCTGCATGAGCGACTGCTTTTTCTGTTCCATTAAGAAATCGGTGTGAAATCACTGCTCCAAGTCCGTATTCACATGCATCAGCAGCTATTCCGATGTCTCTTTTGGGAGCATAATGCGTCAGCAATAAATTTGATTGCAACACCTTCTTAAGACTTGTGATAGATTCCTGGTGTACTTTTAACCATTCAAACCTCTCATTTTTTTTCAGGTCATCTAGTAGGCCTCTCATTTGTCTCATCTTTGGTACAAAAACAGAATAGTAACTAACCATATCCAAAAACGATTTTAACTGTTTTCTGTCTTTTGGTGGGGGCATTTCTACAATTGCTGTTATTTTTTCTGGGTCTGGTTTCCGGCCTTCTTTGCTGATAATATGACCTAGAAATTTAATCTCCTTCTTGGCAAAAGAACACTTGTCCATCTTGACTCTAAATCCAAAATCTGAAATCCGTTTGAATAGTTCAAAAACATTCATATTGTGTTCTTCCAATGTTGTGCCGGTCACAATTACATCGTCCAGGTAAGCCGCACAACCTTTTAACCCTGAAATTAAATTATCCATTGTTTTCTGGAAAATACCTGGTGCACTTTTTACTCCAAAGGGAAGTCTCTGGTACTGATATAGACTTTTAGGAGTGTTTATCGTAACGAGCTCTTTTGACGATTTGTCCATTTCCAACTGTAGATATGCATCAGCAAAATCTACTTGAGTAAACCAAGCTCCTTGGTTTAATTTTGAAAAAATTTCATCCGGTGTTGGAAGTGGATGTTGGTGCATCTCAAGCGCGTCGTTAAGGCCTGTTATAAAATCAGCACAGATGCGCACCGTTCCGCTTTTCTTTGGAACAACCACAATCGGTGCCGCCCAGTGACTGTATTCAACTCTTTTAAGAACTCCTTCATTGACTAGTCTTTCAAGTTCTCTAATGGTTATTTCTTCGTAAGCAAAATGTAATTTTCGTGGTCTGCAAAATTTTGGCTGGGACTCTGACTTAAGGAGCAATCTTGCCTTTATTTTACTGCAATGGCCCAATTCTTCTTTGAAAACATTTGGAAACTCTGTTTTTAAACGAACAGCTAAACTGTTTTCTTTCTGCGAAGACTTTTCTGCAACAGAACAACAGATTGCATCAAACGCTTTTATCATTGGTGGAAGTTGATCCATCCATTCAATTCCTAGAAGTTGTGTTGTATTTTTGGCCACAAAACAGCGTCAATTGCCTGTGAATCCTGCGCACGAAAATTTGGTTTGAAATTCACCTAGTACTTGAATTTCAGTACCGTTTGCCGCACCAATTTTTGTTGTTGCCTTATCTAGCCTTGGTGAACCAATTTTCACCCAAGTTTTTGTACTGATGATTGTGACATCGGCTCCGGAGTCCAGTTGCATCCTAATTTCGACATCACCAAATTTCACCGTGGTGTATCTTCTATTGGCTGCTATAATTGTTCGCTTGCCGGAAATTGTCTTGACTTGCCGTATTTCGTGTCGTCTATACGACAGACCTGGACTCCTTCTTAAGTTGGGACTTCTTTTTCTACTGAAAAGTCTTTTGGGACTTCTATCATCAGTTCTGCAGTTGGCAGCAAAATGTCCCAGTTTTCCACAGCGAAAACAAACATTTTTGTTTACGGGTGAATCCCGGATTTCTTGGCTGGAAATTTTTGTAGGTGATCTTTCTGAATCGTGATTAACCTTACTAACTAAGGTTTCTGAAATCATTTGTTTTGTATGTAACAGTTTTATCCTTTCAAATTCTTCAATAAGCTCTTCCAGTGAGCACTCTTGTTCTACCCTGAGCAGTAATTTGTGCTTGATGTTTAAATAATTCGGATCCTTCAATCCCCATATAAAATGTAAGCACATACTGGCTTCTTTTGTGAAATTTTCCCATTGTGCTTCGTTGCACAGCCTGTTGTTCACCCTTGTGTCGAATGCCCTGAAAGTCTCTGAGTCCCTTATTTGGACGTTTTCAAAATCAAGCCGTCTTTGATGAATGCTTTTTTTATTACCTAACAGTTTTTCTAGCCAACCTTTTGTCTCCTCATAGCTTAGACTTTCGATTGTTTTCGGCAATATACTACCCTTAAGTAGTGTGTATTCGTTTTGTTAAAGCTTCCCGGTCAGAGTTGCTTTTTTTTTTTAAATCGCTCATTGATTCGCCTCCGACTGATTGAACAGCTTCTTCAAATCGCCCAATCCAATCAGTGAATGTAAAGCCTTGATCTGGATCGTAAACAAATTGCTCAATTCGTTTGTAGAGGTCTGGTCTTACTTCGACGGATCTATTGTCCTGTATCATTGAGATTAACTGAAGAAATTTTTTTTCAGTTTCTTCTTCTTCAATTCTCTTTTCTTCTTTTTTTCGAGCTTCCCTCTCAAGTTTTTCTTTTTTTTCAATTCTCTTTTCTTCTTTTTCTCGAGTCTCTTTTTCAAGTTTATCTTGCTTTTCTCGAGCTTCCCTCTCAAGTTTCTCTTCCATTAGAAACTTAAGCAATTGTGCTATGTTTGAATCTTGGTCCTTTGACATCCTGGTCGCCAATTGTTATATCTTTATTATTCTGATTAAGTGATAATAATAATAATCTAACTATTGTGGTTGCTAAACACTTATTAGATCTTATTGATTATTAATGAAATTATTATTTTTTTTTTTTTTTTTTTTTTTATTACAGTTTATAGTCTTTTACACCATGTGTTTTAAGACGCGAAAACAAAATCAAAATGAAAAAAATACTTATTTACATTAAATAATTTTTCTCTATATTTACAGTTCTTTAGGATTATTTTGTATCCATTTATATATGATGTCGTGGCATATTTCCGAGTTCAGTATGGTTTGGAGTGTAGTTGGTTTTTGGATCCTTTTACAAAAGTTCCCAAGTTCCATTCCTAGTTGTGTCGTTTCTTCGCAGTGCAGCAACCAGTGCTCGATTGTTTCCTCTGTTCCGCAGGTTTCGCACAAACCTGTCTCATGAAGATTCATTCTCTTCAAATTTTGTTTCAGCCGACACTTTCCAAGTCGGAGTCGGGAAATGATGACTTCCTTTTTTCTGTTTGTTGTCTTGAATTTAATTTTATTTGAGACTTTTTTTTCGAGAGACCAGTAGTGTCGACTTTCTTGAGCAGAGTCCCATCTGGTCTGCCATTCGTTCAAAAGCTCTCTGCGTATTGTTCTTTTTATGTCAAATATCTCTGGCATAATCTCAATCTCTATTTCGGGATATTTGGTGGCTTCTTTGGCAAGGCAGTCTGCCATTTCATTTCCACGTATGCCCACGTGGCTAGGTACCCAAATCAGGGTAATTGTTTTCCCTTCTTTTGAGAGGTTGAATGCTAGTGTTAGGACTGATTCCACAAGAGCAGATTTTTGAGCATTTGCGGAATTTTTCAATGATATCATAGAGCTATATGAATCCGTAAATAGGGCTATTTTATGTGGACCGTCTGGTTGTGCCATCCACTCCAAGCCGCATTTTATAGCTGTTAGCTCAGCCGTATAAATACTAAAGTCATTCGTGACTCTCTTAGATATTTTCATATCTTTTTCCGGGATATAAATTCCCACAGCTGCTACATTGTCTATCTTAGATGCATCTGTGTACATATGTGTCGAATCTGTATATGTAGCAATCAGTTCCTTAGCTCTTTGGACAATTGACGGATCATCCTTCTTTAACCCCACCAGCCCTTCGTTAAAAAGAGGTGGAATAAGTTTCCATGGTGGAGTTAAAGAAGGAGTTAAGGGGACTGGATTGAATTTGTCAACTATTTTGTTCAATGCCGCTGTTCTTTTGGCTGCTGGATGTTCAGCTTCTTTCACTTTTCTGTGAAAGAACCATCGCCATTTAACTCCTTCTTGTCTTCTGGGGGGTACAAAAACGTCTTTTGTCGGATGGTTTGGAATGATCTTGGTTTTAGTGGCAAGGTTTGTAATTAACATCTTTCGTCGTATATCGAGTGGAGGATCTCCGCATTCTATTTGTAGAGCGGCCAAACTGGTTCCAACCATTGCCCCGCAAGCTGTTTTTAAGGCACTATATTGGATTTTCTCGAGTCTTTGTTTTTGAGATTCTGATGTACTGTCAAATGCTTCGCAGCCAAACTCCATCACTGACCGTATGGCGCATCGGTAGAAAAGCATCAGTGTTTCTTTGCCGCATCCCCAGCTTTGTCCTGTTAGGCATCGCATGATATTTAATCTTTTTTTGCAACGATCAACGATCTTATCAATGTGTTTTTTCCAGGTTAATTTTGAGTCAAATATTATACCGAGAAATGTAGCTTCGCTCTTCCAGCTGATTTTTTTGTCATCCATACAAATAGGTAGGGAATTTGTTCGGGATTTATTGTATTTTGTAAAACAGACTGCTACCGATTTCTCGGTTGACAGTTTGAATCCCCAATTGAGGAAGAATGTTTGGATTTCGTTTAATCGAGTCTGTAAGCAGTTTCGCATAGTATGTGGGTCTTTTCCTGAAATCCATATTGCTACATCGTCCGCAAATATAGATGTCCGAATTCCATGGATTTCTTGACAAGGGATGTCGCTCATCCTAACACTGAACAAAAGGGGGCTCAGGACAGAACCCTGCGGGGTACCATTTTCCAGCAATACCGGGTCTGACAACGTGGATCCCACACGAACCATGGCCTCTCGATTATTCAAGAAGCTATGGATTTATTTTAAAATCTTTCCTCTGACACCAAGCTTTTCAAGCTTCAACAAAAGCCCCTCTCGCCACATTAGATCGAAGGCTTTTTCTAAGTCCAGAAAGACCACCAGTGTCCCACCCTTATTCCACATCGAGCGTTTAATATCGTTTTGTAGTCTAAGGATGTGATCTGTGCATCCTCTTCCTTTTCTAAAGCCTGATTGTTCACGATTTAAGAGATTATTTTGCTCCAGGTAGAACCTTAACCGATTTGCAATAATTCTTTCAGTAATCTTGCACAATGAAGATGTTAGGGAAATGGGTCGATATGAGTTGGTGTCTGCAAAATTTTTTCCCGGTTTTAGTAGCGGAACAATTATGGATTGCTTCCATAGTTTTGCTACCTCTCCTTTGGACCAAGATAAGTTTATAAGATCCAAGAGCTTATTGAGACCTATCTCGTCAATTTGTCTTAGCATCTCATAGCAGAGATTGTCTGGACCTGGAGATTTGCCGTTTGCACTCTGCATCAGAGCTTCCGTAAATTCTTTTAAGGAAATTTCTGTGTTTAAATCATGTGGGTCGTTTTCGCAAGAAAAGCCAGATCTGATGGTAAAGGTAATTTCTCTTGTCAGAGCCTCTTTCCTTTGAATAAATCTTAGGTCAAGATTTTTGTCTGATGAGTTTTTTGCGATGGCAGTTGCTAACGCATTCGCTTTGTCTTTGTCAGAATAAGCGGTTTCATTTTCACTCAGTTTCAGCGCTGGAACGTTAAAACCTGCATGTGTGTGGACCATATTTTTCACCGCTTTCCACATGATAGTCTGACTAGAGTGTGAGTTAAGAGAGCTACAGAATGTTCGCCAATGGTTCTCTTTTGCTGTCCTCACTATCTTCTGTGCGATTTGTTTGAGTTTTCGATACCGTTCAAAGCCAGTCGTAGTATACTCTTTCCACCATGGTACTGGCCTAAGTCCTGATCGTCTTCCATTTTTGGTTGGTATTGATGCTATGGCTGCTTTGTTCAGACCTTGCGTTAACAGGTTTGTTGCTTCGTCAACATTTGTGAAAGTTTGGAGTTCATTGAACATTCCTGTTGAAAGCCGTCGGTATTTGTACCAATCGGCTTTCTCCAGGTTCCATACCTTTCTGTTGTTTACCTCGTAATTAACATTTTTATTTAGTGTGATCAAAACCGGGTAGTGGTCACTGCCCAGATTTTCATCTAACACCTTACACAAGGCTTTTTGAGATAAAGAAGGAGAGCACATTGCTAAATCTATAGGAGTTGTCCTTCCGCTGGGAGTCAGGTGGGTACCTGATCCGGAAAAAGGGCAACAAGGCCATACTGATCCAACAATTTCTCAATTAATTTTCCTCTGTTATCTGAAGTTTCAGCACCGAAAACAACAGAGTATGCATTGAAGTCACCTAATACAATTGAGTTGGTATAACTGAATGACTTTTCCAGTGTAGTTAGCAGTGTTTGATGATTGGCATTTGGTGGAACGTATGCATTGATAATGGTGATGTTTGATCCCTTTTCAGAAGAAATGGTCACAAGTAGTGACTCATATTCGTTTTGTTCTATGGTTTGCGAGGTGTATGAGATGCCTTCTCGGAGGAGTGTTGCGACCCCTCCTCCTTGATGGCGACCTCTATCCAGCCTGACAATATTATATCCTGAAATACTGAAGTTATTGCCCTCTTTCAGCCATGTTTCCTGCAGGGCAATGATGTCGGGAACCTTCTCCATTTTTTTGATAAAAATATTTAGTTCGTTGACTCTTGCACGAATACTTTGACAGTTCCACTGTAAAATGGTAATGTTGTTGTCCATGTTCGGTTTTTTGAACTGTTTTATATCGTTTTCTAGAGGATTCAAATTTTAAGATTCGGAAACCTCCATATCTCCAGGGTACGCCTGAAAGCCATTGTATTTAAGGATGTTATTGAACATTTTTATAATGACTTTCATTACAGCTTCCAAGGGCATTTGTGGTATGTCTTTTGTTATTTCCTGAATCTCCTCGACAAGCCCCTGTATCGTTGGCATGCTCATTGGTTCATCACGTTTTTCTGTCTTTTTTTCATCCTTTGATGCTTTCTTTTCTTTTTCCTTGTTTTCAGCAATAGCTTGCTTTTCCTTTTTATGAGTTTGTGTGACAGGCGTTTTCTTTTCAGAATCGCTCTTCTTTGGCGTGTCCTTGGACATCTGTTCTGGCTTTTTCTGTGCTGTATTTTTCTTAGTAAAAGGTTTTTTTGACACAACCTTTTTCAAGGCAGCAGCATAGGAAATACCTTCTTTTGCAACAGCTGAATTGACTTTCATGGAGAAAACATATTTTGGACAGGTCTTATTTCCTGTGCAATGTCCGTTCTTTCCACAGCTTGTGCATACACGAGGGCGTTCTTTTTTGTCTTTTTCCTTCTCAGGACATGATTTGAAACCATGATCTTTGGTGCAAAGTGGACATTTAATTGCATTTCTGCAATCCTTTGCTTTGTGACCAAAACCGTTGCATTTGAAACAACGAAGTGGTTCTTGTACATAGGGGCGTGTACGAAAAACTAAGTAGGCGAATCTAACTCTTTCCGGTGCTTCGCCTTTGGGGTATGTAAGGATTACAGCCGTTGTTGTGCTCACTACTCCTTTTATTTTTTTCGTAATTCGATACGCAGTTGTACTCCCGGTCGATGTCTTGATGTCTTCGGTTGTCAGTTCCAGGGGAACCCCTGTAATGACAACCTTTGAAACAGGTTCGGGTCTTGTCTTGAATACCTTAACTGGGTAGTTTTCTATTTTGGACAAAGAGAAAACATTCTCTTTTTCTTTTGCCGAAAGGACAAGCACACCTAACCTTGACCCTCGGGCTTTTATTTCTACTTTTCGACCAAATAAAGTGTCAAAGAATTTTTGCACTTTAAATGGGTCGACAAGTTTTTTGGCCTCAATAATTTGAATCTGAATCATGGCTGCTTCAGACGTTTGTGGAACTTCCGTACGTGGAGATTGTTCAGCATTTCCATGAAAGCGTTTATTTGCTGGTTCACTTTGCTGCTCCGTGATTTCTCCGCTTCGAACTCTTTTTTTCTTTTTTCCCACTGTCTCCCAAACGTTTCCATCATGTTTTTGGTTTTCCAACACGACAGTATTCGTTATTTCCTCCATCGGTTCTTCGTTCTTTGAATTGGAAGTCACTTTCTGCATAGAAATTGCCATTTTAAATTTCTTTTGCTTATCTGTACTTGAATATATCTAAAAATATATCTATCTCTCGTATCTGAATTATTTGTAGAGCTCTATCTTATTTTTGAAATTATTTCTGCTTTGTACTTATGAAATGACTAAATAGGAAATAGAATAAAACTTATATATATATATATATATATATATATATATATATATATATATATATTTATATATATATATATATATATATATATATATATACATACATATATACAAACATATATATATAACAGTTATTGTATTCAGTTTGAGCCATACCAGGGATCTAGTGGAAAAAATGATTCTTCGTTTAGTCAGGGGGCTCAGTAGAATTAGATTTGATATTAAAATTGCCTCCTGCAAAGTATCAATTATTTTTTGATAATTTTTTTTACCAACATTCGTCTTCTGAACAGACTGAAGGAAATGGGTATTGGTGGCACTGGCACTGTGCGTGTAAACCGTACTGAAAACTGTACTCTTATCGCACCTGAGGCCATTATAAAATTACCTCGTGGTTCGTCAGATCATCGATTAGACCAGAACATCGGCATAGTCGTGGTAAGATGGAACAACAGTGTAGCATCAAATTGCTAAGGCGTCGAACCACAAGTACAGCGATGGTAATATGCTGAAAAAAAATCAAAATTCCACAGCCACATCTCATTTCTCAGTATTACAACAGCATGGGAAGAGTAGATAGAATGGACCAGAATATTGCATCTTACAGAATAAGCATTCGTTGCAAAAAATGATGGTGGCCTTTTTTTGTACTGTGCTGATGTTGCAATGCAGAATGACTGGCTGCTTTATCGTATGACGGAAGGACACAAAACATCACCAATGGATCAGCTGCAGTTTATGCGTTCTGTGACTGGTTCGTATTTCTGTCAGTATGGCATGAACAGATTGATTGTTGGTCGTGCACTTGGTCGTCTGAGAGATATAAATCAACGCGTTCTTCCCGAAGTTCGATATGGTGGCCAAAATCACATGATGGCCCCTGGAGGCACCCAGCGACGATGCGGAGTGTGTGGAAAAAAAGCTACACAAGTATGTAGCAAATGTAACATTGGACTTTATGTGTGGTGTTTTTCTGCTTTTCATTCTTTTGAAAGCAACAACGTTTGATTAACTGAAAGTGTTTTAAACTTTAAATTTTCCAGTTTTACGTGTTTTTTGCCTTGTGTCATTCAGAAAGTAACTGATAAACTAAAAAAAATGTATCTTTAGCTTATTACATATTATTATTTTGTTATTAATAAAAGTTAATTGCAAACTTTTGTGTTTTGCAACAAATAATGTCATCATAGTACGTTTTCAGCTAATGAGAAGACACCTACCCTCCCGTGTCCCAAAAAGTGGGACGGACACAATATCAAAAAATTAACAAAATCCATGATCTCAGGCACTAATGGGTTAAGGCGAAAATAGCTGTATGTAGGGAGCACCTATTTACATCATGTTGTGGATCATAATTTGATCCTTTTTATGTTTCCCTCCTCTTTTCTCCAGGCTACGAGCTTCCGTTCTCAATTGTTTTGTAAATTGTATTTTACACGGTGTTTTCTAATCTCGCTAGTTCAAGATTGTTAATAATTGTTAGTGTCCAAGTTGAAGAGATCCAAATTGCGCTCTCTATTCAACGAGAACGGCTTAATTGCGTGTCCGAAATCATGTAGACTTGCAACAAGTTATATTGATCTGGAAGAGAACATTGACGAGAGATTTTTTAATGGATCTGAACAGCAAGCTCTTTTAATTTTCATTTTTAAAAGTAAACAATTGTCAGATATTTTCAATTGTTTTCGACATTTACCTAAATCAATAGGCCTACGATTTACATTAAGCAGCAATCATTGCAAAAATCACAAATTGTGTACAGTGTTTTAGTTTTTAGATAAATTTGTATGTGGGCAGTGATATCAACAAATCTGCACGTTGCTGCCTAATGTATGAATGTTATTTATCAATGTAAGAATATCCTTGAAAAGTCATAAAGGTATGGACCCATGTAGAGATGCCATTAGCTCAGTAGACAACTGAAGAGAGTAAAAGTCATTTTTCTATTTGGTTTCCGGTAAGCACCTGATTTTGATTCTGCAATTTTTATTTGGTTTTAGCTAACAATTTAATAGTAACTTTTTCGTATACGTTCAAATAGCAGGTTTTTAGTTTCTGACGACAACGGCATCAATAGTTAAACAATCCGGCTATTGCCAAAATCGATATATACAAACAATTACTCACAAATGTATCAAACATTATTTTTCTCCAGTTCAGTTCATCGGCTTGAAAAACTAAGGAAGCGTGTCTACACTGTCTGCGCACCTTGGTAAAATAACAATCGCATGTCGATTAAGAAAAAAAATACTTTTTTCTAATATACATTATGCCATTTTTTGCTTTTATTATTTTTCTAAATTTTTTGCCTTTTTTATATTTTTTTAAGTTGATAAGCTGCTGAGTTTATTGTTGAAAAATTTTCAGAAGAAAATGAGAAAACAAGTCTTTTGAATTGAAACAATGTGTGAAGTTAGTAGCGTTCTTAATTGCCAAAGTAGACAATGTATTTGCCTCTTCGAAATATTTTAAAATCAATTGGCTTGCATGTATATATGACGGATGTAACGGGTACCCGATCCGGACGCAAAGTTCGGTACTACTGGGTCTTTTTTGAATGCTTTTATTTAACTTCATTTGTCTCTCTGTTTGTCTGTGGTGATCAAATTTTAGAGAGCGTAGAAAATAATATTACAAAAAAAGATACTTGGCTTGTATGTATATATGACGGATGTAACGGGTACCCGATCCGGACGCAAAGCTCGGTACTACTGGGTCTTTTTTGAATGCTTTTATTTAACTTCACTCGTCTCTCTGTTTGTTTGTCTGTGGTGATCAAATCTTAGAGAGCCTAGAAAATAATATTACAAAAAAGATACTTTTTTTTAAAAAACACGCATTTATTTATGTGTGGAAAGTGCACTAAAAAGTATAAAATGATTTTTTTCCTTTCCTTCTATATGTCATAAAATAATCTTTGACTAAAAATAAAAAGCGTGAGAGCTCATCCTAATCCATTTTCATTTTCATCATAATCCATGGATTATGATGAGCGTCCCACGCTTTTATTTTTAGTCAAAGATTATTTGATGACATATAGAAGAAAAGGAAAAAAAAATCATTTTATACTTTTTAGTGCACTTTCCACACATAAATAAAAGCGTTTTTTTTGAAAAAAAGTATCTATTTTTGTAATATTATTTTATAATCTTTGGTCTTGTATTAACGTTGTGTTTGCGAATTTACGTAAAAATTCTTCGTTCAAATCTTCTTGTTTACTAAATTTGTTTGGGTCCGTCTAATTATAAAGATAAACCACACATCTATCATGCAGCTTTCATGGCTATTAAAGTAGGTTGACTCCGCCCATGTCACCTGCGCCAGTTGTGCGTTTTTCAGTGTGTGTGTGTGTGTGGTGTATGTGCGTTTGTATGTGCGTTTATATGTGCAAAAGTATAGTTATATAAGTATGTATAAGTATAAGGTGCGTGCTACGTTAGCAATGATAGAGAGATCGCGCTATGTAGGCCTGAATCCACATGCAACGTTAGCAATGATAGAGAGAACGCCGCTATGTAGGCCTGAATCCTCAGCCTGCTTATTTATTGCATTGGCGTATTTTAGTTAATTATAGTTTAAATAAATATTTTTATGATATGAAAATATTAAAATATTGCATTGTCATTGAGAATACATGTGTTTTGAAATTTTCAAGTCAATTGGACGTGTAGAAGTTGTCACAGCTGTAACTTTATATTAATTATGCGTATGTTTATTTATATTATCATTTAAATTATTTGGTTTATGTTATTCAGTTTTTTTATTAATTTTCTATTTTATTATTAGATTCATTCTATCTATTTTTTAATTTTATATTTTGTCTGTACAACGAGATACTTTGGATTCCTCCTCTTTGATTCTTCCACCTCTTCCTCTTTTCGTTCCGGTTCTCGTCTAGTGTGTTATCTCGTAGCGTGGTGCGCTCTCCAGTTCTATCTTATATCGTTAACGGAGTTGTTAAATAAAGTCATCGCTCCACGTGTGTTTGTTTTTCATTGGAAGAAAAATTACGAACCTTGTCTCATCCTTTGCTACATCAAGTGACGGGTGTGACAGAAGTGGTCGAAAAATCGATTTAAAAAACCTGAAAATAGGTGAGGTAAATAAAAGCGTGTAAAAAGGGAGAGAGTTGAGAGATAGGCTTTTATTCATTTTCAATTAAACCACTGAAGTCACACCAATTAAACCATATAAAAAAACAATTAATTTTTCAAATTGAATAATAGTCTATAAAAACAAATTTGAAATAATCTTCTGGAAAAAAGTTTTTTTACGTAAATTTGTTTAAATTCGTTTATTTTTTTTATAAATAAAAAACAAAACGACGTTGTAAACAAACTTAAATGATAAATATACATAACAAGTTTTATAAAACAATGTTTTAATAGTTTAATAAGTAATTCGATAGCTAAGGACTAAGGTGATGACGATACTAGCCGTCAGCTCGCGATTTTGCAATTCTGACTGACAAAATAGTGGGTTAAAGTTACGGCGTTAGAGGCACTTTATAGCCATGGAAATTTTCAGTTATATAGATTAATAACTCTTTAAGACATGGAAACAAAAATTAAAGTTGTGGGACCCCAAATAAGAAAGTTATAAAAAAATAAAATGTGGACCAAACTCTCGTCGAATGTCCGCACTTTTTACGAGTCTCCTGATGTAATCAAAGACTATATAGACGCCTGAATTATCGAAATATTAACGGCTCATCTCAAAAGCATTTCTTTAAAAAATTTATTTTTTATCTTTACTTGTTTGATATCCAAAACCGAGCCTGAACCCATATTCAAATTTGTGAAAAAAGTGCAGCATTCAAAAACTTGCTACCCAAACCAGGACTTTTAAAAAAAGAAACATGAAGTCAAAGATGGAGTTATGAAAACATTTGTAAACCTTATAAGTTGTAAATTTCGTTCGAAAAAGAAAAAATAAGAATTTAATCTAGTTCCAAAGCTCAAAATTATGATTCCACTGTTTTATTGGCAAACATTTTGGCATTTGTAAACGTTATAAGAAGTAATTTTTTTCCAAATTTAGTTCTAAAGCTCAAAATCATGAGTCTACTGTTTTATTAACGATTTTAGTCTCAAGATATTAAACATTCAAAACAACGCTAATATCTGCACCAATGTTACAGAGTAGATGTATAGACAGAGCAGGAAATGAAACACCGACGTCGCATGGTTGTGCACAATTCCACTCTGTTGCCAATCGTGCCAAAAACATTATAATCACCAACCGCTTCATTAATCATCGGTCAAATATTTTTTTAATAAGCCGTATTTATTAATTTATTATTCAGACGATGGGATGATGGACCGGATACAAGAACAGACATGTCACCAAACAGCAAGCATGCATATATAAGTGATAATGATTCTTAGTTGAGTGTCATACAATTGCAAAGTCGGAATACTAAAATGTTTAAGTTGTTCAAGTATCAATGCTGGCTGTTGTGCAGGATCATATTCTCTCCAGCAGTTTTCAACTCTTGTTGTTGAAAGAGTATAATACAATATAACATCATAGTCTTCAATGAAGAATGTTTCCTTTGCAAATTTAAGAGAGTCGCAAGCTGTCAAGCGTCACAATCGATGTTCGCAGTGGCATGCTTGTATTGTGATACTCATGGGACACTTTCAGATGAAGCCATAACGTTATAAAATTTTGAAAAAATGATCGTTTTGTGGATATTAGTAGTTTGGTTTTTCCAGAATACAAACACGTTTTCTCCACTTGTACGACAATTTGATATCGTGCGCATTAAAGATAAGACATTATGCACTTCTGTAAATGCTGCAAATGTGAAGATTTTAAGAAATATTTCGACTCAAAATGATGGAAGAAATAAAAATTTATTAAGAAAAGACGAATTGGATTGTTGTCTCAAATGTTCTAATGATGGAATTTGTTCTAGTTTGAAAGTTATCAAAGAAAGCGAATCTGCAATTTTGTGTCATCTCTTTCCCAGGATGCCTACAATTTCAAATACCAATAGTTTGAACAACAACTGTTTGATGTATTCAAGTCGAAGTAAAAGTTAAATTAACAAATCCGATTTTGCTAATTTGATTAATAATAACATTTAAAATACAATGATTTAATTATTGATTTTGATTTCAGAAATTTGTTATTTAAACATAAGTTCCTGGGGAGGAAGTGACCATGCACCAAGGGCCTCATCTTCTTTTGTAGAAAATTTTGAAGGACAAAAATTTAACTGCCAAACTAGAGGAATTAACACTTTGGTTCTTGAACCAACCAATTGTACTTTGATGTCTTATAGAAATTTTGACACCTGGGGCAGCGTAATAGACACAAACAAATTAATGTCCTACATGAAAGAAGTAACTATAATTTTTTATGCAAAAACAGTTTATTTTGCAAATAGGTTATTTAAAAAATAAGCATAATTTAAAATTACCAACTTTTCAAATATAAATCTATTTTATAAAATTTTGTTTAAACTAATTTATTGTGTTTTTAAAATCTTGAATCAATAGAACGGTAATTTTTAACAACTCACGTAGCTTAATTATAAATTGAAAATTGTCTTTTTAGTATATTAATAAACTGTCCTAAGGAACTGACGAATAAGACAATTTTAATTGGACAAACATGTGACGATGCCATGAATAGTCTGAACCCAATAAAAAGTTATCTGGCGTCACAAAGTTTGAATGCAAATAGTTTGGCTTTTAGAGGAAAAATGGCTTTTGTCTGGCAAAAAGGATCTCCTGATAAATCAATTATTCAGATTAGAAATGACGTAGTTCCGTTTAAATTTCAATTTGCTGTTGAAAGTAAACACATTTTGATAATTTTGTTTATTACAAATTTTAATTCAATTTTATTTTATGCCGATTGGATTTCTAATATTAAAACACAAAACTTGTTTTTTTTATTTTACAGGTTGGCAAACAGGTAATGAAACAGAAGTAAACTTTTTTGAAATGAACTGACAAACAAAAGGGTTTGTTTGTATAATAAAAGTTTAATTAAGCCAGGAGTGTACATATATATTACTTTGGATGTTTAAACCTTCTTAAAGGCTAATCTTAATTATGTCTTTTTTTAAATTTCTTTATTTTCTAGAGTAACTGAAAATTCAATTATATCTCATTCCGTTTCATTTAGTCGCATTGTATAATAATTGAAAAATTTACTGTATTGATATTTTAATAGAATTTTAAAATAGATTTGAAAACCAACACTTAATTTGAATCATCTTATAACATGGATGTTGAATAAATAAACATTGTTTAAACATTGTCAAACTTAGTACCATTATTTCGAAAGTTTTGCTAATAAATAATCTGTTTGGAATGGTTTGAAAAAATTAATTCTCAAGTGACCGAGTATTAGTTTAACATATTAATCAATCGTTTCTGTTATTTGATATTTTTTTTTAAATTTTTGCTCATTTTTTTTAAAAGTAGTACTTATAAGCAAACATTGGTTTTGTACGAATACTGTGAATTTAAATTTTCTATTTCTTTATTTATCGTCGCTGCCCTGTGATAGAAATCATTATAATATTTTATATTAGTATTTGCACCAACCAGTTACGCATTTATCCAACGACAAATAAGGGTTTTGATTGATATTTTTGACTCACCAGATTTAACAAACTGACAACTAGCGACTAACAACTCCAAATGATTAATTATAAATATTTTCTGACGTAGCGTCATACATTAAATGTCATTTTAAAAAGTTATTTATTACTCTATGATAGATTTATCGGATCATTTAAATAATTATGTGTACAATTTGTACTAAATATTAAAAGAATTTAAAAAAAAATATTTTCTGTGTATTGATTTTAGTTTTTTTTAAAAGCTATTTTAAGTGCATTTGTTTTCTAATTTATAAAAAGTGGGGTTTTCGGTTTTACGTTGCTATAACCACAATCTTTTGTAAAATATCAGAACAGACAAATATAGACAAAATAGAAATTTTACTAAAACAGAAAATGGTTTTTTAAAACTAATAATTCAAACAAAAACGTCGCTAATTTTTGTGAATTTTAAATGTTTTTTGAAATTAAACAACATTAGTAATTTTAAAAGAAAAATTCCAGAACCAAAATATAACTTTTTTCATTACTAAATATTTTGACATTTTGATGGATTGTCACAACGATAGAAAAACCACAGGAGTTTAATGTGTTAACAAAACCCCATTTTGCCTTGACCGGTGAATATGTGATGCGCTGTTTTGTGGTAATGTAAAATAATGTTAAGATTATTAACAAGTTCAAGCAAAAAACCAAAGTTTTTTAAAAACACACTTGCATTTAGAAATTGATTTGCATTATGTACGTTGTGCGATTTCTGTTCATGTGCTTAAAAAAATGTACACGCTTATGCTGGCTTACGATTAACTGGAACAAGCTGGAAGAAATAATTCTTGATAAATTCATAAGGAGAGGTGGTGGTTATGCAAAAAAGCATCCGCCTCTCTAAGATTGGCGATTTGAATTTCACCTGCGTCACCAGCATAGCTCCCTTGAGCAAAGAGTTTACGTGTTGGTTGATTAGGACAGCGGTTTGAATATCCGGAGTACCCGGGCTGGATTCCTGGTTCGAGCATGTAATTTCCTTGAGCAAGAAACTATGTCTTTACGTTAACTCAGCGTTTCATCCTTTAGTGGTCGATAAGTGAGTACCAACTTCGGTCGGAGGTTAAAGTTTGTGGAGCTAGCGAGTAGTATGCGGGGCTGCCAGCGGCGCCGTAAAACCCGCATACGTTGCTGGTCCCATCTACAAACTGCCAACATTGCAAAGTGTTCGCTTGTCTGTTCTGTAGCTGGCACTCAAAAATGAATGTACTTCAATTTTTTTTTAATTTCTAGGTAATATAATTTTTAAAAAGAAATACACCGCGTTCAATTTGGTTTTAATGCCATGTCTTATGTTTTACTTTTCTCTATTCTTTTAAATTAATGAGCTGCCATGCCTATTGTTGATAAAAACATTTGGAACAAAGTCATTGTTGCAAAAACATCTGTCATAGTAAAAAGGAAAACAAGTCTTTTGAATGTAAACACTTGACGTTAAAGTTCATTGTTACCGAAGTAGACGTAATTCTGCCTTCTCGACACATGTGCACAATTAAGATCCCATAGTATTAATGCATATATATACTAATTTATATATATATATATATATATATATATATATATATATATATATTATATATATATATATATATATAATTTTTTATCTGTTTAATGTGGTTTTGAGAGGTCAAGATGATGATTTTACTCTATTTAGTAGTAAGGATTATAGCGTTCAGTGATTATGGAATTGAGTCTCAAGATGTAAGTCTATTCACTGCATTGAACATAAAAAAACAACGCTATCTGCACTAATGTTACAGGAATAGATGTCAAATCCTTAAGAAAAATTTGTGAGGCCTGTGATAGAACAGGATATGAAACAACCTCTAGTGGAATAACAAGAAATGACGAACTGAACTGCTGTCTTGAATGTTTTTATCATTCCAACTGTTCCAGTGTGCAAATTGCCGTTGATGATAATTTGGAAATCTCGTGCCAATTTTATCCCAATTTGCCAGAATTTGTTACTCAAAAAATGAGTGGCTGCCGAATATATTCAAGTCGAAGTTGGTCATCAATTATCTTTCACCCAATAAAAATATTCATTGAACTAATGCTATTTTTAAATTCATTTTTTGTACAATTGTGAATTTAGATATTTGTCGCTTGAACATCAGCTGCTGGGGATATGATGATGTCAATGCCAGAAGATCTGATTCTTTGATAGAAGTATTTGGAGGTGACAAAGTTAATTGCTTCAGTCGAGGAATAAACACAGTCATCTTAAACCCTACAGATTGTTCGATGCATTCCCTACACAGTTTTGATACTTATTTGAACTACACTGCTGCTTAAACTATGAAAGCATACATGGAAGTGAGTCTGTTCAACATTATACTAGAGTACGCCGCTCTCAAGGTAGAATAAAAATAGTCACACCAAATTAGCTTTAAATTCTAATACCGATAAATGCGTCACAGTAAAAAAATAACTTGGTCGGTTTGCTCTATAAAAAGTGTTCAAACAAATAAATATCTTTTTTAATTATGTTGTAGATATTGTATATAATCGGGATGTTATTTAATTTTCACTTTCAAAGTTTGCATACATGCAAGCAAGCAAACAATACCAACGGGACGGTGAAGTTAATATAAGGCAACGAATACGTTATCTTGCAAACTTGATATGTTACAGTAACAATATTCATGTTAATTAAAATTGCCATGGTTTCTCTTTTGCTACCAAATAAGCTGCTTAGCTGTTATTTATTTAAGGAGCTGTCAGACGGTACAGTTCTTCTTGGGCAAACGTACGACGAAGCAGCGAGATATTTATCCCCGATATATAATTTTTTGGAGTTGCAAGGCTTGAAGGTCAATGATTTGCAAATCAGAAAAAAATTAGCTTTCGTTTGGCAGAAAGGTTATCCAATAAAATCAATCGTTCGGATCAGAAATGATTTGTTTCACCACTCAATCCAAGTAGTTCTTGAAAGTGAGCTTTCAAAACACATTATATAAAATTGTTAGAATTTACAAATCGTTATTTCGTGTTTACTCATTGATAAAATAATTTTTACGTTCGAGACGATAACAACCTCACAATATTATACAAAATTTAGTTATATTATAACTAATTAAAAAACCTTTTTATTGTTATTATACCAATTCTGTTAAAACTTGCTATTTTTTTATCCAGCTTGGAACGTCAGTGATGAGACAATGGTAAACATCAGGCAGGTTTATTGATGCGAGCCAATGTCATGCCTAACGGAGGTGGATTTTCTTCACGGAGGTGTTTATAAGTTGGCATACTCTATTATAACATTAAGCCAACAAACTTTTTGTTAAAAAAAACTAACTTTGTTTTTATTTTTAAGTGTTTTTTATTTTGTGAGATTGAAATTTTAGAATAATTTGAAAATAAACAAACTTTTGTTTTGAATATGTGTTTATAAATTTTTTGAATTGCAAATAAAAAAAGATTTTTTTACCGTGTTAACCTATGTGCCCAGAGTCAAATATATAATAAATAAAACTTAAAGGTTTTCATAATTCCTTTGTATTTTTTAATTCGGCAGCTTTCATTATTTTTTAAAATCATTTTTTTAGCGGTGATTAAAATATAAAAACTTTAACCACAATTTTAATTATATCAGTTTTCATGTTTTTGTTTTTACACACTTTTAATTAACTTGACTTTTCTGTCTGTCTGTCTATCTGTCTGTCGTCAAATTTTGCAATCGATTTGAAACTAACATTGTATCACATTATTGGTAATGAATACGATGTTACTTGATAGAAAATACTTGATATATATATATATATATATATATATATATATATATCAAGTAACCTCGTATAAATAGGATATACATATATATATATATAAATTTTCTGATTGATTGGACAACATTTAATTAAGTAATTATTTGTGATATTTTTGTTGAACTATTTATTGTCTATGCTAATATGCTCGTTGTTTATGTAGTAAAAATATAAAAGTGTGTTTTTAAAAAACTTTGTTTTTGCTTCATTGATGTAATGTTCTATACTCTTCAAAGACTAGTGTTAGATTGTTATATTTAAGAGACTCGCAAAGCCCTCAATCGTCACAGCTGATAAACGCTTTTGCATGCCCGAGTTATACCTCTTCATTAAACATTTTCAGATGTAACTATAGTGCCTGATAATTTATACAAATGATGAATTTGTTGGTATTAGTAATTTGTTTTTTACAAATCACAAAAATGCTGTCCCCATATGTAAGACAATTTGACATCGTGCGCATTAACGACGAGACATTATGCACTTCTAAAAAAGCTGCCAATGTAAAGATTTTAAAAGATATTTCAATTCATAACGATGGAAAACATATGAATTTATTAAAAGAAGATGAATTGAATTGTTGTCTTGAATGTTTCAACGATAAAAGTTGTTCTAGTTTAAAAGTTATCAAAGATAATTAATCTGCAATCTCGTGTCATCTCTTTCCCAAGATGCCTACAACTTTGAATAGCAGTTGGAATAATAGTTGTTTGATGTATTCAAGTCGAAGTAAGTTTTAGTTGATTTTGTTAGTTTTCTTAATTTTGATTGATTAATAGATACAACATGATAAACTCAGTATTTATAATATTTAAATTTTTCATTTCAGAAATGCGCTATTTAAACATAAGGTCATGGGGAATGAACGACAATGCATCCAGATCTGTATTTTTTTTTTTTGAGATTGTTGGTGGCCAGACTATTAATTGTCAAAACAGAGGAATTAACACTGTTGTTCTTGAACTAGCCAATTGTACTTTAAATTTTTCTAGAAATTTTGACACATTTGGCAGCGTTACTGACTCACTAAAACTAAAATCATACATGGTGCAAGTAAATACGCTTCTATATCAAAATAATTTTCCTCACAAAATTATAATAAGTTTTTGTTTAAATTTTTTTATTGCATTTTTTAAATTATGCAACGATTAAACATCTGTTGCTTACAACTTGTTTGGTCAAGTTATAGTTAATTCAATATTTTATGTTAATATTATATATATACTGTTTGTTTTTAATTTTCTTTCAAGGAGTTGACCGATGAGACAATTTTACTTGGACAAACATTCGACTATGCCCAGCGTAATCTGAGCCCGATAAAAAGTTATATGGCATCACAAGGTTTGAATGTCGACAATTTGGTTTCTAGAGGAAAGATGGCTTTTATCTGGCAAAAAGGAATTCCTGATAAATCGATTATTCAGATTAGAAATGACAAATATCCGCTTTCATTTCAAGTTGCTGTTGAAAGTAAAACACATTTCATCAGTTTTGTTTATTGAAATTTTTAGTTTTAATCAAAGGTGTGTGTTAAACACAATTTTCCAATATAAATGTAATGTAAAAAGAACTTGTTTTTTTTATTTTTACAGGTTGGCAGAACGGCAATGAGATAGAAGTAAACTTTATAAAAATAAACTGACAAGCAAACAAGTAAAAGAAAAAACGAATTTTTTAACACAAACTTTAATTTCAAATACACTCGATTTAGAAATAAAAAATATTTTCAAATTAAGTTTATTTTAATTGAATCAGGTATTGTCATACAATATAAAGCTATGCTAAAAGTTTCAGCCTCCTAGCTAATCAAAAAGCTGGTTAAATGTTACTTGCAAGATTTGCGTACAGAGAAAGCCACACACACACAAACACACACAAACAGCGATTGTAACCTAAATAAAAGTTTGTAAAAACAATTGCTTGTTTGAAAATGGCTTGTTTAAATCACGTGGGAGACTTTATTGATTTGTTAGTAGAGATATAAAAAGCACCATTTAATTAAATTTTGCACTTTTTCACAAAAAAACATTCATACATACATACATACATACATACATACATACATACATACATACATACATACATACATACATACATACATACATACATACATACATACATACATACATACATACATACATACATACATACATAGATACATACATACATACATACATACATACATACATACATACATACATACATACATACATACATACATACATACATACATACATACATACATACATACATACATACATACATATATACATACATAAAAACTTATATATTGATTGTTTGAATATCTTTTAGAAACTTTTTTGTGGCGACTAACCACGCATTAATGCAAACAAACAAGCAAATGTCGATTTAAATTTTGAATTCAAGCGATGAAACAAACTGACAATTAACGCCTAACAATTCCGTGTGATTAGTCATTAGTCATGTTTATTTTCTGTTTTGATTTCATACATTAGATGTCCGCTAACAACGTTTTGTATTGTTCTATAATAGATGTTTTTGGTTGGTCATATGATCATTTTTTTACGATAAATCCTTACTTTGCATAAAACGTTTTAAGGCAAATTTTTGTTGTTTAGTTAGCTTTCAGAAGTGCTTTTATTTATTTATTTGTTGAATAATAGGCTTTTTGGTTTCACGTTGTTGTTATAGCAACAAAAGTTTCCTGTAAAATATCTAAGCCGATTGTTTGTATTGATCAAAAGTCCGTCAAAGAAATAAAACATGGAAGTGTTAAAAGAATACTCTCCTCTACTGATTCATAACGGGAAAAAATAGGAGAGCACAGGGCTTAATGATGTGGTCGTGGTTGACATATGATATGCAATCGTATAAAAAAATGATATTCAACCAGTTGCTAACGTTCATACATACATACATACAGACATAGGAAATTATGTATGTTAATAGTTTACTTTGATTTACGTAGTGCAACTGATGCGAAATTTTATAGGAAACAGAAGAAAAATCTGCTGAAAACACCTTCAAAGCCCTGCACACAGGGCCATCTTTGTTTATTCTTACTTTGATAAGCATTGCAATCGTTTAATTTTTGCTGTTCTACTTTTTTGTTTTCATATCGTTTTCATAACTCAACAATGTTTTGATTTTAAACTGAATCAATTTAATCATTGCATTCAGCATTAAACCGTTTTCATCAATCGTTTATTTCAAGCAATTATAACATTATACAGATTAGTGATGAAAAATGTTTGACTCAACCAAAATAAATTAGAAACCAACATAAATTCATATAGAAATTTAGAAACTAAATAAAAATTTAAAAAGTTTTATTTTGCCAAAAATTTAAATTAAAAAAATTTAAATCGATAAAATAAAAATTTTAAATATGTTTTCCAAAATGTTTTATTCTTCAAGGTTTAATCTTTTTGAAACTTGTTTTATTGCCCTCGTCTGAAAAAAAAATAACCAATCAAAGAATAAACTAGATTTGTATAGTTTTTATTTATGGATCGTGCTATAGCAGTGGTTCTTAAACTTTTTAGAAACAGGGACCGGCTGTATATTTATGAAGTTGTTAGCGGACCACCAATTAGAAATAAAAAATTTTATCTGGCAATCGTATCCAAAATAATGGGAAATTAGAGGGAAAAGCTCCTATAGGGCCTATAATATCCGAATATTTCATTGAAGTTATTCAAAAATCTAAATATCATCATTTTCTGTTGGGCTGCCTCTATCCGTGTCTGAGTTGTGGCGCTTTGTTGTTTTTTTTACTTTTTAAAAAAATGTCCAGAGAGGATTGGTGTGCTTTACTCATGTTTTGTATCCTTATTTTTTAATTTAAAATAGAAATTTATTTCATTTTTAAAATTGTCTCATTACAAATAAACAAAAATATTCATACGATAGCGTTTTTTAATTATCGCTCAATTCTATCAACAAAGAACAAACAGCTTGCATAAGAATGGTTGTGTTCAGTTGGGTTGCAATTTCAATCGCTAGGTGATCGAAGTCGTTCATATGACAATGTGGCGATAATGGGAACTTTAGATCTAGATTCTAGATTGATTTTTTGCAAATTAAGCTAAATAATAATTTCAGTGTATAAATATCTTTGAATTTAAAATATATTTAGAATTATTTGTATTTTTCCTGGAATAAGTTGATCAAATTTTTAATTTTTAGTGATTGTTTCACGGACCGGTGACGTGAGCTCCGCGGACCACCACTTTAAGAACCTGTTGTGCTATAGCACTCGGTCATGAACAGGAACGTTTTCAGTCCGTGAAGCAAAACAATGAGTGACGTAGAGTTAGTAAAATTGCAAAGATAAAAACCAGAGCAGAAAGAAGACCAACAGTAAGTGTACAAAATTAATTAAAAGTAGACAATCTAAGGCAACAATTAAGAAAATTTTTAATTAAGTTATACAATTAAAATTGAAAAAACAAAGTTTTTAAATGACTCCATATTTGAGAAACATCCAGCAAAGCAGAGCAAGAGAAGTAGAATAGGTTTTCAAAAACAATAAAACAAAACTATTTAATTAATTTACAAACTTTCTAGAAGAATTTCCATACCAACAGAAACGTATTGATTTTCAATAATTGAAATTGTTTCATTTGGAAATCCTTGCTGCCAAACGAAAGTAAATTTTCCCATCCATTTCACTGAAGCAGCATTCATTCCTTGCGATGCCAAGTAGTTATGCGCTGGACTCAAATAAGAGTAGCAACCGTAAGTGGTTTGTCCAATCAGAATTGTGTTGTTTGGTAATGACTATAGTAAAAAAACATAAATTTAATTAAAGCAAATAATTACTGTTTGTTTATATACAATTAAATCATGCTTAAATAAATAATTTTCAATAATTGAAAACACCGTTTTTAAAAGATGTTTACCTTCATGTAAGTTACCAATTTATCAGCTTCGGTAACAACAAAACCAGTACTGAAAGTTTTCAAAGAACGCAAAGTAAAGTTTCTCGGTTCGAAGATCACAGTGTTTATTCCTTTATCTGGACATTTGACATGTGTGCTTCCTTGTATGCTTATAAACGGATCTAACGTGTTGACTCCATCGTTACCTCCATTGGAAGTTATTATCAAGCGGCGGAATTCTTTATGACAAATCAAAATAAAAATATTTAAAAAACAAATAACAATAAATAACAAATAATTATAAAATGAAATTATTATACTTCGATTAACAAACAACTTGCACGCATCGTCCCGAGGAGTAAACAAGACAACTGAGAACAATTTGAAAGTTCTGCATGCAACAACATCATCTTTGTTTATTTCAATTTGAAATGCATCGCAATCATCTTCTAATTTTTGACATTCAACTAAACATGGAGAAGTTTTTGAATGTCGGTCGATCACAGCTTTCTCTGCTTTAATGTTCCATTGAGTTGTTGGGTTTTCTTCGATGATAGCACAAACATTGTTCTTTTCTCCACTGGTGATAGAGTTGTAGGTCAATTTGTTAAAGACAATTTCATTTTTTGTTGAAACGACGTATTCAAAATTTTCAAACGTTAACAAAATAGAAATAAAGTAAATTGCCTCAACTTTATTTTTGTTTATAAATATATATCTTACCAACATGTTTAATTGTTTATTTTTTTAATTTCTACTAAATTTCAGATGCAGCAAACTAAAAAACAATTTTTCTTTCTTGTTCAGTTTTACCATTTTATAAACTTCTAATTTTTAAAAAAAAATTCATCATTTGTAATACTATCAATCAATTTTGCAATTCTGTGAAAATAAAATAAAAAACCAAAGTTTGTTAAAAGAACTTTTAACTGTCTCTTGAATTATAAATGACATTTTGATGTCAACTTCACGGTTTTATTCAGTCATTCCTCGAACACATTTGTTCTAATATATCATGTTTAAAATAACACAATGAATGATTGACAGCTCCTAAACTTAGCTGTATATTATTCATGTAAGTTATTGCATTATATTATAATCAGTGTTAGGTAAATATTTCAAATACATTTTATTTGAAATACGTATTTAAAAGTGTTTTTTTATTTTCATTTGTTAACTTTTTTTTGTTAAAACGTACTTTTGATGCGTGTTGATGATGTATCAGTATGAAGTGTTAGAAAAAGTATTTTAGTATTTTTGCAGCAAAATACTTTAATGTATTTTGTATTTTTTATTTTGAAAAACATTCAAATATAGTTATTTACTGCAAAATTTGTATTTTTATTTGAAATACTTACCCAGCAATGATTATAATGTAACGTTTTTTGCCCATAAAACGTAAAATTAAACAAGCAGTTTTTGTTAACATTGCTTTAAATCTTCTTTAAGTTTAGTTACGCAAATTAAGTTTGAATTTAGCTGTGTAACAATTTTCTATGTTCGAACATAAGTAATATGTGGCCAATTTTTTTGAGTCTATAGCGCACAATAAACCAATTTTTTTTTATTTATATAAATTATGCAAGGTTTCAACAAATTTTATCACTAATTAACGTTACATTACAAATATAAATTTAGATATGGTAGACCTACCAACTGTCGTGTTTGATAAAGTTTGTTCAGGTGCATAATAGCAAAGTGTCGTATATGTTTTTAAGGTAATAAACGAACATTTTAGTATGTTTTCATAGAATAAACTTTAGCACTGTACTATAATGGATGAGAATCTTTGTTTTACAGAAGTCACGCTTTTTGCTTAATTTTGTTACTATTCATAAAAGTTGGAACATTTTAAAACATGTATGACGTCAAAATCAACTCAATAAAACAGAATTTTAGAAACTACTTAGCTAATGAATGCTAAATTTTAACAACAAAATTTAAGGGGCTCTAAAAAGTTCTTTTCATGATAAAATTAAAATGTCAATTAATCTTATTAGATAGAAAATTTTCCAAAGAAAAACAAAGTTAAAAACATGAATTACAAATACGGAGTTGTTTTTGTTTCTATACATATATCATTTCACTTTTGTTTGAAAATAAAGCCCGTGTTGATGAATGTAGAATAGCAAAATACTGTAAAATTTGTTCCAGTGTTTTCAATATTATTTTGCTATAAAATTCGCCTTATGCGCAGCTCAGAATTTTTTATTATTGACAAAATATGATAACGAGACTCCGCCAGGTCCCTCATTGTGTTATTGTCGTCTAATTATGATTGCAAAGCTAAATTTTAGCTAAGTTTAGCTGCAATTTCTTTCTCTAAAAATCCTTGCTGCCAAACAAAAGCAAGTTTTCCAAATAGTATCAAAGTAGAAGCATTAATGCCTGCAATGTCAAGTAGTTATATGCTTGATCCAAATACATATTTGTATTTGAATGCATTAATAAGTTATTCGACCAATCAGAATTGTGTCGTCTGGCAATCTGTTTTACCTAAATTTAAAAAAGAGGCTCAATATTATAATATTAACAACAGCGGTACTAAATGTTTCAAAAAATGCAGAGTAAAATTTTAGGGTTCAGAGATCACATTAATTTGTCAGTTTAATTCATTGCATTGTTTGAAGATTTGATACATCTGTTTCTTTGTATACTATTAGATGCATCCGATCTTTTGATACGTAGGTCATTGCCTGTGTAGGTGGTTTTAGTCAGGTGACACATATCTAAACTGTAAATATTAGATGAAAAATTGTAAAAAAATATTATAAATGTAATACAGTGCAATTAAATAGTTACAATAACCATACACGTATTAAGAATTAAATTATTTAACTCTAATTTAGATTAGATAACTACGCATCATCACCTTATCCTTTGAGATAAGTATAATTCCAGCAACCTCAAGTGACTCGATTAAAAAATGCAAAACAAAAGTTGCATTAGTCTGCTGATTTAATGATGAGTTGTTATGTACATAAGTGCATATAATGCATTTAATGCACATCGTTGTGCATGAATGAACGTCTAACACAATTGAATGCATTTGTGACTTTGGCAACGGCGACTTCGGTCCTATGAAAATGTTGATACTTCAACTCAGGTAAACTTTTTGTAGTTTATTTGTTTAAATAAGATAAAAAATAAAAAAGGCAGATCTAGATTTGTTTATGTTTTTAGAAATTTAAAAAATAATTTTTTGTGCTGCTTTATTTTATCTGGATTTTGTAACTTTCTTGTTTATTGAACGTTTTTCAGCAGTTATTTTTGTTATTGAACTTCTTTTTGATAATTAAAATTAACAATTACATTATTTTTAATACCGTGTCAGAATTTTACGTTCTACATATTATTATCATTCGTTTTAACTATAAAAATTTGTTATGGTTACTAAAAACAAAATGATTATTTTGTCTATATTAGTTATTTCTTTCTTACAAAACACCGAAATGATCTTGCCTCACGGTATACAATTTGACATTGTGCGTATTAACGATAAGACCATGTGCACATCTATAAATGCTACAAATGTGAAGATTTCAAGAAGTATTTCGAATCATAACGATGGAAGAATTATGAATTTAATAAAAGAAGATGAATTGAATTGTTGTCTTGAATGTTTCAATGATGGAAGTTGTTCCAGTTTAAAAGTTATCAAAGAAAATGAATCTGCAATCTCGTGTCATCTCTTTCCCAAAATGGCTACAACTTTGAATACCAATAGTTTGAACAACAACTGTTTAATGTACTCAAGACGGAGTAGGTTTCAATTAATTCAATTCATTTTTTTAATTTAAAATAATTAACCGTGAGATTTGCTGTTGTCTGTGTTATTATTGTTCAAAATTTTTATTCCAGAATTATGCTACATGGAAATAAGTTCATGGGGAATGAACGACATTGCATCTATGAGCACTTTTTCGTTTGTGGACAATTTCGGTGGCCAAAAAATTGACTGCAAATCTGGAGGAATCAACACTTTCGTTCTTGAACCAACTGATTGCACTTTAAAGTTTTTTCGAAACTTTAACCTCTGGACAAATTTTAATGACCCGATGAACCTGTTGAACTACATGAACAAAGTAAATATTTTCTATACAGTTATTAAACAAGTTATTAAGTCATCAATTCATTTTATAATAACTCAACTACCCAGCATTGTCCGGCGGTTTCTAAATTTTATTCTCATTTTATTTTTATTTTATTCTTTTTTATTGTATTTTTACTATTTTTTTTATTTGTTCATCTCTCTATTTTTTCTTCTTTTTTTTTGTTTTTTTTATTTCTCAATTTTTTAAATTTCCAAACAAAAGATCAAGTTCTAAATACATAAAAAATATATGGGACAATTATTTTCTCAATTTCAAAAACATTTAAACAAAACATTCATTATATAGATTAATTATTTTATTTTTTATACTGTTCATGTTACGACTTTTGTTTTTAACTTTACTGTTTTAAGGATTTGACTGATCAGACAATTTTGCTAGGACAAACAGTGGACGATCCCCTGTTAACACTGGGCTTGATAAAGGATTATATGGCATCGCAAGGTTTAAATATCGAAAGTTTGGCTTTTAGAGGAAAAATGGCTTTTATCTGGCAAAAAGGATTTCCAAATAAATCAATTATTCAGATAAGAAATGACGTGAATCCTTTTTCAATTAAAGTTGCTGTTGAAAGTAAACTTATTTTAATATTACCAACAATGCAATCAACAATCAACACAACCAGCCATACCACATTCACCAACATCGCTATCACAACCCCACTAACCATCATTATCATCATCATCACCATCACCATCACCGTCATCATCATCATCATCATCATCATCATCATCATCATCATCATCATCATCATCATCATCACCATCACCATCACTATCACAACCCCACTAACCATCATTATCATCATCATCATCATCATCATCATCATCATCATCATCATCATCATCATCATAATCATCATCATCATCATCATCATCATCATCATCATCATCATCATCATCATCATCATCATCATCATCATCATCATCATCATCATCATCATCATCATCATCATCATCATCATCATCATCATCATCATCATCATCATCATCATCATCATCATCATCATCATCATCATCATCATCATCATCATCATCATCATCATCATCATCATCATCATCATCATCATCATCATCATCATCATCATCATCATCATCATCATCATCATCATCATCATCATCACCACCACCACCACCACCACCACCATCATCATCATCATCATCATCATCATCATCATCATCATCATCATCATCATCATCATCATCATCATCATCATCATCATCATCATCATCATCATCATCATCATCATCATCATCATCATCATCATCATCATCATCATCATCATCATCATCATCATCATCATCATCATCATCATCATCATCATCATCATCATCATCATCATCATCATCATCATCATCATCATCATCATCATCATCATCATCATCATCATCATCATCATCATCATCATCATCATCATCATCATCATCATCATCATCATCATCATCATCATCATCACAATCAACTAACATTAAAAAGTTTGATTTTTAAAAGTTATTTTTAAAGGTTGGCAAAGTGGGAATGAAACAGAAGTAAACTTTGTGAAGATAAACTGACAAAAACACATCAACTATGAATTTGAACTTGTTTGTTATCAGCATTTTTATAATTTGATATTTTAATATTTTTCTATTTTTTCATGTTATTAACAATTTTTATTCTAAGGAGCACTTTAAAAGAAAATTATTTCAATTTAATTTTTTAAGCTGCTAAAATGATTTAAAAAATTCCCAGAATTTTAGAAGTTTTTTTTAACTATTAAATGCTGAACTCTAACAACAGGTTTTATGGGCCTGGAAGAGATTTTTCATCAAAGATCCATAAATGCGAAACCAACGATGCCACGACAATTTTTACATATCCCGATAGCCTACATGGATTTAATGAAATAATCATTAAAAGTTTTAAAAATAGTAGGGGAGACCGGGACTGTATGCTACAGGGGTTGTATATTACAACTACGATAACTCTGCTAAGAATAACATATAGGTAATAATTTTTAGCAAATATAATCTTTAGTCCAACCTTCACCTTTTGATAAACAAATTTAAATTTTTGTGTTGCTCATTGTGATTTTTTGGCGTTTTTCACTTTGATTGACGTACAACTTGCACGAATCATTCCAATGTAAAAGTGAATCCAATAAAAACAAGTTTGAAACACTGCAAACGATATCACCATCATCTCTTTTTATGTCAACTTGAAAAGCATTGCAACTTTTGTCTAGATTCTAACATTCAAGTGCACAGAAAATACAAATTAAATGTTGGTCAATCAAAGTATTTTCAACATCTAATTTCCACCGAATTGTTTCGTTTTCAACAGTTGAAGCACATGCATTCCAGTTTGTTTTGATGTGGTTGTATGTCAGTATGTTGAAGTAATGTTTTTAAATTGTTCACACAAAATGTTGAAATTTTAAATAAAAAACAAGGTTGTAATAAAACATTTGTTAAAGAAAAGAACTTAGAATCAATTACAAAGTGCCATATATTGTTTTTAGGAAAGCGATTGTTTATATTGGCGCATCGTCGTTAATGCACTTCATCAATGCACAATAATAGATGTCAATCTTTGTATTGAACATGTCATCATAATTGTTTTGCCATTTGTTTTATGAATATTTCAATACTTTTTCTGCGTTTCTTGGCATGTCTGTTCTCATAGCTAAAACATGTTTAATACGAAATTGAACAAAATTTGTTAATTACTTTTTTTAAACAACTGCGTTTTCAAACTTTATTTAACTTACTGGTTTTGTGACAAAAAAACTCTCTGGCGCAATAAAAATCGTGTTTTTTAGAATATTTTGTGTGACTGTGTGTGTGGCTTTCTCTGTACGCAAATCTTGCAGGTAAAATTTTATCAGCTTTTTGACTAGATAGGAAGCTGAAACTTTCAGCATAGCTTTATATTGGATGACAATACATGATTCAATAAAAACCTAATATGAACATCTTTCGTATTTCTAAATCGAGTGTATTTGAAATTAAAGTTTGTGTTAAAAAACTCGTTTTTTTCCTTTACTTGTTTTATAAATTCTGAAAGTTAGGTTGCATTAGTTTTTTTTAGAAACAAAATACGTATCAAAAAATAAAACGCTACTAAAGTAATAAAAATATTTTCTAATAATTTTATTATTATTTGGCTCAATTGCTTGCTATGCTGTCATCTCGAAAGAAACTTTCGATAAGAACAAAAACAGCACAAGAGTGGACCCCAATCCTTCTCCCGGTCGTTCAATGAATCACGGCGGCTCATCTTGCGTTGTTTTCCTTTTATTACAACGTACTGTTTTGCAGTCATTATTTAAATTCTTTAAGTTAACTTTCAAAAAGTATTTCAAAACTTTATCAAATTTGTTTTTTTGAAACAACCAATGAAAACTTGAAGTATTTTTATAAAATTTTATGTTTTGTGACTAAAAAAATAAATTGGCGTTTGGAGAAAATGTTTTTTAAGAAAAAAAAGTTTATTGTTTTAATTCTGAAAATCAAAACAAAATAATTTTTATTTGTAGTCTGCTGATTTAGTGAAACTCTGTGCATATAAGTGCATTTAATGCACATCTTTGTTGCATGAATGAACGTCCAACACAATTGGATGCATTTGTGACTTTGGCAACGTCATCGGTGGTTCTAGGAAGAAGTCGATACTTAAACTCAGGTAAACATTTTGCAAGTTATTTGTTCAAATAAAATGGGAGATTTGTAAATGAACTTAGATTGTGTAACGTTGTAAAGATATAAAACAAAATTGAACTTTTATGACGCATTTGTTTTTAATCTAACTAGAGTTTGCGATTTTTCGTTTTAATTAATGTTTTTGAGCAATAGTTTATTAAAAACAATTATTTATTTTAACGTTTAAACCGTTTTTTAAAATAAATAAAAATCGGTAGTAATTTAATTTAATGTTGTTTCAGAATTTTAAATTTTACATGATGCTCCCTTTGTTTCAGTTACAGCACAATTTGAAAGTTACAAAAAACAAAATGATTATTTTGTGGTTATTAGTTATTTGTTTCTTACAAAATACAAAAATGATCTTACCTGATGTTAGACAATTTGACATCGTGCGTATTAACGATAAGACATTATGCACTTCTATAAATTCTACAAATAAGATTATTTTAAGAAATATTTCGACTCAGAACTATGGTAAAAATATGAATTTATTGAAAGAAGATGAATTGAATTGTTGTCTAAAATGTTCTAATGTGGAATAACAGTTTAAACAACAACTGTTTAATGTATTCAAGTCGAAGTAAGTTTTAATTAATTTTTGTTATTATTTACTATTTATTTAATAAGTAAATCAATTATTTTCAACTGTGAAGAAAGCAGTTTTTATGTGATGTAACGATTTGGATTTTCTATCGCAGAAGTGTGCTACTTGGAAATAAGTTCATGGGGATTAAACGACATTGCATCTATAAACTCATCTTTTGTTGAAATTTTTGGTGGCAAAAAAATTGACTGCAAAACAGAAGGAATTAACACTTTTGTCTTTGAACCAACCAATTGCACTCTGACGTTCTTTCGAAATTTTAACTTCTGGGCCAACAATGATGATCCGATGAAACTAGTCTCCTATATGAAAGATGTAATTACGTTTTTATAAAATTAGTATAATATGGATTTGTTTTTTTACGTTTTTAAATCGTAAATTTATTTTATATTACCTGGGATACCCGGTTTTATTTTTATTACATACTAGCGGGGTTACCCGGCGTTGCTCGGGGTTTTCAGAGGTTTTTTTTTATCATTTTTCTCTCTTGCTCCCGTTTCCTTCCCCGCTTGCTCTCCCGTTTCCGTTCCCGCTTGCTCTCCCGTTTCAATTCCCGCTCGCGCTCATTTTTTCTTTTCCACTTTTTCATAATTTATTTTAGCCCATAAAACGTAAAATAGATTTGCTAAAAGTTGCTTGAAGCCTTCAAACGTTATGTAAACAAAATTTGAATTTTATTACGCAATTACCTTCGATGGTCGTACATAGGAACTTTTGGCCTGGAAAGTTAAGAAGGGGAAAAAGTTAAAAAGTTTTGGACTCCTTCTCCGATCCTCCGGCTCAGGGGGCCAAAAGCGCCTATACATGATCATTGCATAAGTTATCGAAGCACTGTTTACAATTGCGTAACATGCATTACTTGCTAATGGACTTCTTAATATTAAGAAGTTCATGACTTGCTTCCCAGTCTTGCATAATGTGACCGATTGCGCGTTATTACAAATTATTAAGAGATAGATGGGGGGGGAAAGCGACCGGGAGTGGGAGAGCAAGCGGGAACGGGAAAGTGACCGGAGCGGGAGCGAAAACGGGGAATTACACGGGAGCTAGAGAAAATCGATAAAAAACTCTAAAAACCCCCGAGCAACGCCGGGTAACCCAGCTAGTAAATGTATACAGTTCCCGCTCGCTGCCCCCTCGCTCCGCTCATTTTGTGACGGATTTCAAATTTTTTTTCTCTATATTTGATTTCCCTTGACTCTCAAGGTTGTGTGAAAATTTCATTACGATCGGATGAATGGTGTAGCAATGAATAAATAACATACATATATACATACATACATACATACATACATACATACATACATACATACATACATACATACATACATACATACATACATACATACATACATACATTCGTTTTTATATATATAGACTAGCAGTGCCCGTCGCGGTTTCGCTAGCTTGAAATGAAAAAGTTGAGCCGTGCATCTATAGTAGAGTACTTCACGGGCCGATTTTTTACGGCACGGATCGGGCCGGCTGTTTCATAAGCCAAAATTCCAGGCCCAAACCGGCACATTCTTACAGGCCTAAAATCCCTTCATACTTAGAGAAAAATTTTTGACCCGGTCTGGCTTGACTTCAGTTCCGGCCCAGCCCGTCTGAAGACTCTAATATCACGGCTTGGCCGGCCCCTGCAGTACTTTAATTCATAGAGCCCAGCATGGTTTTTGAGACCCACTCCGGATTTTAAGCCTGTCAAAACTGACCAGGCACAAATGAGACGAGCGGGCCGGGCTAAGCAGAGACTGTGAAAAATTGACCCGTGCAGGACTATATTATGGATCCACGGTTTAAATTCAAGCGAGCAAAACCGCGACGGGCACTGCTAGTTTATAAATAAATATTAGCGGAGTTACCCGGCGTTATTCGGGGTTTTTATTTCACTCTATCCTTTTTTTCAGATAAAAAATTTGCTAAAAACTGATTGAAGCCTTCAAAATATGTTAGGTAAAAAAAAATTGAATTTTGTAACGTAAAAACTGTTGATGATTGTAAATAGGAGCTTTCGGCTTAGAAAGTATTTTGGTATGAAAAATTGAAAAACCATTTTTTAATAAAAAAAACCCTGTGACCTTTTACGCTTTGAGATTTACTTTTATGCTAATATTTGTTAAAATTATTCTAACGGTTGGATTCGCATAAAAGAGAAACAGACAAACAGTCATCTATATATATTCATGTAAAATCACCGAGTTTACGATCAGTTTCCTATTGATAAACGTTAAAGGATTTAGAACATTTATTAGGGACTTTATTAAGAGATTAGAAGGTATAAATAGCCTTAACAAAGCTTCATTTATTTTTTTCCAAAACACCATTCTATTGAGCCCGGTATACGATTTGGTGATATCGTAACATTGGTGATCAGAAGTGATATTTCAAGAATGGTTTTGAAAGCATTGGATGAGCTCTTGATACTCGAGTTGAGGCGGAAACTTAGAAAACGATAGCTCAGTGATAACGGAAGAAAGTCTGAGCTCGTGGACCGCCTCCGGACGTCATTTGAGGACAATGGGTTTGACCCAGAAGAGTACGAATTCGAAACAGAAAATGAATTGATGAAGGCTCTGAACAAGACGGCGGAAGAAATCAGAGCAGCACACAGAGCAAAACAGAGCAGCACAGGAGCAAAACAGAACAGCACTGCAGGAAATAAAGAAATTTCTTGAACTCCTCAATGGTGACACAAACAATTGCGGAAACAAAGAAGACGGTCATGATGATGAGCCATGCAAAGATGTTCAAGATGAACCGTGCAAAGATGTTCAAGATGAACCATGCAAAGATGTTCAAGATGAACCATGCAAAAATGTTCAAGATGAACCATGCAAAGATGTTCAAGATGAACCGTGCAAAGATGTTCAAGATGAACCATGCAAAGATGTTCAAGATGAACCATGCAAAGATGTTCAAGATGAACCACGCAAAGATGTTCAAGATGAACCATGCAAAAATGGTCATAATGATGAGCCTGTCAAAGACGGTCATGATGATGTGCCTGTCAAAGACGGTCATGATAATGAACCTTGCAAAGATGTTCAAGATGAACCATGCAAAGATGGTGATGACAAGCATGGCAAAGATGGTGACAATGATACAGTCGGTTTGGACGTCGACAACAAAACTAAAAAAGATGAAAAGAATGTTGAAAACGAAATGCAAAAACGATGAGGGTGAAAGTGATGATGATGATTTTAATAATGGCAATAACAGCGATGGCTTTTACCCATACAGCTACGGTTCTGAAACGGAAGCCTCCATAACAGACGACGGCACCGCATATTCAGGGTCAGATTTTAGTGACGAATCTGACTCGGATGAAGCAACTAAGGATTTACAAACGGACGAAACTCCAATCGAAAAATACGTCGAAGCTAATTTGACAAAAAAGAAGACACTGATTTGAGAGACGATGGCGATGATTTGAAGAAAGATCCGCTGGACGATACGATGAAAGAGCCGAGTTGGAATGTGAAAAGAAAACGTTCGATTGTAGCTTGGAAGAAAACAAAGATGACGGCGATGAACTTCTCCAAAACCACGGCGATGAACTTCTCCAAAACCACAATAGCAATGCAGCCAGCAAAAACTCTGAAAAAGATGAGCCAAGAACAGAGAACGGTACAGAAGGTTCTAAATCAGATGAATCCACAGAGGATTCTAGAACAGACAGACTAAAAGTTATTTTAAAATCAAATAACAGTTTGATGAAGGGATTTAATGGATTTATGGAACGTGTTTTCGAAAAACCTTTTGAAGAGTTTCTTGAGAAAGATCTAAAAGATGTGAAGGAAGAAGAAAAAGCAGACCGTTCCGATAAACCGTCAGTGCTGACGTAAGTACTCAAAAAATGTACTTAAGTATAAGTACTAAGTACTCTGAGTTAAAAGTACTTTAAGTACAAGTACAAGTACATTATTTATCTTGTACTTAAGTACAAGTACAGTTAAGTACTCAAGTACCTTGAAAATTTTTATTGATCAGCATAAAACGAAGTATTTATTAAGAAACATCACCAAAATGTCTTTTTGAGTTGAATCATTACTTTCTGAACCTGGTTCATAAAACCCATAAAAATCGCCAGTTGATGCTGTCACAAGCTCTGCTTCTGGAAAATTATTTGTTTCATTCATACGATTGACTTCAACTACGAACAGTTTTTCAGCCATCTTACAATGTGTCAATGGCAGCCAGCAAACCTTTAAGTATGGGTATGACACAGCGGGATATCTGTAGATGACTAGTTTCGTCTTCGATGTCCCAGGATCACTGTCTTTGCTCTCTGATGGTTCCAGCTCTAATATGCTTGATTCAGCATACTCTTTAAATGCCTTTACATAATTGTTCCCATTATAAGTCACAACATTTCGTCTAACCGTATTTGCTTGCATATGAATTAGGGCTAAAACCAAATAATACAAAATTTAAAGTTCTTAGCCTGCAAATTATTAAAATTCTCATTCTTAACGTACTTGAATATGCTTGGTGAAATTTGAAAGAGCTTTGTATTGACCGCGAATGGCATTCTTCTAAGGCTTGCAAAGACTGCAAAGGGTTTTTATATAATCTCCATCGTCAGAAGCTATTTCACTGAAATAAGTCCTCACAACTAAAGGGGAAACTTGACTAACTTCAGTTATAGGTACGTTACAATATATCGACCATCTTGTAAGAAACACTAATGTAAAAACTAGAATGACAAGGCATAACCTGGACAACATAAAATGCTAGAGCAAAGAATCTGTTACATAAACACTTATTTTTAGGTTTACAAATTATAAATAATCTAAATAATTAGTTTTAAAAATAAAAATAAAGCAATTTTTTTAAAGTACTTAGCTACTTTTGAAATGTAGTTACTTAAGAAGTACACTAAAAATGTACTTAAGTACAAGTACTAAGTACACATTCGCGAAAGGACTTAAGTACAAGTACTCAAGTACACCTATTTTACTTCAGTACGTACTTAAGTACTCGTCATCACTGTAAACCGTGCAAAGATGTTTGTCAAGATAGACATGTTGTGTATGTGATTATTGGTGGATGGGATGTGTTGTGTGTACGCTCGCTATTTGTTGTAGTATGAATGTTCACCTGTAGTTGTAAGAGTTGTTGTATATTAGTGGCTAGCGTGCTGTTTAGGCAAGAAAAGTATGCGCAGAGTTTTAGTGTAGTGAGAGTCGAGCTCGAGAGTGGTTGCCACGTAGTTAGGAGTGAATTGTGGTGAATTGTTGAATTGGTGAATTTTCGTATTGAAGTTACATTTTCCGTTTTGTTAATTTTTTATTTAATAATAAAGACCTCTAAAGCTGAAGTTGGAGTTTTGTTGTTGAGCGGTTTGCCCAAGTTGACATTTTTGGCGACCCCGACGAGACTGAAAAAAAAATTTGTCGACGTGGGCAAATAAGGAAGCTGTAACGTTTGTTTTGAAGTTGTCTTGCGGAGTTTTCTGTTAGACGTTTTGTCATGACAAGTATTCAAAAACTGAAAGAACTTGGAGAAAGTCTGGGGTATAAAGATACCGAGCTGCAGTTGTTTGTTAAAGAGCAACAGGCAGAAGAGAGGACACAAAGAAATTTAGACAGAGAGGCACAATTGCAGGCACAGCTGCAGGCAGATAAAATGAAAATGGAGGCAGATAGAACCCGAATCGAACTGGAAAGAATGGCAAATGAGCAAAAAGACAAAGACTGTGAAATAACCAGGCTCGAGTTGGAAATCAAGAAAAACAGCCTCAACCAGACAAGTTCCGTCGGTCTAACTCATGTGGCATCAGGACCCAAGTTACCATGTTTTGAGGATGAGAAAGATAACATGGACGCGTATTTGTTTCGGTTTGAAAGAGTGGCTGAAATTCAATCCTGGAGAAAATCAGAATGGGCTATATTTTTGTCATCCCTGCTGAAAGGAAAGACTTTGGAAGTTTATTCTAGGTTGCCGTCTGACCAGGCTGGAAATTACGACGTTCTAAAAAAAGCTCTGTTACGACGCTATGAATTAACAGAGAAGGGATTCATCAAAAGAAGACCTGAGAAGAATGAGGCTCCCGACTTTTTTTTAGTTCGTTTGCAGAGCTACTTGCAGCGGTGGGTTGAGCTGTCAGAAACCGAAGAGAGCTACGAGGGTTTGTCAATGCTTCTGGTGATGGAGCAATATGTGAATGGCTGCTCCAAAGAAATGGCCTTGTTCATGAAGGAACGCTCTCCACGAAATCTTCAGGAACTGAGTAACTTTGCAAGGCAGTATTTGGATGCGCACGGACAAAAAAGGGTGCTAAAACTGATATCGAGTGGGACGAGAAGAATGAGGCTCCCGACTTTTTTTTAGTTCGTTTGCAGAGCTACTTGCAGCGGTGGGTTGAGCTGTCAGAAACCGAAGAGAGCTACGAGGGTTTGTCAATGCTTCTGGTGATGGAGCAATATGTGAATGGCTGCTCCAAAGAAATGGCCTTGTTCATGAAGGAACGCTCTCCACGAAATCTTCAGGAACTGAGTAACTTTGCAAGGCAGTATTTGGATGCGCACGGACAAAAAAGGGTGCTAAAACTGATATCGAGTGGGACGAGCCACAGGAGAAAGCATTTTCTGCCTTGAAGATGTGCATAGCAAATCCACCTGTATTGAAGCTGCCTGATGTTAACAAGACGTTCATTCTACAAACTGATGCTTCAAATGTTGGGATTGGTGCGATAATGCTTCAACAAGGAGAAGATGGGAGCAAACATCCAGCAGCTTTTGCAAGTCGAAAACTTTTACCAAGAGAGATTAATTATTCAACTATCGAGAAAGAATGCTAAGCAATTGTGTGGGCAATTGGAAAATTCCAACCGTATCTTTATGGCCCGGAGTTCATTTTAGAAACTGATCACCAGCCACTACAGTATCTGGGTGATGCACAGTATCAGAATGGAAGGCTCGTGAGGTGGGCACTAGCAGTACAACCTTATCGATACGTCTTGAGAGCCATGCGAGGTAAAGACAACGTTGGAGCAGATTTCTTGAGTCGACATCCGTGTTAACTTAGCCGATGGAAGCCGAAAATGAATTTCCAGAATTAGAAGAGAAAAAAACCATTTTTTGTCTCGAGGAAGGGACGGAATGTCAAGATAGACATGTTGTGTATGTGATTATTGGTGGATGGGATGTGTTGTGTGTACGCTCGCTATTTGTTGTAGTATGAATGTTCACCTGTAGTTGTAGGAGTTGTTGTATATTAGTGGCTAGCGTGTTGTTTAGGCGAGAAAAGTAAGCGGAGAGGTTTAGTGTAGTGAGAGTCGAGCTCGAGAGTGGTTGTCACGTAGTTAGGAGTGAATTGTGGTGAATTGTTGAATTGGCGAATTTTCGTATTGAAGTTAAATTTTCCGTTTTGTTAATTTTTTATTTAATAATAAAGACCTCTTAAGCTGAAGTTGGAGTTTTGTTGTTGAGCGGTTTGCCCAAGTTGACAATGTTCAGGACGATGCATGCAAAGAAGGCTGTGATGAACAGTGCAGAAATGGCGACAATGAGCCAAAGAAAGACTCTGTTGATAAGTCAAAAAAGGACTGGAAGAAACTCCGTCAAACGGTCAAGAGACTTGACCATGTTGTTTGCGAATTGCGGCCAAGGCCACGAGTAAAGATCAAGGTATTTTGTGTTTGTGGCCGAGTCGCATTTCTCAAAAGCGACTATGTTGTTCGGGACGAACAGAATTAAGAAGGGGGTAATCATGTAAAATCACTGATTTTAAGATCAGTTTCCTATTGATAAACGTTAAAAGATTTAGAACATTTATTAGACACATTATTAGGAGATTAGGAGGTATAAATAGCCTTAACAAAACTTCATTTATTATTTTCCAATAAACTGCAAAACCATTCTATTGAGCCCGGTATACGATTTGGTGATATCGTAACAATATATATATATATATATATATATATTTATTTTTATATATATATATATATATTTATTTATTTATTTATTTATTTATTTTTCACAAACGAGTGGAAGGATTCAATGAATCGCTAACTCCATCCCGAAAAAAAATATGTACAATAACATTTACAGTCAGAATGACAAAATAAGTAACACTCTAATCATAATGAGAAGAAAATAATAATAGTAATAATATTAGAGAAAAACATCGACAGTAAGATGGCGACTCATTCAACGTATATCAGACAGAAGTAGAGATAAATCCGTTTGAGCAATAAGATGTTTAAATTCCGAGAAAGTAGGAGAAGAAACAATCTGGTCCGGCAATGAATTCCAAACATTCACAACACGATTAGAAAAAAAGTAATTGGTAGTATCTACTGAAAACACATTTGTTCGAAGTCTGTAACTGTGACCCCTAGTTGCTGGGTAGTTGGTGGGGTGAAAATGGTGCACCAGATTGGTGCATACATCTCCATGCAATATCTTGTAACATAATCTGAGATCTAACACAAGCCTTCGGTACTCGAGAGACTGCAAACCGAGCATCTTAAGGCGGGCGGGGTAAGGTACCTGACGAAGAGATGGAATATTCTTGGTGAATATTCTTTGAATTTTTTCTAACTTGTTTATCAGAAATCTATGGTGAGGACTCCATACAGAGGAGCAGTATTCGAGGAGTGGCCGAATGTACGTGCAAAAAGCTTTTGCTAGTGTCTCATGGTTTCCTGAAGTAAAAGACCTGTGGACAAGTCGTGATCTGATTGCGGCAGTGTGTGTGTGTAATAACATTTATGTGGTTCTTGAAAGTAAGGCCTTCATCAATAGTTATCCCCAGATCTCTCATTTAAGTAACATTCTCAAGCTCATGTTTATTTACAAAATATTTAGAGATTTGCCTTCGACTGTTCTTGCTGCGACAAATCGTACATAGTACACATTTTTCAAGAGCTAAGTTGAGCTGCCATGTCTTGCTCCACGACATCAGCTCGTCAATAGCCATCTGTAGATCACATGTAGACGAACCAGAACTGGAATAGAATTTGATGTCGTCAGCGAAGAGCTTAATCGAGATCGTTTTGTTAGTAATATTTTCCACGACATCATTAATGTAAATAAGAAACAAAGTAGGCCCAAGGACACTACCTTGGGGAACGCCTCTTGTAACATTGGATTGATTTGAAAGTGTTTCGTGAACTCGTACATATTGAGTACGATTGGATAGGAAGTCAACTAGCCATGCACTGAGATTGCCGTTAATACCATAGGCACGAAGTTTTGTTGCGAGCTTTGAGTGCGAGACGGAGTCGAATGCTTTTTGAAAGTCAAAGTAGATAATATCCGTGAGTTTCTTCTCCTGTATCGCAATGGACCAATCGTATACACTTTCCAACAGATTTGTACAGGTTGACCTCAAGGGTAAAAATTTGTGTTGTTGTTCACTAATAAGATGATTAGTGAGAAGGTAGGAAATGAGTTCTTTATTAATTATTCTTTCCATCACACGACAACAACAAGATGTTATGGAAATAGGTCTGTAGTTCTTTGGTTGATTAGTGGGACCCTTTTTATGGATAGGCGTGACGAAACTCGATTTCCACTCCTGGGGCAAACGCTGAGATTTCAAAGACAGATCAAAGATATGACATAGTGGCAGTGCTAGGGTGTAGTAGCAATTTTTGAGCAGCACATTAGGAATACCGTCGGGGCCTACAGAAGCAGAATTTTTGAGGGTTTTCAAAGTTTTAGAAACTAATTCTGGAGTAAAAGTGACCGCACTCAAACGACTTTCCGTACGCATATTTAACTGAGGGTTCTCTCCATCGTCAACCGTGAAGACACTGGCGAAGTAGTCGTTAAAAATGTCAGAAATCTCGCCTTCGTCAGAGGCGGTGGTCCCATCAGTTCTTAAAACAAGCCCGATTCTAGAGCGTGGAAACAGCCTTCGATTCACGTATTTGTAAAATGATCCAAGATTATTTTTAGCCACAAGGCTCTTTTCATAACTAATTTGAAAGGCTAAAGCGGACTGGGTGCATTTCTTTGCTATCGAAGAATATTTTTCCCTTGCCTCCACAGTCTGGGTAAATTTCCAGGAACGCCAACATTGCAACTTTTCATGGTAAAGTTGTCTCAGTGCTCTAGGAGTTATTTCCACACGAGTTTTGGTGGCAGCCCTGAACTTACGTCTCAATGGAATAAATCTGTTCACTCCTTTAAACAGGTAGCATTTAAACATTCGCCAGCATTCATCAGAGGAAAAACAATATTGGAAAAGATAGTCCCAAGGAACTTCATTTAAATAATTATTGAGTAACTTGTAATCTCCCTTACTGAAATTGTATGAGACAGAGTGATTGTCTGTTGTCTGGGGGACATAGTCGTTGAGCTTGAAGAGTATCATGTTATGGTCACTAGACGCAAGAGGAAATATCACATCGATTGTAGAAATTAGCATTGGATCGCCAGATAGGATAAGATCCAGAATATTGTCATTACGGGTAGGAAGATGAACAAATTGATGGTAACCTAGATCGTCAAATAGCTCCAGGAAATGATTATATATTGTGTTCTCAGGTGCCAGATAGTTCTCCCAATCAATACCTGGCAAATTAAAGTCACCCATAAGACAGACACGGTATTTCACAGAAGATTAGAATTTAATACATTGAATGCTGTCTTTGGCGTATTGATCCGCCATGCTGTCAAAACCGCCTCTGCGATAGTATGTTATGAGTCGACATGGACCACTATGAAGCAAAACATCAATACATGTGATTTCAATAGATTGGAATTTTGCAGGAATAGCTATAGGTTTGAATGGGATTTCATTCTTAATAATAAAGGCAACCCCGCCGCCTCTAGATGGTCTGTACCAACGGTTTGCAGAGTAGCCCATGGGTAAAAATAGACTGTCAGGGTCCTCAGGAGACAACCATGTCTCAGTAACAGAAAAAATATCAACATTAGATTCATCCAAAAAATACTCAAGTTTCACAATCTTGTTGAGGAGACTTCTAGCATTCGTAAGTGCTAAACAGCATCCATCCTTTTTTAGAAAACTTGTAGCAGCAACATCACTGGATCTTGAACAGGGCGGCCTTATAAATTTTTTTTCATGTAGGACAAGACATGGAAATTCCCTGGCTTCCCTCTTATCCTGAGTACCCATTTATTTATGTCATATATGACCGATTGCGTGTTATAGTTATATATATAAATGAATGTTTGTGAGTCTGTTTGTCCTTTATAGAAATCTGAACCGCTGGAGGGATCTTGATTAACTTTTGCAAAGAGGTTGTCTTCATACAGAGAAAGAAAATTGGAAAAATTTGTCATTTTTCTCCGATCTCAAGGGGGCAATAAGCTTTCCGGCCAAAAGTGCCTATACATGATCCTTGCACTGTTTACAATTGCGTAACAGGCATTACTTGCTTGACAGTCTTGCATAATGTGACCGATTGCGTGTTATTAAAAATTATAAAAAGATAGATGGAAGAAAAAATTACGATTTTGCAACACGTATTACTTGCCGAATGGGGATGGAAGAGCGAGTGGGAGCGAGAAAGAGAAAAGAAACGAGATAATGAGGAGATCAAGCGGAAACGGAAAAGCAAGCTGGGAAAGAACTGGGAACAAGAGATGGAGAGAGAAAAGAATAAAAAAGAAAGAAAGAGAAAAGGCGAGAGAGAAAAGGATAGAAAAACCTCTGAAAACACTGGGCAGCCCTGCTAGTTTATATATATATATATATATATATATATATATATATATATATATATATATATATATATATATATATATATATATATATATATATATATATATATATATATATATATATATATATATATATATATATATATATATATGTAGATATGATTTTGTTCTAATATATGAGTTTTATTAATTTAAACTGGAATGTTTTTTTATTCAAGACTTGACAACTAGAAAACATTTAGTGCCCGCAATTTGTATGTTAAGTTATAATAAAAATTTGTTTTTGATCAAAATATTAATCATCTATTTTTATATTTTTCTTGTTTAATCTTTTTTAGGAACTGGCCAGTCAGACAGTTTTACTTGCACAATCGGTTGAAGATGCCGTGGGCACTTTAGAGCATATAACAAGTTATATGGCATCGCAAGGATTAAATGTGAATAATTTGGGATTTAGACAAAAAATGGCTTTTATCTGGCAAAAAGGGTTTCCTAATAAATCCATCATTGGTATAAGAAATGACGCTTATCCGTTTTCAATTCGAGTGGCAGTTGAAAGTAAAGACATTTGAATAATAATAACAGTATCAACACCACCACTAGCACTTCCACACATTAACCATCACTACTACCACACTAATACTATCACTATCTTCAACACCATCATCACCACTACCATCACCATCACCATCACCATCGTCGTCGTCGTCGTTATCATCATCATCATCATCATCATCATCATCATCATCATCACCACCACCACCACCACCACCACCACCACCACCACCACCACCACCACCACCACCACCACCATCATCATCATCATCATCATCATCATCATCATCATCATCATCTTCATCATCATCATCATCATCATCATCATCATCTTCATCATCATCTTCATCATCATCGTCATCTTCATCTTCATTATCATCATCATCATCAACAACAACAACAACAACGATAACATACTGAACAAATTTAGCTTTTAAAAAGCATTAATACGATACTAGGTTTCGTGAACTTTCAACGTTAATTAAAATTTTTATTCATATTTTTTCAAGGTTGGCAAAGCGAAAATGGAAAAGAAGTTAACTTTGTAGAGATAAACTGACTAAAACGTAGTAATTGAGGAATTAAATTTAAAAGTTTGCATGTTTTGTGATTATTCCTTTAGGCCGGTAATGACATCACAAATAACTTCAATTGTGGAAATGTAATTCACAGCAAATTTTTGTAGTTTATAACAACTAACTTGACTATTTATTATTGATCGTAAATTAAATGGTCAATTAAAAAATCTTGCAATGAAATATATTAGTTGAAACTTTCGAAGAATGTTTTATGATTCAAAAACTGATTTTTTTGAAACTCGTTGTACTCACTCTGAAAAGTTTGTTAATTTTTGAACAAAAAAGATTTTTCAGATCAACGCGTTTATGACGTTAAAGATATCAAAATTTTAATAATAACTTTGTCTTATAAAATCGTATTATGTAAATTTAGATGAAAAGTTAATTTTTAGATGCTTGAAATTTTTTGGATTGATTATCTTCAAATATTAATAAACGTTATGAAAAGTTTAAACAACAAAAAACTAATTATGACTCAACAGACATTTAACAAGAACTTCCATAGCAAAAGTAAAGTTGCTGTTGTCAATTTCTTCAATCGTCTTCTGAAGAATTCCTTGCTGCCAAACAAAAGCAATTTTTCCACGGCGCTTTAAAGAAGCAGAATTTATGCCTTGCGATGCAAAGTAGTCATATGCTGGACTCAAATATGTGAATGCACCAAAAGTTGTTTGTCCAGTCAGAATTGTGTTATTTGGCAATGTCTGTAAAAAGTTAAAATGTTTAAAAACGTAATTAACTGAAGCTTGTTTGTAAATAAATAACTTAAAAAACAAGTATTTGTATGAAAAAATTATTACATAAATGTAAGTAATGTATCAATTTAATTGCTTCACCATTAACAAAAGCTGTATTAAATGTTTCCAAAGAATGCAAAGTACAGTTTGATGGCTCAAAGATCACAGTGTTAATTCCGTAATCTGGACATTTGATATGTGTGCTTCCTTGTATACTTATAGATGCATCTGATATCTAGATACCTTTGTCATTACCTCAGTAGTTGGTTATAGTCAGATGACACAAATCTAAAAAGTAAATTAAGTAAATATTCATTAACAGCAACTTTAAATAATTAAAATTATTAAATTTACTTTCATTGACGTACAAATGACATGTGTAACCATAGCCGTGTAAAAACAAATTAATTGAAAACAAATCTAGAACACTACAAACAATATTATCATCATTTACTTTTACTTTAATTTGAAAAGCATCGCAATCATTTTGTAATTTTTGACATTCAACTGCACAGAAAATATTTATTGATTGTTGATCGATCAAAGATTTCTTATCATCGAAGTTCCACTGAGTTGTTTTGTTTTTAACAGTTGAAGCACATACATTTTTGTTTGTTTTGATAGAGTTGTAGGTCAGTATGTTGAATTAATGTTCTTCAATTGTTGAAAAAATTAATCTAAACTTCCACAAAAATTTTGTTATTTTGAAAACTGTTTTTTTCTCAAAGAATACCAAAAGTCAAAACCGCTCAGATTTTTCATTAGTAACATTATTTCCAACAGCACAAACTTCACTTAAATTGAAAAATTAACCAAAACTCAAACATTTTAAACACATTTAGTATTTATTAAAACTTAAAATTTGCTAATTTCAAATTTTATTTTGTATTTGATAAACGCAAAATGTAGAAAATATAATATAATGCGGATTGCTTTGATATTCTTTATTATGGTATGTTTAAAACATTTTGTTTAAAAAAATAAAATAAAAAATATTTTAACAATGAAAAACAAATTTTGGTAAATTCAATTTAATTGCTCTTAAAATTTTGCAATGTTTTTTTGCGTAAAATCGCAATGAACAATCAAAACATTTTACTGGAGTGACTTTTTCAATAAAATTTCAAAAAGAAATCAAAACAAGCAGTTTTTTGTTTTGAGTAAAATCTTTGAAAATCATTATTTTGACCAGTTTTTGTTTTTTTTTTTGCAAAAATGTTTTGCTGACTTGTTTTAAACTGATCCCATAAGCAACTCATTTTTGACGACAATGGTCGTTGTGATGATGCTTACGTAGCCAGCTTACGATGGCCGGCTGCATACGACAACGGTGGTGGTGATAATGATACTGGCTACTCCAGTAAGATTAATCAGTGTCTAATATTTATTGTCACTTTTACTCAAGGACATTAATGGAGCAGTCTTGAAACGATCTCATCGCCAAGCAGTTTTTGTTTCGTTGGCCAGATGTTTAACTTATATGAATTTTTCATAATGCAACTTGCCTCCGTTTTGCTGAGAGTCACTAAATGAAGCCATGAGAATTAATAAAAAACAGTTAGTAAACGGAGAAATAAAATCTAGTATAAGCGCACGATACACAACCGAAATAAAAGTGACAAGTTCGTATTACTTTTCATCATTTCACTCCTTTCTGCGTGAAGTTCATTATGAGAAATGGAACCGTGCCAATCCAAGACTAATAGAGTGTTAGCTCATTTCAGAAGTTGTTTTCTTCATTTCATTATACACTATATCATCGAAGATATGAATTCATGAACACACTCCTGTTGTTTAAAATGAACTGTTTCTAAACGTTTTAAAAGTAATTGCTTACTCAGAATCTGAAGCAGATGCCTCCACCACTAAAAAATCAAGGAAACAAAAAGCTCATCCTATTCCCATTGCGCGAAAGTAAATAAAAGAAGACTTGCCACGATTAGATCGTCACGAACCCACAACTTTTCCCAATCGTTATGACTGGCACTGTACGTGTCCACCGTACTGAGAATTGTCCTCTCATTGCCCCTGAGGCTATGAAAAAATTACCTCGTGGTACATTGGATTACCGACTAGACCAGAACACTGGTGTAGTTGTTGTAAGATGGCATGACAACAGTGTTGTCACTGTTGCTTCAAATTGTTACGGCGTCAGGCCGTTCGGACAGGCACAGCGATGGTCGTATGCTGAGAAAAAAAAGTTACAATTCCACAGCCACATCTCATCTCTCAATACAACAAAAGCATGGGAGGAGTGGATCGAATGGACCAGAGTATTGCAGCATATAGAATAAGCATTCGTTATAAAAAATGGTGGTGGCCTTTCTTTTCTAACTGTGCTGATGTTGCCATGCAGAATGCTTGGCTGCTTTATCGCATGACGGAAAGATACAAAGCATCACCGATGGATCAGCTTCAGTTTAGGCGTTCTGTGACTGCATCCTATTTTGGTCAGTATGGAAATAATAGATTAATTGTTGGTCGTGCACCTGGTCGTGCTAGAAGTATGAATCACCGAGTGCTTCCAGAAGTTCGATACAAAAATCACATTATTGCTCAAGGAGGCACCCAACGACGAGGCGCAGAATGTGGAAAAAAGGTACACATGTATGTAACAAATGTAATGTAGGACTTCATGTGTGGTGTTTTGCTTCATATCATTATCTTGACAACAACAGTTCGAAACTTTTATTTTTTCATGTTTATGTGTATTATTGCTTGTAAAAGTCAGTAATAAACTGAAAATTTAACCATTTTTGACTTATTGTATAATAATATTTTGTTATTAAAAAATATCAATTGTTTACTTTTGTGTTTTGCAGCAAATAATGCCATCACAGTACATTTTCAGCTGATGAAAGGACACCTACCCTCCCGTGCCTAGCGTCCCAAAAAATGGGACGTTCATTCAAAATAAAAAAAAAAGTGCATTATTTTTTATTTTTTATTTCAGATATCTTATTTTGAACAATAAACCAACATAATATCAAAAAATTAGAAAAATCTTAGATCTCAGGCACTAATGTGTTAATAAAATCTAACTCGTTGTTCCTTATTATTTGAAATTTAACTGTGGTATATCACAAAACCACGACATGGCGCAGTCGACATGTAGCTTTCCGATTCCTAGACCGATGAACATTCATGCGTTTAATTTAGCTGAGGAATGGAAGCGTTGGGAGCAGCGGTATCAAATTTACATGACGGCAACGGAATCGTCAGGAAAACCTAAGGGCGTCCAGGTTGCGATGCTACTGGGCTCAATCGGCGAAGAATCAATAAACATCTTCAACACCTTCACATTTTAAAACGTTAAGAATCAGTTCATTTTAAACAACAGGAGATAAGATGGCGACGACTGCTGGCTAGAGCTTATTCACATAATCACTGCACTGCAGCAGTCACTTGATAACGGCTTGCTCCTAAAGCGTATATCACGATAAAGACAAATACCCTGATTTGGGAACCTAGCCACGTGGGCATACGTAAAAATGAAATGGCAGATTGTCTTGCCAAAGAAGCTACCAAACATCCCGAAATAGAAATTGAGGTTATGCCAGAGATATTTGACATAAAAAAAACAATACGTAGAGAGTTTTTGAACGAATGGCACACCAGATGGGACTCTGCTTAAGAAAGTCGACACTACTGGTCTCTCAAAAAAAGAGTCTCCAATAAAATTAAATTCAAGGCAACAAACAGAAAAAAAAGTCATCATTTCCCGACTCTGACTTGGAAAGTGTCGGCTGAAACAAAATTTGAAGAGATTGAATCTTCATGAGACAGGTTTGTGCAAAACCTGCGGAACAGAGGAAACAATTGAGCACTGGTTGCTGCACTGCAAAGAAACGACACAACTAGGAATGGAATTTGGGAACTTTTGTAAAAGGGTCCAAAAACCAACTACACTCCAAACCATACTGAACTCGGAAATATGCCACCACATCATCTATGAATGGATACCAAATAACCCTAAAGAACTGTAAATATAGAAAAAAAATAGTTTAGTGTAAATAAGTATTTTTTTTCATTTTTATTTTGTTTTTGCATTTTAAAACACATGGTGTAAAAGACTATAAACTATAATAAAAAAACGTAATGAAATTTTCACACAAGCCTGAGAGGCAATGGGAGAATGGTGTTGTGAAAAAAAATTAAAATCGGTCACAAAATGAGCTGAGCGGGAGCGGGAGAGCGAGCGGAAACGTGAATTGGAAAATGAACAAAAACGACAACGGGAAAGCAAGCGGGAACGAAAAAGCAACTGAGAGTGAAAAAGGAAAAGCGACTGGGAGCGAGAAACCGACCGGGAGCGAAAAAGCAACCGAGAACGGGAGAGCAAGGGGGGAAGGAAATGGGAGCAAGAGAGACAAGCATTAGAAAAACCTCTAAAAATCCCGGGCAACGCCGGTACCCCGCTAGTATATATATATATATATATATATATATATATATATATATATATATATATATATAGATATATATATATTAATGTAAAATCACTGGTTTGATGATCAACTTCCTATTGATAAACCTTAACGGAGTCAGAACATTTATTAGGGACATTAATTATTTATTTATTAATAGACCAGAAGGTATAAATAGCCTTAACAAAGCTTTCATTTATTATTTTCCAATAAACTGCAAAACCATTCTATTGAGCCCGGTATACGTTTGGTGATATCGTAACATTGGTGTCAGAAGTGGGATACAAGAATGGTTTTGAAAGCATTGGATGAGCTCTTGATACTCGAGTTGAGGCGGGAACTTAGAAAACGAGAGCTCAGTGATAAAGGAAGAAAGTCTGAGCTCGTGGACCGCTTCCGGACGTCATTGGAGGACAATGGGTTTGACCCAGAAGAGTATGAGTTCGAAACAGAAAATGAATTAATGAAGGCTCTGAACAAGATGGCAGAAGAAATCAGAGCAGTACACAGAGCAGCACAGGGGAAGACAGGAAAAGGAATGATTCTTGGCCACAAGAACAAAGTAGCAGCAGCCGGTACAACTGTTGAGAATTTGGTCGCAGGGTTGGCTGAGGCAGTGGTGGACACGGTTCTGGACCAGCGGGTTGCTGGTGATGTGGGTTGCTGCGGCGAAACCCAATATGAACTGAAGTCCACCAGCTGTGTGTCAGTGCATGTGACGGATGACGGCCGCACAGACTGCACAAGTCAGGTGGGTCATGATGATGAGCTTGTCAAAGACGGTCATGATAAGGAACCTTGCAAAGATGTTCAAGATGAACCATGCAAAGATGGTGATGACGAGCCTGGCAAAGATGGTGACGATGATGATTATAATAATGGCAATAACAACTATGGCTTTTACTCATACAGCGACGGTTCTGAAACGGAAGCCTCCATAACAGACGACGGCACCAAATATTAAGGGTCAGATTTTAGTGACGAATCTGACTCGGATGAAGCAACCGAGGATTTAGAAACGGACAAAACTCTAATGGAGAAATACGTCAAAGTTAACTTGACAAAGAAAGAAGACACTGATTTGAGAGACGATGGCGATAATTTGAAGAAAGATCCGCTGGACGATACGAAAGTTGACACCGACGAAAGAGCCGAGCTGGAATGTGAAAAGAAAACGTTCGTTTGTAGCTTGGAAGAAAACAAACATGACGGCGATGAACTTCTCCAAAACAACAATAGCAATGCCGCAAGCAAAAACTCTGAAAAAGATGAGCCAAGAACAGAGAACGGTACCGAGATTTCTATTTCAGATGAATCCACAGAGGATTCTAGATCAGATAGAATAAGAGTCATTGTAAAATCAAATAACAGTTTGATGAAGGGATTTATTGGATTTATGGAACGTGTTTTCGAAAAACCTTTTGAAGAGTTTCTTGAGAAAGATCTAAAAGATGTGAAGGAAGAAGAACAAGCAGACAGTTTCGATAAACCGTGCAAAGATGTTCAGGACGAGGCATGCAAAAAATGCTGTGATGAACCGTGCAGATATGGCGACGATGAGCCAAAGAAAGACTCTGTTGATGAGCCAAAGAAGGACTGGAATAAACTGCATCAAACGGTCAAGGGACTTGACCATGTTGTTTGCGAATTGCGGTCAAAGCCACGAGTAAAGCCACGATCAAGGAATTTTGGTGTTCGTGGCCGAGTCGCATTTCTCAAAAGCGACTATGCTGTTCGGGACGAACAGAATTAAGAAAGGGGTAATAATGTAAAATCACTGGTTTGATGATCAACTTCCTATTGATAAACCTTAACGGAGTCAGAACATTTATTAGGGGCATTAATTATTTATTTATTAATAAAATTTAAATTCTTTACAGAATCTTTTGCGTTTATATCTGATACATTGTTTTCATTTTGGATTTATTTTGGATTTATAATTTTATAATTTCAATTTATAGTTTAATGACATCACTATTTCAAACTTGTATTAATTTTTGGTTTATTACCTCCATAAATAGAAATAAGTGTATTACTATTTTTAATGAAAGTTAACATTTCTGTCATTTTTATAAAATCCACATATTTAATTTGCAATTTAAAAAAGCTCTAAAAATGTGTTTCAGATATTTTCCTTAAAAAACTATAACATATTTGCCTGTCCTCAATCGAGGGCACTGGGCATTAGCATCATTTTTGTGATAATCTAGTTTTATTTTATTTTTTTGTAGTTTTGAAAAATATAAGTTGAAAGACATTTTTAACACTTCAACAAGCTGTCGAGTATGTGTTTTCCAAAGAAATAGAGGCAGATATCTTAGCTATACCTCCTGAAGTAGATAAACTTACGGATGAGGAAAATGTCAATGATGATGAATTGGGTACACCTATAATTTCTGACATTGCTGGAACCGCAGAATTAGATGTTCCATCTGATGAAGACGATAGTGAACCTTTGGCAACATTATCACCATCAACCTCTAGGCAATAGTGCTGCTTTCAAAATGCAGACATATGGAAAAACCCAACTGGCGAAAAACATCTCCGATTTATAAAGCTTGGCCAGAACGAAACCGTGCTAATGAAAAGTTTCATAAAGCATATCAATAATAATAATAATAATAATAATTTATTTATAGAGCGCCAGGAAAGTCTGAGGCGCTTACGAAGGTTCCTTTAGACTAATATTGAAATAATGAGTCTTAAGTTTAGATTTAAAAATTTTGACGTTTGGAGAGTTCCTAATATCCGGAGGAAGAGAGTTCCAAACAGCTGGGGCAGCGTGGCGAAAGCCACGCCTAGAGATTTTGTTGATTGTAGTTTTTTGTAGAAGATGAAGGGAGGATGTAGAGCGAAGTTGTTTAGAAATAGATCTTGCAGTTAGGAGTTTGTGTAGGTATATAGGAGATGAAGTGGCAAGGGTTTTGTAGGTTATGAGTGCTATTTTGAAATGGATGCGATAGGGGATAGGTAACCAGTGTAGTTTGGCGAAGAAGTTGATGGCAGGTTGATGAACTGAGCTAGGGATGTTGAGAGCTACTTTGGCAGCACGCTTCATGATTCTTTGGAGACGAGATGTTTGGTGAGTTGAGATGTTGTAGAGAGTTGAGTTGCAATAATCAATTCTAGATAGTATGAGACAGCGAATGAGCATACTAGCGAGCTCAGTAGTGAGAAGTTGTCTAATGTGACGTATAGCTCTAAGGTGGTGATTGCATGATTTGATGATAGATGAGATGTGGTTAGAAAATGTAAGTTTGTTATCTAAAAAAACGCCTAGAATTTTAAGAGAAGGCGAAACATTAACGGATTCTGAGCCCAATTGTAACGATGAAAGATGTGAAAGTGAGTTGATTTGATGGAATGATCCGAGGAGAGATATCTCGGTTTTAGTGGTATTAAACTGAAGGTTATTTTGCAGAAACCACATTTCAATGGCGTTGATGCAAGAAGTGAGTGTTTGGATTGTGGAGGAGTAGTGTTTAGGAGTGAGCGATATGAAGAGCTGCGTGTCGTCAGCGTAATGATGATAACCTAAGTTGTGCGAAGATATTAAATCGCTGACAGGTGATATGTAAGTTGTGAACAGAAGAGGACCTAGAACACTACCCTGGGGTACTCCATGAGTAAGTTTGACAGAAGGTGATGAAAAATTACCAAGTTTGACAAATTGAGAGCGATCAGTGAGGTACGAGGAAAGCCATGATAGAACGGTTCCATCGAGTCCAAAATCATCTTTGAGACGCTTTAGTAAAATACCATGGTCGATGGTATCAAAAGCAGCAGATAAGTCAAGACCAGCAATGAGAGTGGCCTGTTTAGAGTTGCAGGCGTTGAAGACATAGTCGAGAATGTGCAAAAGAGAAGTTTCCGTGGAATGGAAACGTCTATAAGCTGATTGAAATGGGGTGAAATTATTGTTTGAAGTGATGTGTGGTTGAAGCCGTTTTAGTGCAAGCCGCTCAATGATTTTAGAGATCGTTGATAGATTGGATATAGGGCGAAAATTTGCCGGGTTATCAACATCCAGGTTTGGTTTTTTGAGTAGCGGAAGAACTTGGGCTATCTTAAAAGAATCTGGACAACTTCCTTCAGCAAAAGAAAGATTGGCTAGAGTTGAGATGGCAGGAGCGAGAAAGTTAGAAGAATGAAGAAGGACCTGATGTGGAAAAGAATCAAGAGGAGAGGTTTTATTGCAAGTAGATCTGATAATAGAGATAACCTCTAATGGGGTTACTTCAGGGAAAGAAGAAAGTATACTATTCGAGTTGTCTCTAAAAACATTAGAACCATGAGAGCTTGTAGACACAGAACGGCGTTGCTTGATGTTTTGGTGGATGGTGTTGATTTGATCGATGAAATAATTGTTGAAGGAGTCAACAAGTAATTTGCACTCATCGTCAGTGAAATTTTGATGATTATTGTTGTGGAGAAGTGTATTTAAGTTGCGCCACAAAAAACGTGGATTAGCTGAGGAAGAGCTCAGTTCTGTTCGCAGAGCGTCAACTTTTGAATTGACAATGGCCATTCTAGCTAGTTTTCTAGCATTTTGAAATGCCAGCTTGTTTGCCTGCGAGCAGTCTCTATGAAAGCGTCTTTCCATTTTGCGCATGTACCTTTTCGCGCTTGTGGCGGCATCTGAAATTTCTCTTGGTGTTTTCTCAACATTCCTTCTGAGTGTGATGTGGCGGATGGGAGCGTGTTTGTTGAGTACGTGTAAGACGGTATTGTTGATATGTTCGGCGAACTTGTTTGCTGAGAGGTTGTCTGAGACTAATAATGTTGAGTTGGCAAGGTCGGTGTTGAAGGAGGACCAGTCGATCGAACGCAGATTGCGGAAACTAGATGATATGGAGATGGGACGAGGTTTCGAAATGGAGACGAGAGCAGTGACCAGGTAATGATCTGAGTATGACAGGGTCTGTGTGGTGACATTTGAGATGAGATCGGGAGCGTCATGGTGCGTGATGAGCAAGTCAAGAATATTGCCCTTGAAATGTGTTGGAGAGTTGATGTGTTGAATTAAGTTGAACTCATCGATAAGTTCTTGCAAGGCTGGGTCGATGGATGATACAGATGCAGGGCAATTGAAATCTCCGCAGATGATGAAGTTATTGCTGTGTGAAAGAAGAAAGTCGATGAGTGCGCTTAATATGCAAATTAAATGTTTGCCAATTGGTCCAGGTGGTCTATAAATAACGAGAATGCGAGTCCGTCGTTTCAGGTTAGGGATGTCCACGATTAGATGCTCAAACTCTGACGTGGTAGGGTGAGGTACCTGCAAGCAGTGAGAACCGTTGCGGTAAATTAACGCAATACCTCCTCCTTTTTTGTCGTCGTATGAGCCTCTATGTTTGTGGATGACGGAGAAACCAGGTGGTGCAATGTCGTATTTAATGGCGTTTGGCGCATCAGAGGTTATCCAGGTTTCTGTTAAGCACAGCATGTCCAGGTGTTCATGGTCAATTGTGTCATGAATCAGAGCTGTTTTACGAACCGCCGACTGAGAATTTAGCGCGCCCATTTTTATTTCATTGCTGATAATATGCGGACTTATCGACTCTCTCCTGTTGTTGGAACCGGGCTTCCAAATTCTATTCATGAACAACTTGTTGCGAAGGGGTTTGGTGATTGAGAAGCTAGTGCTCTCCCTGATACGCAGCAGTTGCTCGGAGCTGTATGTAGTCCGGTTGTAATTGTTTACTAGCATAGCAGTGGGCGATAACTCGATCGGCGAAAAGATTAAAATAAACGCAATATAAAACTCCCAAAAGCAGATAAATAAATCCAAATAGAAGTATAAAAAATTTGATCTAAAAGAGACGACTAGTTATGGAGAAATTACAAATTATATGGGAACCTTCGAAAACACGCTATTTACATAGACGTGAACAATATCAAGAATTGGAAGGCTGTTCTATGCTAGAAACATTTGAAAAAATGGTACTGGTGTCTATTTAAAAGAATAATAGACATGTGTATAGTTAACAGCTACCTTGCCTATGCCAAAAGTCATCCAAATGAAAAAGTCTCGATAAAGGATTTTAGGAGATATGCTGCACAACCTTATCTGAAGCTGGGACCCGAAAAACGTGCAAATGAAGGGAAGGCCAATGTTTTTACCATCTACATCAAGAAGCAATGTCATAGACGACATAAGATTTGATGAAAAAGGCCATATTTTAGAAAAGCAAGAAAACCAACGGAGATGTCAGTATGCAGATTGCAAAGGAAAATTAAGAACATTTTGCAATAAGTGCAATGTAACATTGCGTGTTTTTATGTGTTTTTACCATTATATTTTTTAAACCACATGACATTAAAACCGCTACCGTTTAACAATTAGCATGGTCAATTTTGAAATCAAAGTTTTTTTTTATTATAATATTATAACAAATTTGATATTGTTGTTGCTTGATACTGTTTCAAAGAGATGACCATTAAAACCATTTTGAAATACAAAGTAATTTGAACCCAATGAAAGTTTATATGGCATCGCAAGGTTTAAATGTTAATAGTTTGGCTTTTAGAGGGAAAATGGCTTTTATCTGGCAAAAAAGATTTCCCGATAAATCGATTATTCAGATAAGAAATGACGTATATCCGTTTTCAATTCAAGTTGCTGTCGAAAGTAAACACTTTAATATTTTAGTTTAATTCGATGCTTAACAAACAGAGAGCATAAGAGCCGGTTGTCGCTGTCGAGTCTCTATTACTTTTCTCGATAACATTTCGTTTTTAGTAAAAATATCTGGTAAAAATTTATATGACTGGACTTGTCTCAATACAAGCTAACTGTGACGGTTGTCTCCATCGTCGATTGTAATTTCTTTTGTGAATAACTTTATTGCGCGGACTAGGTTGAGAGCGCGATGAAAAACGCCGACTAGAGAGGTAGCGTCGGTTCGCTTATTAATCAAACTTGCTCGTTTTTGGTGTGCTTTTAGTTCTAGCGTCTTTCCTATTCAGTTTTTGTTAATAATTTTTAGTACGTTGTATAGATATTGTGTAGTCCTTTATTTGTACCTAATTTTATCGATTTCGGATGAGTATTAAATAAGTTGTAGCGTGAAATGTAACATATTTTAAGCACACTTTCTTGTAAATTTGTTGAGTGCTGACGTAAGCGCTTTCGTTTTGCGTTGTGATTGGCTCGTTAAGTAATTATCATAACTCCTTTTGACTAAGTGTCGTTTCTAGCCATTTGTATCGTCGCTAATGTAAAACTTTTTAGTATATCAAATTATAAAACGAATTATCTGTTTGGAAAAGGAGTTTAGTTTAATATTATTACTTCGTTGCGGTGATTTTGATGTATATTGCCTTTGTAAACTTTTGTGTGTCAAACGGTCACGTGGGGTTAGTCAAACGGTCACGTGGAATTCAGGCTGCATTTGGATTGGTGGTTTTTGTGGATTGAAATTGACACGTGTGCTAGGCTATATAAGGAAATTTTGCGTTTGGAATTGGAGCCCCCTTTTTCTCGTTCGCGTTGATGTTGTTGCCAGCTCTCCGAATCTTGTTTTATCGCTCTCTTGCACGTGTTGTGAAGTGTCGCCGGTCTCATGGGGCCGAAAAAGAAGTTAAAGTTTAACCAGCCTTCGAGAAACATCATCGAAGAAGCATGGGCTCAAGCTTCCGACAGTGAGGAATCTACTCCTCCCCAGAAGAAAACCAGTTCTGCAGAAACACCGCTGACATCTGCCGCCAACAGAACACTACCGTTAGACATAGAGAAAATCATTGCTGAAACCTTCACCCCTGCAAAGATCCTGGCAAGCTTCAAGAGCGTTTCATCAGTCAAAACAGGACCCAGCCAACAGAACAAGCAACAACAACCAACGACAGAAGAACCCAATGAACCGATCGAATTCTTAATCTTGACGGATATGACAAAGATAGATCCCTTCCAAATCGAAGGCAGCCTATCAAAATACCTGAACCGAAAGCCAGTGATTACCGGCAAGGGAAAAAAGATTCAAGTCCTTGTGTCAAGAACTGAAAATGAAAAAATGAAAAACATACAAGAAATCGCCGGATACCAGGTTAGAGTACTAAATCGACCACTAATTAAGAAGATAAAAATGATTATTACCGGTGTTCCACTGGAAATTTCATCAGATATCATAACAAAAAACTCTGGATGTTCCGCAGCAGTGCGGATAAAGAAAAAAATTGATGGAAGGTTTCAGGAGACCACCGCGGTCATCCTTACCTACAAACCGGATCAGAATCCCCCGAACTATGTTAAAATATCCTTTCTGAACTTTCGGGTCAAGGAGTACCTCCCTAACCCAGTTAGATGTTTTAACTGTAACCAATTCGGGCATGTGGCTAAATATTGTAAAGCCAAAACCTCTTGCCCTAGGTGTGCCGGAGAGCATGAGCTAAAAAACTGCTCAACGCCACAACTAGAACCTTCTAAAAAGATGTGTGCCAGCTGCCAGTCTCCTGACCACAGGACAGGAAGCGAAGAATGCCCCAAGTGGCAGAAAGCCAAAAGAACTATCGAGATTGCCACATCAAGGAAAACATACTCAGAGGCGCTGAAAAGCGGTTTTAAAAAAACTACAGAGGCCGAGATCAAAGACAAAACACCTGAAATTCACAAAAAAATAACTAGGATTGCCGAAAAGACTGACGCCCTGAAAAAGAAATCCACAGGAAAAACACCAGAGGCAGACACGGTTGCTAAATTCCTAACCATGATTGATCAGATTTTGCAGGTGCTGTCCACGTTGGTCAACCAAAAAGACGAACACCACAACCAAGAAATTGCAACTTCAAAGACTGCAGCAGCCATTCTCCCTGGCTCCGGGATTGAGGAATCAGCTGGAGAATGGCAACAATGATGTGCATCCAAAGAAAGAGAGGGAAGAAGAAGAAGATGAAGAATTTTTTAGATATATTTTCTGACATTTTTCTTTTTCCCTCTCCAAATGGACATTTTTATTTTTATTGTATTTTTATTTTTATTGTATTTCTTTCCTTCTTTCTTTTTTTTTATGTTCCGTCTAAAAATACAATGTATAAAGACGTTAAACAATAATAAAAAAAAAAAAATAAAAAAAATTGGAATTGGAGGGGGGGAGTTAAAATCAAACACGATGAACACTGGTATTATCACTTTTGTGAACGACGAAGTTAGAGAGGCGGGACCCAGTGGAGTATTTTTAAATACTACTGGGTCTGAGACTGTAGAAGAGAAGGAGTCCCAGGATGAGTCAGGCTTCCAACCAGGAGGGAAGAGACCCAACAAGGGACAGACGAAGAGGAAGCCAAGTGGATCTGACGTGCTACCAAGTCCGGCAGCAAAGAGAAGAAACGAGGCTTCTTCACCTGCTACTGCTGGAATCTCCGAGGGAAAGGAGAAAGTCGAGCTTCGGTTCATCGAAGCTCAGAGGTTAGTGGATCCTTTTAGGGTTCAATCGTTTTTTGATACGCTATTTGCACGTAAGGTTAGCATAACAGCAAATAAGCAACGCCTGATCGTTGACGTAATCTTGACCGCTGAAAGAGAGACGTTTTTCGGTTTCTCTAAAGTTGCTGATTACCGAGTAAAGGCCGTTAAAAAGATAGCGACAATGACCAAAGTTGTCATAGTGGGAGTATCTCCGACCATTGATATGGAGACCCTCCAACGAGAAACGATGTGCCTATCGGCACAGCGTATCTCTAAAAGGGTCGACGGAGTAATCGCCCCGACAACGGCGGTAGTCCTTACTTTCCCGTATGGGAAAGCTTCGGAGCGAGTGAAGTTAGCATATCACTCGTTCCGAACTAGGCCTTATGTCTCCCAGCCTATGCGCTGCTTTCGCTGCCAGGCATACGGACACCGGGCCCAGGACTGCAGAAATGCAGTCAAGTGTTCGATCTGTGCGAAAGAACACAACTGGAACGCCTGTCCGGAGAAGGAGAAGGAGCGCAAGGATCGAACCCGTACCTGCGCCAGTTGCGGCAAATCAAATCACAGTACAGGTGATAAAAAGTGCCCCAAGTTTGTTTTTTCAGCTGCCGTAAACAAGACGGTCGCGGAAAAAGCAGTCACGTACGCTGCTGCGGTGAAGATGGTAGCGAAGGAAAAGAAAGCTTCCAACTCCCCGACCCCAGCTGCGAAAAGACCGGAGGCGACGCTTTCTGTGGAGAAGCCGACACCGACTCCTACGCCCAACCCCGCAAGGAGCAGGACCAAGGAAGCAAAGTCGGTCGTGAGCAAGGCTACCGGTGACGTGACAGATGTCCCATCAACGGAAGGAAAGACCTTGCCTACCCCTACCGAAAAAACCAAGTTTATTGTTTTAATTAACTGTATTGTTAAGTTTACAATAGAATTGATAAATAACTGTGGGGGTAACATGGCAAGTTGCATTAGTGCACTGCAAGTCGCTCCTGAGCTTTTGTTGGAAAGATACTCAGAGGCACTCTCTGAGACCTTTCCAGTTAGGGTTTAACTAGTTCAGCTAGTCGTTTCAGGTTCGAACTCAACAGTTTTTCCAAACCGACAATGGGAGACAACCTGCTGATTCTACAGTGGAACTGCCAAAGTCTGAGAGGAAAGCTGGATGAACTCAAAGCCTACCTCGCGGAGACCACCGAACTTCCAGACCTACTCGTCCTACAAGAAACTTGGCTGACGGACAAAGTAAGATTAAATTTCCCAGGCTATAACATCGCTCGACTAGATTGTGTATCTACGCCGGGTGGGGGAGTAGCGACGCTCATCCGGTGTGGTATCTCGTATGTTAGCGATATCATCAGAATCATTCGCCAGAATCATTGAGGGTAACTATCCAAACAAGGAAAGGTGCCTTCATAAACATCATCAACGTTTACAGTCAGCCTTCAGTTACATACGATACACTACACGACTCATTATACAAATCATTCGATCACCCAAAATCAATCATTCTGGGAGATTTTAATGCTTACTCGGTCGTATTTGGTGCAAAGCGTTCTGATAAGAAGGGACAACTTATCGAGGAACTGATGGATCGATATGGCTTAGTTGGTCTTAATCATGGAGTTGGCACACACATGACTCCACGTGGACAGACAACGCCCATCGATCTATCTATGTGTTCATCTGGTTTGTCCAAAAGAGTTTCGTGGTCGATCCTAGGGGAGTCCTTTGGGAGTGATCATTTCCCGATTGTTATCAAGTTCGACGGTAGAGCTAATCGGGAAAGAGTCACTAGAGAGTCGTGGAATCTGGAAAAAGCAAACTGGGACGAGTACCGGCGTGTCACCAAAATTGCGCTGGAAAAACTCCCAGTCTGAACTCACACTCCAAGATGGGAGATATGTGGAAGGCAGTTAAAAGTATTAACGGTACTCAGTCTGGATTCAGCGTCCCGGCGTTAAAAAATGACAGAGAAACCGTTTTTACCGATAAAGGCAAAGCCGATATGATTGCACAGACAATCAGCTGGAATACTTCCGACGCAAATCTGTTGCCCGAGTTTGTAGACCTTAAAGCCGCGGATAAAGAGAGAATCCATTATGCTCTCCAGGCTAGTGTGCTGGAAAATGATGACGTGCATGGTTTGAATGCCGACATCACACGGAAAGAGTTGGAGGAGGCTTTGCTTAAGTGCTCAAAAGGCAAAAGCCCGGGGCCAGACGGTATTTGCTATGAAATGTTGAAGGAAATCGGTAGTAGTGGGTTGGATAAACTACTGGAGTTTATCAACCTTTCGTGGGCGAAAGGAGAGGTACCAGACATGTGGAGAGAATCTACGGTCGTTCCTCTACTCAAGCCCGGGAAAGATCCGTCGGATCCAAACTCCTACCGACCATATTCTTTAACATCGGCTCTGTGCAAATTGGCAGAACGAATCATAGCAAATCGCCTAAGGCACTACCTAGAGGTATCCAACCTGATTAACCGTGAGCAATCCGGGTTTCGAAAAGGACGAGGATGCACAGACCACATCCTGAGACTCCAGAACGACGTGAAGCAATCGATGTGGAAAGGAGGTGGCACACTGGCGGTTTTTCCCGACCTCGAGAAAGCTTTTGACCTTGTATAGAGAGATGGATTGCTATGGAAAATGTCTACCCTTGGCATAGGCGGACGAATGCTAAAATGGATCCAGGCGTTTCTGAGCGATCGAGTAGCCAGGGTGAGAGTTGGTAACACGCTGTCTGACACTGTTCAGATAGCAAATGGCACTCCCCAGGGCTCGGTTCTTAGTCCACTCCTGTTTCTATTAATGCTACATGACCTACCAAGCAGAGAGGTCCATGGGCTACGAACGTCTGTTTTTGCTGATGATGTTGCGGTGTGGGTTACCGGTAAAAATTCCCACGATATGCAGCATCACCTTCAAGAACGGATGAACCAGGTTCAAAACTTCTTTGCAAAGTGGGGATTCAAGCTATCAGCAAAAAAATCTGTAGCGGTCTGTTTCACCCACTCTCGAAAGTTCCGTCAGAATTCTCCGAAAATCCATATAGGTGGCTACGCCCTGGATTGGAGCACATCAGTTCGTTTTCTCGGAGTAATATTCGACAGTAAACTGAACTGGGGTCGTCACATTGACTCAATAGTCAATAGGTGCAAACAAAGATTGAACGTGATGAGACTATTAACTAGTCTCACGTGGGGCTGCAATAAGCAGACCCTAATGCTCTACTACCGATGCTCGATTTGGTCGGTAATAGAGTACGGTTGCGAAGCATTTGATAGTGCCTCGTCTACCTGCAAAGGTAGACTTGACAGGTTACAGCACGCTGCCCTAAGAACGGCGTGCGGGTCAATGACCTGCACAGGGCTGGCCGCTCTACAGGTCGAGTGTGGTGATCCACCCTTAGACCTGAGGCGCAAAATGCTGATAGCCAATTTCGCAACCAAAACAAAAATCATCCCAAACCACCCGGCGCGGGAGATTTTTGAGCCAGTCGGGAAACAGCAGACACGGAAATGGAAACAATTTTTCCATCGATACTGCTTCAGGAAAAAGCAAAAAGTTTCCAAAGCACCGATGGCCAAACGGGTGTCGGTACTAAACGAAATGGTTGCAAGAATGAAACCAAAGGAGCTGGCAACTCCTGCGATGCCACCGTGGAAATACAACCCTCCTCATTTTGACGAAGGGCTTGTAGGGTTAACCAAAGAAGACCCAACGCTCTTACCAAGAGCGCTGGAACTTCTGGATACATACCGGGATCACACCCGGATGTACACCGATGCCTCCAAGATTGGAAGCAGAGTCGCAGTTGGTGGGTTTGTCCCGAGATCTAGCTGTCGGTTCAGCCTTAGAGTGACGGACGATGTCTCGATCTTTACAGCCGAACTGACAGCGATCAAAAAAGGAATCGAGTGGATGGCCAGACCATATATATAGAATAGATATATCGGCCCGCCTGTTGTTTAGGAAGGCTTTTAGCGAGGCAGCCTAGTAGACCGGAGATCCGAAATGAAGAACTGAGAGGTACAACGTATAGTAACTTAATCAAGTATTTTTTTAATAGAAAAAAAATAATTTTTTATGTACAAAATAAATTTTTTTTTTTATAAAAATTTCAGTTGACATTGAATTTTATTTGCGTAGTCTCTAGTTCGATGGTCTATTTATGTCTATTTAACGTCGCCTGTGTTATCGGTAAATTAGAATTGTATATTTTTTATGTCGGATATCGCGTTAAATTAAAATAAAGCTCATATCAACTACTTTTAGCTATAAGAAATCGACGTTTCTGTTTCTTACAAACCGGAGTTTAGTCTCCGCTGTCGTACCAAAAATAGATTAATACAAAATAATGAATATTCATGGTCCAAAAGACTCTACATCGTTTTTTCGGAGGCCATCTTGGCATCTCGCTCAAAACCTGCTCATCTCCGATATATCTATTCTATATATATGGGCCAGACCTGACGGTCCAGCCAAGTTGGCGCTGTTCACTGACTCGTACAGTTCTGTACTTGCTCTTAAAAACAGCGCTAACGCTAACAAATCCCCATTAGTTGCTTCAACCTTAGCGTTAATCGACTCGATTATGCGTGAAGGTAGAGAAGTAACAGTGATCTGGGTTCTCAGTCACGTGGGCATTACTGGTAACGAAGCTGCTGATCGACTTGCTAAAAGTGCGATCAAGCATGCAGAAGTCGAACTTGTGATCGAGAGAGAACTAGTAGACTTCAAGAGGCCATCAGGAAAGAGATAATGTGTGAGTGGCAAAAAAGATGGGATGAGGAATCCCATAGCCGCCATTACTGGTCTATTGAGTCGAAAGTCTCTCAAAAAATCAAGTTCGCCACTACGCGCCGGAGCAAGGAAGTTGCCATTACCAGACTCCGTCTAGGTAAATGTCGACTGAACCATTACTTAAAAATTTTGGACTTGCATGATACGGGTTTGTGCGAAACTTGCAGGAGTCCGGAAACTGTTGAACACTGGGTGCTCAACTGCAGGGCAACAGGTCATCCTAGAGCCAAGATGAGAAAAATCTGCAGACGGTTCAAGCAAGAACCCACCCTGCCAGTCGTCTTAAAGTCTCCACGATGCCAGGATGTCATCTACTCCTGGATCAAGGATCACAACATCGCGCTGTGATCAACGACCGGCCATCCAGCTTAATCCGGGATTGAGGATGACAGCAGGACGGCAATCCAGGAACGGTTATAGTAGGAAGAGGAAAAAGGAAGAAAAAGAATATTCCAGATTCATATTCTACTGAATTTTTCCTCTTCCTAAAGTGTTATTATTTAGCAATATTCTGGCTTTTCTTATTTCCTTTTCTTTTTTCCTATTTTTTTCCTCCCCACCCCTACTCTTCCCTCCCATTCCCCATGTCTAAAAATACTATGTATAAGGACATTAAACTATCATAAAAAAAAAAATAAAAAAAAAAAATAAAAAAAAATGGAATTGGAGTTCTCTTCTTCGTGTGATTTTGAGAGGTGGAGCTCTGTCCGATTAGTGTCGTTTGTGTTATATTAATAAACTGTTAAACTTTGTTTAGTTTATCTCAGTTGTTTCGTCGTCAGGCATCAATACCCGAGCAGAATCCCGTCACACTAACTATTGGTACAAAATTGATCTGATTTTGATACCTGGTTTTGTCAAATACTGTTGAATAGTTTAGTGAGTTTAGTTCTGTTGTCGTTTGTTGCCACTCCTGTAAGTTGTACTACATACTGTGATGTCGCGTAAAAGGCAAGAGGAGGTTCTGGACTTGTTAATGGAAGGTAAAACAATCGAAGCATTATCGGATAAGATTAAAGAAAAGATACTTCCCAGTCTGGAACATGGCATTAAAGAAATGATGAAGAACTTAATGTTGGAGACAGTGACAAAACTGATAAAGGACGAAATTAAGCTGCTGGTTGATAAAATAAAGTCCATAACGGAGGAAAACAAAACTCTACAGATTCGAGTTGACAGACTGGAGATGCAATTGAGAAGCAACGATCTCGTCATTCACGGAATCCCAGAATCGTCCTACGCTGAGGTGGCTTCGGGTGTGACTGCTGGGGAAGGTGATTCCTCTAAACATATGTCTCGGCAGGATACAATGAGTGCTGTCGTGGAGTGTTGCAGGACGAGGTTAGATCTCGACATATCTATGAAGGATATAACTGCCGGGTACAGAATACCTGGCATTAAAAATGCACCACGACCGATAGTTATAACTCTCGCTTCAAAGACAGTCAGAGACCGAATTTACTCTTCAAGACGCCTACTTCACAAACAAGAAGATAAACATAAAATTTATATCAACGAACATTTAACTAAGAGGTGCTCAGAAATCTTTTCGAGAGGCAGGAGACTACTCAAAGAAAAGAAAATCTCCTCCATCTGGACATGGAATGGCGTTGTTTTTGCAAAAAGAGTTGAATCTGACAAGCCAATTAAAATCCTAAGTCTCGAGGAGGTTGAAAAGTTACAGACTTGTTAAAATGGCTTATGATACGACGAACACTGAAGAAGAACGTTTAAGTTTACTGAAGTCTATAAGAAGCTGTTCTTTGTTTGATTATAACATTGATCCTGATGAAAATATCTTCCACCCAATCTATGATAATAGAAATGTTTATGTTACTTCTGATGAGTTAAACGAGCTAACCGGTCGATTAGCTTCTGATCATTTTTCATTTCTTCACGTCAATTGCAGAAGCTTAAAAAATAAATTGCATGACTTAGCAATGTTACTTCACTGGAGTAGATCTAGGATTTTGGCGGTTACAGAGACCTGGCTGGATGACAATTCATCCTTGAGCGTGGAAATACCGGGCTTTGTTTTCGTATCTAGACATAGAGTTATGAAAAAAGGTGGCGGAGCTGGTTTTTTTATTGACTCTGACTTAAAATATTCTGTTCTTGATGTTAGTTCCTGGAGTATTGATATTACTACATTTGAAATTTTTTTGGTATCTGTGGAGTGTCGAGGAATTGGAAGTTTTACTGTTGGAGTAATCTATCGCCCACCGGATACCAATATACGTGTTTTTAATGCAGAGCTGAGTAACATCTTGGATTACGTTGATAGAAAAAATATGAAGATATTTCTACTGGGCGACTTCAACATTGATTTTCTTGTCAAAGAATGAAACTCACTTACAGCTGACTTTTTTAATTTACTAGCTTCCCACTGCCTTCTTCCAGCCTTTACAACGCCAACTAGAAAATGCCCTTCAACCGCCACCGCAATTGATAATATATTTACTAATTATCCACTACAGAAGACTCTCGCCAGGATTGTACTCGATGATGTCTCGGACCACTTCCCTATATTTCTCTCTGCCACATTATCGACACCTGATTGCGTCGGAAAAAATCATGTCTTTTCCTTAAGAAGAAGTTTCGTTAATAAAGAAATTTTTGAGCAAACGCTGCATGGAGCCGATTGGTCTGAGGTAATAGAGGTGGCCGAGTGTGGCGACGCGTCATCCGCCTATTCAATGTTTATCAATAGATACCTTGAGATATATAATAATTCTTTTCCTCTGGTGAGCTGCAGCGGCAAATCTAACGGACCTAACAAGTTTGATAAAGAATGGATGACACCTGAACTTATGAAAAGCTGCAAGAAAAAAATGCGCTTTACCGAGCATACACCAGGAATCCATCTCCGTCTAACAAACAGAAATTTACTACATTTAGAAACCTCTTCAAATCAACTAAGGTAAAAACCAGCAGACAATTCTACTCCAAAAAGTTTAAATTAAACAACAACAACATGAAAGGAACATGGAAGTTAATTGGGAACATTTTAAATAAAAAGACCAACATGGAACAATGCAAGACTTTCTGTACGGATGACGGTAGTCTATTGACATCTTCCTCTGTTATTGCTGAGTCATTTAATAATTACTTTTCTAATATTGGCTCCAACCTCGCAAGAAAGATATCCCCACTTGATACAACGTTTGAAAAATATCTTGGCAATCCTGTGACTCACTCTTTTTATGTCGCACCCACTACGCCCGATGAGATTATCAAAATAACTTCAAACTTAAAGATCTCTCACAGCTGCGGATCCCATGCATCGCACGAAATTCAATTACGGCGATCGCTTGTCCTCTGTCTGCCATAATAAATTGCTCAATAACTTCAGGGGTATTCCCCGCTCAACTAAAAACATCCAAAGTCATTCCAATTTACAAATCTTGGAAAAAAGAAAACTTTTCTAATTACCGGCCAATATCTGTCTTGTGCTATTTCTCAAAGTTTTTTGAAAGAGTGATGCACTCCAGACTTTATAATTATCTTGATACATTTTCCATTATTACACCAAATCAGTTTGGATTTAGAAAAAATCACTCAACTTATATGCCACTGGTCATGTTACACTCAAAGATTGCCGAGGCCATGGATCGTGGGAAATATGTAGTTGGCATCTTCCTGGACCTAGCTAAAGCCTTCGATACGGTTGATCACGGCATTCTGGTGGAAAAATTGAGGTACTATGGAATCCGGGGAACTCCACTATCATGGTTCAGTGACTATCTTAGCTGTAGATCACAATGCGTCCAGTACAGCAATTCTATCTCTTCGATGAAGCAGGTAACTTGTGGGGTGCCTCAAGGGTCGGTGCTGGGACCGCTTCTATTCCTCATCTATATTAACGACCTATGCTCAGTTTCAGATCGCCTCGAATTTGTTTTGTTTGCGGACGATACTAACCTCTTCGCGACTGGCGATAACTTAGAAAATTTATATTACGATACCAACAGTGAATTGCTTTCTGTTTCTAAATGGTTCTCTGCTAGTAGACTTTCCTTAAATGTAAGCAAAACGAATTATATTTTATTTCACCATATAAACAAAAATACTTTCTGTAATTGTCAGCTGAAGATTGAAGATATACCAATTTTGCGGGTTCCTTATTGCAAGTTCTTGGGCGTGTTGCTTGATGAACACCTTACATTAAAAACTCACATTGAACATGTTACATCTAAGGTTGCAAAAAATTGTGGAGTGCTATCTCGTATACATCAGTTTGTTGATGCCAATATTTCTATGATGTTATACTATGCACTTATCTTTCCGTACTTATCATACTGCAATATTGTCTGGGCCTCAAATTATTCAACTCGTTTAAAGCCTCTTCATATTTTGCAAAAGCGAATTATTCGAATTATTTTTCACATGCCTCCCACATCGTCTTGTAAAACTCAAATGGCTAACAACAACATTCTTAATATTTATCAGATTAATTTCTTCCAAACTGGCATTTTCATGTATAAATATGATAATTTTATATTACCCTCATCATTCGATAACATGTTTGTAAAATTATCTGATGTTCATTCCTATGATCTGCGCCCCGGTCGCTGTTTTCGAACAGATTTTGCTCGGACAACTCTTAAAACATTCTCTATTAAATGCTCTGGCCCTCGTATTTATTCAAACATTCCAATATCTGTCTCCTCCTTGAAACGTATTTCGCTATTTAAGCAAGCTCTAAAATCTTACTTATTATTGTCTCACTCATAACTACTCAATACCTATTACCTTAGCATACCAATTTCAGTCTCTTCCTTGATAAGTTTATTGAACTACTATTTGAAATGTCTTAACTCAACCAGCTCATTTTGTTTTTTTTTGTAAAGGTTGTCCATTAAGCGGGAAGGAATTCCCTTCGGACGAACCTTTTGGGCACCTTATTCCTTTCTCAACCAATCGATTTTTTTTCTTTTTTTGAAATTTTGGTTCTATATTTTTCTTGTCGTTTTGGTTATTTTCTTTTGTTTAAGTTTATTACTTATGTTGGTGCTCAATAAATGAATTAAAAAAAAATGTATGTCTTATACATTTTAAATATAAAAATACGTGATTTTTTTTATTGCTACAGGCTGGTAAAGCGGTAATGAAACAGAAGTAAACTTTGTGAAGATAAACTGACAAAAACGTTGATTTGCGACATTAAATAATCCAAAGAGTTTACCATATTAACAATTCTATTAGTAATTATAATTAGATTGTTCGAAAAAATGTGAAGCATTTGCAACTATTGTATTGACTGCAATCAATCAATCAATCAATCAATCAATCAATCAATCAATCAATCAATCAATCAATCAATCAATCAATCAATCAATCAATCAATCAATCAATCAATCAATCAATCAATCAATCAATCAATCAATCAATCAATCAATCAATCAATCAATCAATCAATCAATCAATCAATCAATCAATCAATCAATCAATCAATCAATCAATCAATCAATCAATCAATCAATCAATCAATCAATCAATCAATCAATCAATCAATCAATCAATCAATCAATCAATCAATCAATCAATCAATCAATCAATCAATCAATCAATCAATCAATCAATCAATCAATCATTCAATCAATCAATCAATCAATCAATCAATCAATCAATCAATCAATCAATCAATCAATCAATCAATCAATCAATCAATCAATCAATCAATCAATCAATCAATCAATCAATCAATCAATCAATCAATCAATCAATCAATCAATCAATCAATCAATCAATCAATCAATCAATCAATCAATCAATCAATCAATCAATCAATCAATCAATCAATCAATCAATCAATCAATCAATCAATCAATCAATCAATCAATCAATCAATCAATCAATCAATCAATCAATCAATCAATCAATCAATCAATCAATCAATCAATCAATCAATCAATCAATCAATCAATCAATCAATCAATCAATCAATCAATCAATCAATCAATCAATCAATCAATCAATCAATCAATCAATCAATCAATCAATCAATCAATCAATCAATCAATCAATCAATCAATCAATCAATCAATCAATCAATCAATCAATCAATCAATCAATCAATCAATCAATCAATCAATCAATCAATCAATCAATCAATCAATCAATCAATCAATCAATCAATCAATCAATCAATCAATCAATCAATTAGTCAGTTAGTCAGTAAAAGACGCCCTTCAATAAATTTAATCAATACAAATGTTTTTAAGCCTTTACGAAAAGTAAACAGCTACACATCGCTGTTTAGTTGTTTAGCAAAAATATCATCTTGTCTTGTTTGTAAAATTTTACACTAATGGTTTTTGAATACATTGAAAGGATTTTAAGCCTTCTAACTTTCGTTCTAAAAAACCACAGTTGTAGTTGTAGTCCATACTAAACATAGATTCATGTTTTTTGATCATTGAAAACCACTGACTTATTTATTTTAAAACAGCTTTTGGATATGTCATTCCAATTGTTTTAAACAATTCAGTTAAAATTCAATTAACACAATTCATGTAATTAATCAATCAATCAATAATTCAATCAGTCAATTAATACAAACATTTTTAATGAATCAAACATCCTAAGTCACAAAGCAGCAAACAAATTTTCAAACTTGAAAATAAAAATAGACAGAAAGATTAGTCTTTTCAGATAAGTGCTACTTATTATTCCTAGAAACTGCACTATGCATTAATTAGGAAATACAAAACGAAAAACGTATTAATCTAATAACTAAGTCACCTGTTTTTTTTGCACACGAATGCGTATAATGCATAGTTTTGTTGTTTAAGTGGAAATCATGCAGTAGAATTCAAGCTTTTCTGATTCTGATAAATTTGGTTTCGGTCAGACGAGGGATGAGATTTTCAACATTAAAAAATAAATAAATTCCACTTTTTTAATTTTTACACAGAATTAAAATTTTTGTCTCGAAATTATCAAGGTTCTGCAATTTTTAATTTTTATAAAAAATTTTAAAAAAATTTTTAACTTATGAACGTTATAAAAAGTATATATTTGTCATTGAATATCGTTAAGTCTTAATATATTTTGCAAGTAGTGTGTTTAATTTTAAAAGTAATAATTTTGAATTTTATTGATATTGATTTGACAGATCTTACTTAAAAATTACATAAAATGAAATGGTTTTTTGTGGATATTAGTAGTTTGGTTCATAAAAAGCACAGAAATTGAGGTTGGAAACGTAAGACAATTTGACATCGTGCACATTAACGATAAGACATTATGCACATCGGAAAATGCCAACAAAACCACAATTTTGAGAAACATTTCATTTCAAAAGAACATAAATAAAATTAAATTATTGAATGAAGACCAGTTAAATTGTTATCTGGAATGTTTTAACGATGGAAGTTGTTCCAGTTTAAATGTTATCAGGACAAATAAATTTACAATCTCGTGTCATCTTTTTTCCAAGATGCCTAAAACATTAAATATCGGTTTAAAGAAACATTTTGTAATGTATTCAAGCCGGAGTAAGTTTTAACTGCTATTAAATTATTATTTATTAATAAATAAAATTAAAATTTTTTATTTGCTTTCTTAAGAATTATGTTATGTAAAGATTGGTTCTTGGGGAGATAATGACAATACAACAAAGCACTTAGACTCAGCGATTAAAGTGGTTGGAAACCAAAAAATAATTTGCCAAGACAGACGAATCATCACGTTTGTTTTCGATTCTACAAATTGTAGTTTACAGTTTTTTCAAAACTTTGGCACAAATTCAAGTCCGGAAAACGGTTTTAGATTGATGTTTTTTATTCAATACATGTTTTATTATGAATCTTATATATAAAAATGAAATGTTTGTTTGTTTGTTCGGAGATAAAATGTAAACGGCCGAACAGATTTAATTGAAATTTGGCACACTTATGTAACTTATTAAAGCGGTGGTTCCTGTAAAATTTTAAATAAATTGGTTTCTCCGTTGATGTTTTATGGACAAAAAACGTTTTGGTCAGCGGTAGTAAGTTGGAGTAAATTTTTTTTCTACAAAATAAAATAAAATTAATTTATAGTTAAATTATACAAAATATTTTTAATTTTTTTTTTCTTACGTTTTAAGGTTTTAAATATAAATATTAAATTAAATAAATATGTGTGTTGTTTAGTGCCACCCATAGATATCTATGGTGCCGCCGGATACCTTTGTTTTGATTTCATAGAGCTCATTCTCTTCCGAACCTCCGATACGACAGCTCTGCTATTGGTAAACTTTATATTTGATTTTAGCAACTTATTTTTTAAATCTAGATAACTTTGGTTTTCAGGACTAATCAATAAATTGCAGGTGGAATTTCTTCTATTTAGAGATATTTTGTGCTTCACAAAAAGAGTTCCAGACTTAACCAATTAAAATTAAATCAAATTAAAAATTCATTGTTCATATCTCCCATTCAAAAGTAAGTGGCAAAGCTTTGGTAATTTGTTTTTAGTTTTTAAAATCATGATTTACTGTGTATCTTTCAATTTGTTTTGTTTGTTGCATTGCACGTGTTTAATTATGTTATATTATTATTAATTATTATAAGATTATCATTATGCTCTAACATTTTGTGTTTTACAAAAAGGAGTTGCAGATTGGAAAAATAAATTTAAATTCATTGTTCATATTTATCGTTCAAGGCTTCTGACTTCAATTGTTCCTTATCTAATATTGTTCATCATGGTTTCCTAAACTGACGAGCTTGCTATCAGCCTATCGGTAAATAAGAAATTATTTTGGGCAGGTAAGTTTTTTTTATGTGATGGCATTACAACCATTATTATTCACGAGTAGTTATGACTATAAGATTATGAATTAATTTATCGGTCTTATTTTATTTTTTACTTTTCAGAGGAAATTAGAAAATTACATTTTAAAGAAAATCTTACATGCAACACCAATTTATTGTAAAAGTTTCACTGATATATGAGGTGCATGAAATTTGAAAGAAATGAAAGCAAGTGCAGTATTTTTGTGTTTCAACAAAATCATGAACAAAGTTCTCAAGCCAGCCTATCAATCTGCTGCTGTTTTGTTCAATTTATAATTGCATCATTTGCTAAATAAAAGTGGTACTCTTCGATTGTTCTAAATTGATGATCTCAGAAAACTCTCGGAAAATTCATTAAGTTAATGCTTCGAAGGTTTTTAATATTATTATTACTTCATGTTTTATTTAAATCTGTGTTTTATATCACATTTTTCAAAGCCACGGGTCAACATTTATTAACATGCCACATGTAGCGTTATATGCTTTCTGTAGACATGACACTTAAAAACTAAGAACAACTCAAAAACTAAGACTAGCGATTTTTCGAAAAGCAGCTGTTGAACAGTGTGTGATAAATCTATTGTAAGCATTTATAATCTTACAAGTATTTAAAATAAATATAACCTGTTGAGATATATGAGCGGATTTTAACATTATTGCAGCCGTTAACTAATAAATTTTTTTTTTTCAGCTTCAGTCAATCATAATAAGCCTTTGCAGAAGATCACACTTGCAGAGTGGAACCAATACATTAAAGAACACTAATTAAAATTGAGGAAGTTCAGACGTAACTAAACGAGCAAACCAAACAACAAAGTGTTAACGAGAGAACAGATCAATTTTGATGACTGTGCACAGCATTCCGCTACAGCCCATCTAAGCCACATTGGGAAGGCTCTAAAATGTAATGGAGGAACAGAAGAGCGAAAAGAAGAGCAAGCTGGAGCGGTAAAGCGTAAAAGCAACCGGGATCGGGAAAAGTAAAAGAGACCGGGGCCGGAAAAGCGACCGTGAGCAGAAATGCGACCAGGAGTGAGAAAGCGACCTGGAACGGGAAAGCAAGCGGTTAAGGAAACGGGAGCCAGAGAGAAAACGATAAAAAACCTTTAAAATCCCCGGGCAACGCCGGGTAACCCAGCTAGTTTCCAATAAACGTTCAATTATAAAATTAGTATTATACGATAAACAAGTTTTTGACTTTTTTCTTACAAATATTTGTTTAAGAAAATGCTAAATCAGACCATTCTTCTTGGCCAAACGTACAATGACGCTCAATAGAACTTAGGTCCGATGAAAGAGTATCTCGCATTGCAAGGTGAATAGTTTGGCTTTTAGAGAAAAAATGGCTTTTATCTGGCAAAAGGGTTTCCTGGAAAATTATTCAAATAAGAAACGACATCAATTCTTTTTTGATGCAAGTTGTTGTTGAAAGCAAAAGCCTGTTTAAAATCTACTATTTTTATATAAGAGTATAAAAATAATTCTATTAATAAGTTTGATAGTTTAATTTTGTTTAGAAAAAATTTACGTAAAAACACATTTTTTATCAGATTTCAATCCTACAGAATAAAAAATATTTTTTTTCTATTTTTTTTTTGAAGGTTGGAGTTCCGGTGAAAATAGCGAAGTTGCATTTTCAATGTTGAACTGACAAAGAAACATTTAATGTTACAGAAATAGAAATGAAATGCTACTAAAAACCTGTTAAAATTACTGAACACATTTTAATGTATTTTAGTTTTATTAAAACATTTACAACGTTTTTTTGTACTTAAAAGTCAGTTCTAGACCAGTATTGACTGAAAATAAATTTCAATTTATTTTGATTAACTTTCACTTCTAACGGATAAACAAAATTTATTAGAATTACTGTTCAAAACAGACTGCTTTCATTATTCATGCAGCCAATGTCTATGAACGTATGAAACTTTAATTGACAACATTTGTTCAGATAACTGGACGTAATAAATAATAATACTCCCGGTCGATCAATCCTGCTCGTTCTTTCAAGCAAATTCATTTATTCATTCAGCAATAATTCAGTCAGATGGAAACTCTAATGATTGATTGTTCAATGGTCCTATCTATGGCATACCCGTTCATGTTCAATGATCCTATCTAATGCATACCCTTTCTTGTTCAATGGTCCTATCTATGGAATGATCTTTCTCGTTTGATTACAAGAAACTGTGACTTTGCAATTGTGAGCGCTCTAAGCTGTACTCCCTAAACTGTTTATATATAAAACGTTAAAAAACGTTTGCAATAACTTAAAAATATTTTGCGTTTCTATTAAATCGTAAAAATGTTTTTACCGTGGTTTTTAATTGCTTTTCTACTCACAGATTCTCTTCAGCTTTCAGTCGGCATAGAATTATTCAACGTCGTACGCGTTGGTGAGAAAACGGTTTGCACAAACAAATCTTCATCGAAGGTGAAAGTCTTGAGAAACGCAATCGATTTAAGCTCTTTGATAACAACAACCACCGCTGATGAAAATTTCAATAGAATAACAAGAAGAAGACAAGACGAACTGAACTGCTGTCTTGAGTGTCACACGTTTCCCGGTTGCTCCAGTGCGCAAGTCGTCGGTGACGATGATTCTGAAATCTTGTGTTATCTCTTTGCTAGTTTTCCTGAATTTTTCCATTATAGCTTGAAAAACTGCCGAATGTATACAACTAACCAAAGTTGGTTTAGCAATAGCCTCACAACACGTTTGAAATTTTTTTTACCTCCATATGCTTTGAGAAAACTTTATTTTTTATTGTTAATTGAATATACTGAATAACATTTTGTTTAAAAAAAACATTTTTACAGATCTGTGCTTTATTAATATCAGTAGTTTTGGGTTTGATGATGTCGGCGTGGGACGATCGGACTCCAAGATTGAAGTGCTTGGAGGCGACAAAGTTGATTGTCAGAATAGGGGAATCAACACCGTCATCCTTGAGCCATCTACTTGCAGTTTGCTGCAATTAAGAAGTTTTGACACTTATGGTGATGCTAGAAATGCACATGATTTAGTTAGTTATATGCAGGTAAGTTTCAACTACCAGCATGAAAATTAGTTGAGGAAGATTTATAATACATGTTAAATAATAATAATAGGCAAAGGTTTGATTTTATTATCCTGATGAATAATTAAATTTGATTAAAAAAGGGTTTAGACCACTTGACCATTCTTCTTGGCCAGACCTTCGATGAAGCGAAAGAAAACTTGAATGACGCCCTCGGGTATCTGGAATATCAAGGTATCAAGGTCGACACTTTGAAGTTCAGAGGAAAACTGGTTTTTGTCTGGCAGAAAGGTTTTCCAATGAAATCAGTCGTCCAAATTAGAAACGATGTTTATTTTCATTCAATTCAAGTAATTGTTGAAGGTAAGAATTTTTTTAAATTTGTCATTCAAGAAATTCATTGTTGAGTAATTAGAAAATTTGATTTACATTAAAATAATAATTTGGAGCTACAATATGAATACGTTAAACACGCTTAAAAAAATAATTTTTAGAAAAAGCTTTGGCACTACATTAATTAGATGCTAAATAACTTATGTTAACAATTTGAAATTAATAATTAACAGTTTATTACAAGTTTAAAAAAATAAAAAATTGTTTATTGCACTGAAATAACGATTTTTCAATTTTTGAATAACTTTTATAGATAATGATAGTAAATGGTATTATAATAATGATAAAATTATTCCAACAAGGTTGGACTGATGGCTCAGAAGCGCTAGTCAAGTTTATACAAGTACTTTAATGAAAGAAGATAATGCCACCCTAAATAACCAACTTAGTCATAACCTGAACTCTGATTTTTTAAAACACTTAAAAACTATGATTTATTAATAATTAATTTATAATAATATACATAATTAATGTTATAATTATTACCAAGTTGAATGTTGTTGATGTCGTCCTTCAATTTGTTGAAAAAAATTTTGTTTTTGTCATCACGTTTTGTTGTAGCACAATGTTTTCAATCGATCGACATATAAAGTTATTAACTAATTAATAATAAACAATTATTAACTAGGAACATGCTTTCTAGTTGAAAGATGATGATTTTTTAGATTACTTTATTGTTTTTTACAGTGTTTTTTACTTGCGAAACCTTCGATTTGCAATTGATATTCAAATTTTTCACATAAACCAGACATGTAATAATATCTGCAAAACTATTCAATTTTGTTATATTTGAAAATGTTCATCGAATAAATAGATGTACCGTTTTGAAAAATGTGATTTTTTATATAAAATAAATAATGAAAGATTTATTTTATATATATATATATATATATATATATATATATATATATATATATATATATATATATATATATATATATATATATATATATATATATATATATATATATATATATATATATATATATATATATATATATATATATATATATATATATATGTGTGTGTGTGGTTCGAATACTACTTTTGAGCATCTCACTTACAATGATAATATTAATAAGCGGCGACGGCGCTAATTGCCGTCCGACCGTATACAATAGCCTTGTCTTAGATTATGTTACTGCCAATATTTTTGTGCCCGTGCCTGTCGTTCTTTGTGTTGTTCACAAGTCGTACAACGCCGCTCTGTATGGTTACGTTTATCACCTATCGAGCGTTTAACGTGTTTTAACTTGTCTTTCCTGTGTTTTAATTACTTATTTAGTTCTAAATTATTGAAAAAAAAATATCATCGATTTTGTTGGGCTACTTTTCCTCGAACTCTATTTAATTTCAAAGTGAGTTTCGCTCTTTGTAACTCATTTAATGTGGTCGCTTTTTTTTCCTTCTGTTTTCTTCAACCTAAATTTCAATGTGTTTCATCCATCAATAGCTGTATTAATTTATTAACTGAAAACTGATTCAGCCTAGCTCTAATTAAATGTCTCCGTCTAAGCCTAAGTATTTCTTATTTTTAACTCTTCCCTTTCAACTTTTATAATATTTAATATTTAATTTATTGTTTAACATAGGGTTCTGAAGATGGCTTTTTATAGCTGAAACTGGCCAATTAACCCTGATCGTTTTATCATTTAACTATTTTAACCAATAAATTCTTCAATATAGGTCTCGTCGTTTCAAATGGATGAAAGGGCTTTAAAAACTTGCTAAGAAAGATGACTAATGTTAAATGGTCAATTGTGTTTAATAGAGCCTGTTTAAAAGAATATATATATATATATATATATATATATATATATATATATATATATATATATATATATATATATATATATATATATATATATATATATATATATATATATATATATATATATATATATATATATATATATATATTAAACATACTCGATTGAATAAGATCAAACATTTTGCTGAAACAATTTTATTTTTATTTTTTTCTAACAGCCTAAACCTGTTTATATATATATATATATATATATACATATATTATATATATATAATTTATTATTTTTATTCAAGTAATTTAAAGTCTATTTCCGTAAAAAGTAAACTGGTTTTAATCTAATTTGGGTAAATATAACTTGTCAAAACATAAAAGATTTACCTAACTTTACAAGATGAACGCTTATTTAAAAGCTTTTGAAACTTCTAAAACTTTTGAAGTTTGTTTAGATAAATTATTTGCTGGTGCTAAAATCGATAGGCTTGCGAGTATAAATTGTCAAGAACGTCTTTATAAACTTTTTGATAAAAGCAAAGACAATGAAACGAGCAAGGACATTTTTAAATCGCTTTTCCACCTGGTTGAGATTCGCTTAAAAAAGAAACTCGACGAGGTGAATGAAAGTGAAAGCAATGAAAAGATGGTCGAAGGTTTTTTTAATTTCTTCAAAGTATTCGTCAAATTGATGGAGATGTTTGTTTATTTTTTTTCACATGCCGACTCTATTATAACAAGTAAAAAGCTACCAACGCTTTCAGAAAAACTTTTTCCAGTGCCGTCACCAGAGAAAGTTCAACCTCATAGCATTTCCTGTTTAATTACATTTCTAGAAAAATCGCTCACAGACAATGAAACTCGATTTACAAAAGCCGTTTTAAAACTGATCGATGATTGTAGACGTGGGAATTTTCAGGAAAATTTTGATTATTTCATAAATGAATCATCACAATCATTCTGCAATGGAGAATTACACGAATATTTGAAAAATGTTCATCATTTCTACATAACGTATATAGAAGCTCCTGTCCTGAATGCCACTGACAACTATTATAAAAAAGAATTCAAAAAAATGAAAAAAGAGTGTACATTTGTAGATTACATCAAAAGATGTGTTCAGTTGATTTCAAGGGAAGAGAAACTATTGAGAGGTTTGCTGGTTAAACCATCGTGGCCAAAATTTGAATGTGTAATCAGAGAACACATGATCAGCGACCTCGAAGAGTTTTTTAGAGAAGGTTTCTCTGAGGCACTGGAAAGCAAAGACGTGGTTTTCATCTGTGAAGCTTATGATTTTCTTTCAATACACGAGGCAGTTAAAAAAATCCTGGGACTTGCTTATTTGAACCACGTCAAGAAAGAGTTTGACAGTGTAATTTTAAAAGCTTCAGGAGAAAGTTTAAGTTTAAATTATAATTTTGTTGAAGTTGTAGCCGATGAACTAGAAAATGCCAGTCAGTTTTTAGATCAGTGTTTTTCATCGGATAAAATTTTTAAAGCAGCTTTTGATGAAGGAGTTAAAAAAGCTTTTTCAGATTTTGAAGTAAACAGAAGAGCAAAATTTGGTAACGACGCACCTTTTACGCCTGTAATACTGAGCAGATTCTTTCATTCAGCGCTGTGCAAGGCAGCAACATCAAAAGATGGAAATTCTATAGAATCAAAATTCACGAAAGCAATTGCATTTTTCAAATACGTAGAAGATAAAGACGTTTTTAAAGCAATGCATTTTAAAATGTTTGCCAGACGAATCATAAACTCTGCCATGTATAACCTGGACAACGAAGAGTCCATGATTAAAAAGCTCACAGATGAATGTGGACCAATATACACCAGGAAGTTAGTTTTGATGTTCAGCGATCAAATTACGAGTCAGACAACGACTAAAGATTTCGTGAGCACTCATAGAGATCAAAACTTTGGATTGAGCTTCAACGTGTTCGTCACTCAAGCTTTTCTTTGGCCAGAAAAACTTTTCGATTCCTCGACATTTTTCGTTCCGGCAGAGGTGACAAGATGCATGCAAGCGTTTCAAAGTTATTATAACGCAAGATCACCAAATCGGAAACTTCTATGGCAGTGCAATAACGACGTCTGCGAAGTCAGAACTTCTGGCTTTGACAAAAACTATTTAATTGAAATGGCCTTACTAGTCACACCAATTTTAATTGTATTCAACGAATTGGACTCGGCCAGTTTTGAAGAATTATTAGAAAGAACAGGACTTCGTGCAACTACTTTAAAAACATATTTGGATCAGCTCGTTAGCAGTAGATTAGTGATGTGTACCGATGACTTCAGTCAAACATCAAAGTTTCTTCTGAATCAAAAATTCTCGAACGAAAAAGTAAAAGTCAAATTACTTCAAAAGCAAGAGAAACAAAAAGAAGAGATACGAGACGCCACTCAGATGATGTCGAGAATTGAAGACGAAAGACATTATTACCTTCAAGCGTTCATCATCAGGATGATGAAAGCAAATAAGACGATGAAGCATAACGATTTGGTCGGAGAAATTTTTAAAGAGTCCCACAAGTTGTTTACCGTTTCAAATAACATGATCAACAGGGCTGTAGACAACCTGATTGATAGAGAGTACATGAAATGCCTAAACCTTTCAGTCAAAGAATATGTTTACTTGGCCTAAAGAAAAACTTGTTCTTGAAACAAAACCTACATAATTTATTGTATTTTTTTTCTTTTTTAATAAATAAATATAATACATTTGCGCTTATCAAGTGTGGAGGACAAAATGATTCAAAAACACCCATTCCAAAATATTTCCAATAACTCATACATAGTAAAAATGAAATGATTAATTGATGAAAATATTAAAATTTTCACATCATAAAAATACATTTGTTAAAAAACAACTTTTTTCTTGCGCCCTAAAAAGTTTAAAATAACATTCCTATCTATATATCTATATATATAAAAATGAATGTTTGTATATATATATATATTAATGTCCTTTATGCATTGCTACACCATTCATCCGATCGTAATGAAATTTTCACACAACCTTGAGAGTCAAGGGGAATCAAATATAGTGAAAAAATTTTTGAAATCCGTCTCAAAATGAGCGGAGCGGGTGAGCGAGCGGGAACTATATATATATGTTTGTGCGTATGTATGTATGTGTATGTGCATGTATGTGTGTCTGTGTGTGTGTTTATGTATGTACTATCGGAGATACCCGGCGTTGCCCGGGTTTTTAGAGGTTATTCTATTGTTTGTCTCTTTCTCTCCCGTTTCCTTTCCCACCTGCTTTCCCACTCCTGTTCGCTTTCCCGTTTTCGGTCGTTTTCCCGCTGCCGGTCGCTTTCCCGCTCTCGGTCGCTTTCCCGCTCCCGGTCGTTTTCCCGTTCCCGGTCGCTGTCCCGTTCCCGCTCACGTTTGCTCTCACATTCCCGCTCACGCTTGCTTTTCCGTTCCCGCTCGCTGTCCGTTCCGGGTCGCTTTCCCGTTTCTATAATAGACAAACTAACCCACAAACATTCATATATATATATATATATAGTCTTAGCAAATCTATTTTACGTTTTATAGGCTAACAGAAGTTATGAAATAATGTAAAAGAGAAAATGAGCGTGAACGGAACGGGAACGGGAGAGCAACCGTGACCGGGAATGGGAGAGCAAACATGACCGGGAACGGGAGAGCAAGCGTGAGCGGGAACGGGAAAGCGACCGGGAACGGGAAAGCGACCGGGAACGGGAAAGCGACCGGGAACAGGAAAGCGACCGGGAACGGGAAAGCGACCGGGAACGGAAAAGCGACCGGGAACGGGAAATCGACCGGGAACGCGGAAAGCGACCGGGAACGCGGAAAGCGACTGGAATCGGGAGAGCAAGCTTGGAAGGAAACGCGAGCAAGAGAGAAAATCGATAACAAAACTTCTGAGCGGGAAAGCGACCGGGAGCTGGAAAACGACCGAGAACGGAAAAGCTACCGGGAACGCGACGAAAACGGGAAAGTGGAGAACGAAACGGGAGCGAGAGAGACAAACATTAAAAAAATCTCTTAAAACCCCGGGCAACGCCGGGTAACCCCGCTAGTCTATATATATAAAAATGAATGTTTGTATGTTAATGGCCTTTATGCATTGCTACACCATTCATCCGATCGTAATGAAATTTTCACACAACCTTGAGAGTCAAGGGGAATCAAATATAAAAAAAAATTTTTTGAATACCGTCACAAAATGAGCGGAGCGGAGCGGGTGAGCGAGCGGGAACTACACACACACATATATATATATATATATATATATATATATATATATATATATATATATATATATATATATATATATATATATATATATATATATATATATATATATATATATATATATATATATATATATATATAAAGTACCAAACTATTTCCTTTAAAACATCGTCATATATTGAAAATTGGCTGAAAAAAAACAATTTCAAATTTCAAATGAAATTTTCACACAACCTTGAGAGTCAAGGGGAATCAAATATAAAAAAAAAATTTTTGAATACCGTCACAAAATGAGCGGAGCGGAGCGGGTGAGCGAGCGGGAACTACACACACACATATATATATATATATATATATATATATATATATATATATATATATATATATATATATATATATATATATATATATATATATATATATATATATATATATATAAAGTACCAAACTATTTCCTTTAAAACATCGTCATATATTGAAAATTGGCTGAAAAAATACAATTTCAAATTTCAAATCTTTCTATCGAATTAATTATGCCACCTAAACGAAAAGCTATTGATTCCACAGTTTATTCGCAATTTATATATATATATATATATATATATATATATATATATATATATATATATATATATATATATATATATATATATATATATATATATATATATATATATATATATATATATATATATATATATATATGATTGTTTGTGGGTTAGTTTGTCTATTATAGAAACGGGAAAGCGACCCGGAACGGACAGCGAGCGGGAACGGAAAAGCAAGCGTGAGCGGGAATGGGAGAGCAAACGTGAGCGGGAACGGGACAGCGACCGGGAACGGGAAAACGACCGGGAGCGGGAAAGCGACCGAGAGCGGGAGAGCGACCGGGAGCGGGAAAGCGACCGGGAGCGGGAAAGCGACCGGGAGCGGGAAAGCGACCGGGAGCGGGAAAGCGACTGGGAGCGGGAAAGCGACCGGGAGCGGGAAAGCGACCGGAATCGGGAAAGCGACCGGGAGCGGGAAAGCGACCGGAAGCGGGAAAGCGACCGGCAGCGGACAAGCGACCGGGAGCGGGAAAGCGACCGGCAGCGGGAAAGCGACCGGTAGCGGAAAAGCGACCGGCAGCGGGAAAGCGACCGAAAACGGGAAAGCGAACAGGAGTGGGAAAGCAGGTGGGTTAGTTTGTCTATTATAGAAACGGGAAAGCGACCCGGAACGGACAGCGAGCGGGAACGGAAAAGCAAGCGTGAGCGGGAATGGGAGAGCAAACGTGAGCGGGAACGGGACAGCGACCGGGAACGGGAAAACGACCGGGAGCGGGAAAGCGACCGAGAGCGGGAGAGCGACCGGGAGCGGGAAAGCGACCGGGAGCGGGAAAGCGACCGGGAGCGGGAAAGCGACTGGGAGCGGGAAAGCGACCGGGAGCGGGAAAGCGACCGGAATCGGGAAAGCGACCGGGAGCGGGAAAGCGACCGGAAGCGGGAAAGCGACCGGCAGCGGACAAGCGACCGGGAGCGGGAAAGCGACCGGCAGCGGGAAAGCGAC